>JACDJE010000053.1:4606499-4820366 GCA_016647715.1 Pavo muticus | reverse complement strand
GATTAAGTTCATTCAAAGGGAGAAAGTACTGAGTATTGAAATACTGTATTTTTTTTTTAGTGCAAAGGTGTAAGAAAAAAACGGTAGCTCAAAGCTGAATTGAGATATATTCAAACAAGATGCAGACTTGAACAATGAGCACAAAGTGATAGGGGCAGAGGCAGATTTCTGGCTGGCTAAATCATCTCTGGTTGCTACCTCCACATTGTTAGGAACAACTGAGAAGTAAAACTCAATGGATTCTTATCTGCAAGTACATCTAGTCCAACCACCAACCCATCATCTCCATGCCAGTAAACCAGCACCAAACTTGTGTGATTCACAGTACCGAGCTGCTTTGTTGACCTGCTCCTGCTGACCTGCAAACACCTCTGAGCTCTGACCAAACCCCTATTGCCCCCATCCCCATTGCTTTGATTCTGCATCCTTTGCTTTCTCTCCCCCTCTGTACAGAGCATGGGGATGGAACATCCAGACACCGTTATATATAAAAACATGATGCACAACCTGATGGGTGATAGGGGACTGCTGTGAGGTTTTTGGATCCCACCTCCTTTCACAGCCACAGTTCACCTGCTCAGGTGGATTCATTCCATTTCCCATAAGGGCAATCTGCTTTCCTAGTCCTCAGTGTGATTTCTCTTGGCAGCCAAACTGGATGTGGTTGACAGATTATGTCTGAGAAGGGCTTCAGTAATTGCTCGTTCTGTTCAGTGACTGTGTCAATGACAGATGGTCACACTGAATGTTTAAAATGTTCAGGACCTCTGGATGATCCCCACGTTTACGAACAACAAACTTTGCCAACGTTTCTGTTATCTATTAGCAGAAGAATTTAAAATATTTCCTTAAATTACTATTTTTTCCTCATGCATTCTAGGCATGTTCTGCTGGGTTCGTACTTTCCTGAAACATTCTTGGTTTTTTCCTTCTTTTTTTTCTTATTAAAGAAAGTCTCAAGATGTTAGTACAGACTGGCATAAGTAAGTGCCAACTGCTCTTGCAGACTTGTTAACAAATTTATTTTTGCCTGAGAATGGCACATATGGCCCAGAACGGAAATATTAGGGTCTGTAGTCTTTGTGAGGGCTGGCAGATATTGTCTTTAAAGAAATAGCATTTAGGTCAGTTAAATTTCAGGGTTTTTTTTTTTAAGTGATGGCCTTCAATCATTTAAGAACCCTGTGACAGCTCTGGAGCAAAAAAAAACCAGAAGTCAGGAAAGCAGCCCATTTATTTATGGTATCCCTTTATTTCAGTTTAGTAGCTTCAGACAGGGTAAGTCAGCTTATATGAGTGGATTTCACGGACCAAAAATTGCCTGCTTGGTTGGTTGAGGATGGCTTGGCTGAACTGCTGGGTGCGAGTTTGGTTCTATTCTATTGCACAGTGCTTCGTGCTTTCATAGAATCATATCATAGAATCATATCATAGAATGGCCTGGGTTGAAAAGGACCACAATGATCATCCAGTTTCAACCCCCCTGCTATGTGCAGGGTCGCCAACCACCACACCAGGCTGCCCAGAGCCACCTGCAGCCTGGCCTTGAATGCCTCCAGGGATGGGGCATCCACAACCTCCTTGGGCGACCTGTTCCAGTGTGTCACCACCCTCTGTGTGAAAAACTTCATCCTAATATCTAACCTAAACCTCTCCTGTCTCAGTTTAAAACCATTCCCCCTTGTCCTGTCACTATCCCCCCTCATAAACAGCCATTTGCCCTCCTGTTATACGCTCCCTTCAAGTACTGGAAGGCTGCAATGAGATCTCCCCAGAGCCTTCTCTTCTCCAAGCTAAACAAGTCCAGTTCCTTCGACCTTTCTTCATAGGAGAGGTGCTCCAGCCCTCTGATCATCTTAGTGACCCTCCTCTGGACCTGTTCCAAGAGCTCCACGTCTTTCTTGTGCTGGGGGCCCCAGGCCTGGACGCGGTACTCCAGATGGGGCCTCACAAGAGCTGAATAGAGCAGGACAGTCACCTCCCTCTCCCTGCTAGCCACCCTTTTAATGCAGCCCAGAACACAGTTGGCCTTCTGGGCTGTGCTTTACAGGAAAGCAACCTGAAGTTGTGTAGTACTCACACAGTCTTATTTCTTTTTCCTTGCTGGTGTGTTGAAATGTTGACTTTGTTCTCTTTTCTATGTAGCTTTTCAATATCACAAAAGCAAAATAGCACATTCTTGAATTCTGGAGCCTTTTTACAGATTCCTTCATCCCCATCTTGCTCTGCTGAGGTGAATGTTGTGGTTATGTTGCACGCTTCATGGAATCATTGAATGGCTTGGGTGGGAGGGACCTTATAGATCATCTTGTTCCAATCCCACTGCCATGGGCTGGTTGTCCCCCACCAGACTAGGCTGCCCAGACCCATCCAATGTAGCCTCGAGTACCTCCATGGATGGGCCATCCACAGCTTCTCTGGGCAGCTGTGCCAGTGCCTCACCACCTTCTGAGACAAGAATTTCCTTTTTTTTTGTTTTTCTTGCTGCTGTCTTGGCTTTTGACCTTCTCTGCAGTGACCTAGGGAGCACTGTAATATCTTTAGCAAGCTTATCACGTGTGATCAGATTAGTACATGCAGCCAGTGCATGCGGCAAACGGGCTTACAGTGAATTTCTTGCTGTTTCAAGCCGTTCTGAGGGACGTCTAGATAATTGTCCTATCTGCATATGTGAAAAGGAAAAGGAAACGATTACATCCCCAGCCTTATTTAAAGGAGTGAAGGATGTTCAGAAGGTCTGGAGGGAGGAGATTGACGCAACTAGGATATGTTTAAATCAAATCAGTAAATTAATCAACATCTTGTTATGGTTGCTTAGTGTGCTAGGCTTAATTACAGAAAAATGGTAACTGATGTATGTATGTGCGTATATATATGTATTTGGAGGAATATTTCAGTATGGTTGGACTGAGATGCACGAGGGGAGCAGGCCAGAGGATGGGTAAGTCTGCCACCACCTTTCAGTGGGAGATGTGGATGGATTTGGAGCTCGGGATGCCTCATGCATCTCCATCAGTGTGCAGTGCTTTCCTTTGACTCAGGGTCTGTGTGTGCTGTAGTGTTCTGCTGTTTTTAAGAGTCGTATTGCTGTTTTTCTCTGTTCCTCACTTAATTTCCTTGATGAATTTATCAGTGCCACCGCTCCTTCTCCTTTGCTTGGAATTTTCAGACCTGGATTTTGTTTTCTTGTTTTAGTGGGAAGATACTGGGTCAGATGGATGTCATTTGTTGTGCTTCTCCCAGCTGCTTTCTTTTGTTTTTCCCTGGAGCTCAGTTTTGGAAGTGAGGATCTCTAGATGTCAAAGGTGGCTCTCAAATGACTGTCCCAGTCCTGACCTGGATACTGAAATCAGCAACAATTGCATGAATGAAATCTGGCTGATACCAGCCTAAAATTAATTAACATGCTAAAGTAAGTCCTCAGCTGGGACTTGGAGAATCCTTCTTCCTGGTGCTTCACAGCTTTTTTGATCAGAATTGTTAAAAGCAAGAATGCTTTCTGTTGTTAGGGGATGAAGATTACTGTTGAGTTTCTCCTTGTTGGCATGGGATGGGGTGGACGGGCAGATCCTTGCTTGGCTCCTGCATGATAATAGTAGAGCCTGGTTGTGGCCATCCTGCT
Source organism: Pavo muticus (assembly GCA_016647715.1). Taxonomy (NCBI): domain Eukaryota; kingdom Metazoa; phylum Chordata; class Aves; order Galliformes; family Phasianidae; genus Pavo; species Pavo muticus. The sequence goes on along the minus strand of JACDJE010000053.1, from coordinate 4,816,744 downwards.
GCTTTCCTGTGGCTCCAGCTTTCTCAGCACTTTGTTGGACATCTCTACATCTAACTATAGCACAGCCACACCATAACCCACTTTTGTGCAAGTTCCTTAGTTAGAAGGCTGAATTACTCTGTTTTCATCACTTTCTCTGAGTCTTCTGTATACAACTGGATGATCAAAAGATGGTATTAACCTTCAGGGAAAGAAGTGAGATATAAAAATCCTCACTTCGGAATTAAAAGAAAAACCCCACCAACCCTATGCAGGTGGGGAAAGCAGTGCTTGTTTCACACGCTCTGGGAGGGAGCTGTTATTGTAGTACCGATTAGGAATGCCAAACCAGACACGATGAAGCTCACCAGGAAATATCTGAGCATGCCAGCATCAGCAGCGCACGCAGCCATTGGCAAGGCGACCAAATACACAGCAGCTGTTGGCCTCTTTCCATGGTATCCGTGTTAAGCATCTTTGTGTCGCAGGAGATTTGAAAGCTCTCCGAACACCGCTGGGAAACCCTCTGTGGTTTGAGTGCCTCGAGTGCTTGTGATGCTCTTTTCTGCCCCACTGTAGCTGCTCCAGATTATTTGATCTACTGTTGTGGATAGTCAGTCCTAGGATTGATGGCTCTGCAATAAAGTCAGACTTCCAGCAAAGACTGCTCTATTTCAGCACTTTGCTCTGTTTTCTAATATAATTGGAGAGATTAATTACTCTTGAAAATTATTTTTTTTTCATCTCTATTGAAATGAAACAGAACTATGTAAAAGGAAAGAATGTACCCATCTGCCTTGCCTTGCAGGATGCCAATGTTGCTCAACCCAGCTCAGAAAAGTCTGACTAAAGTTGGACCAAACCAAAGTTAGAAGTTGAGTGCTTTGGATTTCTGGTAGTCCCTGTTCCATCTCATTGGCTGTCAAATGGTTTTACGTAGAACAAATTCTGCACAGGAAGGTCATGTTGAGGGACGTGGTTTAGTGGGAACTATTGGTGATAGGTGGACGGTTGGACTTGGATGATCTTGCAGGTCTTTCCTAGCTTTTGATTCTATGATTCTGTGATTCCATGTTCGGGTGAGCCAAGGGCAATGTAAACAAAGGTGCTTTTAAGCATCTGCTGTTCTCAGAGTGCAGCTTGGAGCTGGGAGGCGATGCTCTTACTGCAGCCCCAGCCTTTACTGCATTATCTGTTGTTACGAGACTTATTTATCAAATAAGTAGAAGTACATTTCAAGTATTGCTCGAGCTTTTTGCAAAGCTAATGTGATTTTGGGAATGGTTTCTGTCTGCAAGCAGCTGCCTGCTCCTACCTGACATACCAAATTGTCCTTTTCTTGCTGGCTCATTTGGAGTCTCCAGTTGTGTACAAGAGCACATTACCCAAAATCAGTAGAAGTTGCACTGAAGTTTGTTCTCAAATACTATTTGTATTTAATTGGCAATCTGTTACCTGATGTCTTCAGTGGTCTTGAGGACTCGGTTTTCTCATTATGTTTGTCTTAGGAAGTATTTTAATGATTTGCATTCCTATAGGAGTGGCCACCGTGGTGCTGGTGATGAAATACCCAGCAGAAGTTGGGTGACCTTAAGGAACCAGAGTAGTAGAAAGAGGATGAATTCAGTAGGATGAAATGCAGGGTACACACGCATGGGGTTTGAGAACAGAAATTTCAGCTTATCAATTGGAAATGACAGAGGATAAGAAGTGGTGATTATATCACTGGTTGATTACAGAATGACTTTGAGATGCTAAAGTAATGCTGCTCAGGGAAAGAAAAAAAAAAGGCAGATGCAACTCAGGCAGAGATTGGAAGGCATTAATGTCAATGTACAAGTCCCTGAGATTGCATCTGAAACACTGGGTGCAGTTTCTGGCTGCTCCTCTTGAGGGGGAAAAAAAAGACCATTTCATACTGGGGCAAAGTAGTCAGAAAGGTGATGCAGTTGTTTAGCAAGTACATCAGGTTCCTCAAGTGGGGGTGAAGAGCTGTTTGCTAAAAAACAGAATGGTGTTGCTGCAGATAGGAGCAAACCAGCCAAAAATAAATTTAATCCAGGGATTGGTAAAAGGTTTCTAAGAAGTAGAGAAGTGAGCTCTGAGCAGTGAAGGCAAGAAACTTCTGGTGTTTGAGCTTATGATGGTTACAGAGCGGCAGATGTGGGAGATGGGGCTCAGTTGCTAAAGGGGAAACTTAATGACCCTGGAAATCCTTTCCAGTTTTTCGTCCACATTTGACATGCTTTGGGTTTTTAGTTCAGTTTGTATTTAAATGGGAGACTTTCAAAGCAGTTACAGGGAACGTTTTCCAGAATCAACCCGAGTTTGCTGTTGTCAGTTATAGCTGCAAATGAAAGAAATGTGATATTTACTGTGGGAAGTGGCTACTGCTGTCTCTTGTAGAAACCAGTACATTTTTGTTGTTACTGAAGCATTCTTGAAGTCTGAGAAATGATGAAATCTTTAATAACTCTGTGCTTGCCTGTGTTCTCCTGGGCTTGTGGCAGATATCAGGTTTTAGAGATACTGTTGAAATTAACTTGGAAACGGGAGATGTCAGACAAAAAAACAACAACATGAAAATCCTCCAAAATGGGCAAAGTCGAGAAATAGTCCATAATTACTGCTGTAACTCAGAAAGTGTGGTCTGTGTTCATAACTCTTGTCAGTCTGGAAGGAGGTGAGAAAAAAGAAAGCTAAAAATCTGGATTACATAAATAATGAAAGAGCTAAAAATGCCTTGGTTTTGTAATGTAGATGAAGACGAGGTGTCATGACAGGAACACATTTACATATTAGAATTATTTAATTATCGTATCTTGTCCTCTAAAGAAGCGAAAGGGTCATGAATATTCATGCCTTCAATTAAAATATTAATGACGGAGTGATACTTGGGTTTTTAGGTCTCCAAACACCCATAAACAGTTTTATTTAAATGCAGGGAGGATTGGAGGGGGAGTGGATGTTGAGAAGGAATTGTATTTGGTTTTAGGGTGCAAAGGCTCCGCTGTTCTCCTTGAAGGAGAAGACACCATTGGCTCCACATTTGCTCCATCCCAGTTATTTCTTCAACAGTACTCATTTCACTTCATCAGCTTCATTGCAGTGAGCACGATCTGGTGTTGCCGACTTAGACTACAGCTTTCTGCTGGCTTTAAATTAAGGAAGGTGAAGGTTTAAGTGGCACGTAAATAGTCGGGTTGCAGGCAGCTAGTAAATATCTCCAGTTAGTGAATAGTTCTGAAGAGGAGTGTGCAAATCTTCAAGCAGTAAAACATGATGAATGGTTGCTTCAGAGTTATTCATCCAGCCCTTACAACCGGTTTTGCTAATAGAGAGGAATTCTACAAGGATAACCAGGCAGAAGAAATCCGGTGCTTTTTTTTAATTATCAGTAAGGAGAAAAGCATGCATTTAATTTCTATGAACACAAGTAATGAAACTGTTCAGGGTAAACAGTTAACTGAATGGATACAGGCCTTTTGGCTGTTACTTTGCGTGGAGCTAAACATAACATAGAAATAACTGACAGTGTGCTCCTGTCTAAGTAAGAGGGGTTACTGTGTTCAATTTTAGGTCCCTCGCTACAGGAAAGGCATTGAACCCTGGAGCGTGTCCAGAGAGGCGTCTGGAGCACAAATGTTATGGGGAACGTCTGAGGGAACTGGGACTGTTCAGTCTGCAGAGGAGGAGGCTCAGGGGAGACCTCATCACTCTCTCCAACTCTCTGAAAGGAGGTTGTGGTGAGGTTGGGGTCGGCCTTTTCTCCCAGGTAACAGTGATAGGACGAGAGGCAATGGATATTAGGAATAATTTCTTCTCAGAAAGAGTGGTATGGGATCAGGCTGCCCAGGGAAGTGGTGGAGTCACCATCCCTGAAGGTGTTCAAGAAGTGTGGAGAAGTGGTACTGAGGGCCGTGGCTTAGTGGTATGGTGCGGATGGGTCAATGGTTGGAGTAGATGATCTTGGAGGACTTTCCCAACCTTAATGATTCTGAGAGGCTGTGGCTCTTTTTCAGGTAAAAAGAGACATGTGAGGGTCGGTTGGGAGGCAGGAGAAAGGCTCTCCTTGCTCCAAGTGCATCTTCTATGGGCAGGGGCAGCTTGGAGTTATCTCATGGTAACTCAACATGGAGTTAGACACATGATCACCATAACATCCTAAAGGAATTATCTATTATAAATCACTGAATCTTCAAATGGCCTGAGTTGGAAGAGACCCACAAGGATCATTGGGTCCATCTTCTGACTCTATGCAGCACCACCCAAAATTCAAACCCTGTGTATGTACTGTCCAAATTGGCAATGCTGTTGTAAGAGAAATTGTTTTTTGTGTTGGAATTTGACAGTTTGCTGGTTCTGCCAAGCAGAAAACAAGTAAGCAAGGTCCCGTGGCTAACAGACGAGATCAGTTTTAACACCTGGTTGTAGATGAGAGACACTGAACTCCAAAAGCTTGATGTAGTAGACTTCTCCTTTTGAGACAGAAGTTTTAAACTTTTCTAACTTCTATTAAACTTCCATTTCTCAAGAGTATGGGTGGAAAATACAGAGGTGTTCATTGATGCAGGTGGGTATTGGTGTATGTTCTGCTTGTGCTCTGGCTTGGATATGGCAGCGCTGTCCAGCATTTCTGTGCTTGAGCCACCAAATTCATCCTTCAGTAACATCTGCATGGACTCATGCTTATAGATGTGCTCACACCAAAATACACCTCAGTTAAATCAGATCTAGGATAGCTCTCCTTTTGATTTGTTACATGAGGTGACTGAAGACTATGACATTTTGTACAAAGAACCTGGCTAGGGAGAAGTTCCAAGTGCTTACTGTTCTTAAGGCAGTTTTGACTTTATGTAGCATCTGGGCTTATGATGTAGATCTGGATGGTGTGAAACAGTGATACCCAGAGATTTTTGGACCAGATTGCATTTAGTGTATCTATTTTGTTCTACCCATTTGGTGCATGTTGGGAAGAGCTGAAATTTCACCAGTGTAAAAATTGCTGTTGTTATCCTGTGGCACTGAAGCTGCAGAAGAAGCCACGAGTGCTTCAGTCACTTGCTTTGTAGCTGTGCTGAAGGCATGTAACTGAGCTTGAAATGAAGCGTAGTACCATCTGAGCTGGAAAAGACCTTCAAGATCATTAAGTTGAACCAATTATAATGTAATTATAATGGATTATAATGCCATCTAGCTGATTGTGTTCTCAACAAAGGTGATCGCTGTTGATATTTAAGTGAAGCATTTCAAAGGACGGGAAGCAACCTCAGTTCTGCCGCTGTAAATCAGTGACCGTTTCTCCTACAGTGCCCTCTCCTTGGAGGTGTTGGAGGCTGGGTTGGATGGGCCTGGCAGCCTCATCTGCTGGGTGGCAACCCTGCCCATAGCAGGGAGTTGAGACTAGATGAACTTTAAGGTCCCTTCCAACCCGAGCCATTCTATGATTCTAGGATAAGTATATTTTAAAAAATAATGATTAAAAAGAAGAATTTGGCAGAGTCATGAGCTGTCCCTGCCAAGAATGCGAGGGACATCATGTGAAACGACTGCATTGTAAAGGCTTTTAGAGGATTGAAGAAGGTAGAAGAGCCTTTTGATTTGCTGTGGGGAGCTTTGTAAGGCTGATTTAAAAGACAGAGCGAAGATGCCCTAAGTGGTAAGCATCAAGGAGAGCATTCAATATCTTGAACTATTTCAGTATTGACACACAGAAGCTTTTTGTGGTTCCTGGTGGTGAAAGAATCATTTGCACGTGAAGAGTTAAATGGAGCTCTTGGCATCGAGGGTATGGATGCTGCATAGCCTTTTCTTGCATTTGTTTTGAACTTTAAAAAACAACAGTCTGATTAGTTGGAGCAGGTTTCCCCCAGGGGAAGACTATGGAGTATAATTTCATTACAAAATACACTGCTTGGAGATGAACTGGGGTTGGGTTTTTTTAATCCACCCTAAGGGATTTGACATTTCTATTTCTTGACATTTCTCTCATTGTTAGACTAGCTTCTTTGTGCTGCCTTTTTTTTTTTCATTTCCTCCCCTGGTGAAACTGTAGCTGTCTCCTTGAAGCTTGGAGCATCTTTTCTTGTAGGTAAAGCTGGTAATAGTTTGAATTAGTTCAACAGGATGGCTGGAAAAGGAGGGTATGCTGCAGTGCTTAAATGTGTAGTATAAAGGAGTAGTCCATTGAGCATGGGTGCATTTAAAACTGTCATTAGGAAAGGATGTTACATGGCAAAGAAAGGTGTAAAAATAGCAGTGGGTTACTTGGAGGTCTGGCTTAGGGTGTGGTGCATACGACAAAAGTAGCAGCCGTGACAATCTTGTTCAGAAACCTATTATTTTTAGAATAATGGATGTTTGTATGATATTTTTCTGACTTCAGCTGCTTCTCTCCACCATTCTCCTCTGCAGTCTTTGAGTTAAGTGGTAGCATAGCAGCCCAGCACTGAAGGGCTTTGTCATTTTTTTGCAGCGGAAAAGAGCAGGTACTTTTGCACCTTCATCTGCAGTGATCCCATGAGAGGCATGTCACATTGCATTCTAGTAATGGGCACCAGTCTTCTGGCAGTTTACAGCATTACAGCTATTGGCACATTTCTGCCAGTTGGGGATCTTAGCAGGTATTAACCTCTACAGCCAAAGTCCCCATTGTAATTCTACTCTACAGGCAAAGCCATTGGTTTAACCAGTTAGTGCATGGTGTGCTTGGAGAGCATAGCTTTGTTTTAATGCTATAAAGCTGTTTTACATTAGGTCTTATTCAGGGGTAATTGTTGGCAGGCCTTGTAGCCTCAATGGCAAAGGTGGTCATCAGAGACTGATGGTTTCCAGCCTTAGTTCTTCCAGACTCTTCTTCTGCTCAAGTACGACTGAGTTTTATGTGTGTGTGTAAATGGGGGAAATCTTCACTCCATCAGCTGGCTGGTGGCAAGAGGCACACAGTCACCTTCCCTGCCTGTACCCATTGATTTTCTCTGCTCTTGGACAGCTGAGTCAAGCATCAGCCTAAATACCTAGATACCTAAAAATCCCATTATTAAATGGTTGGATATTAGGAAGAATTTCTTCTCAGAATGAGTTTTTAGGCATTGGACAGGCTGCCCAGGGAAGTGGTGGCATTCAAGAAATGTGGAGATGCGATACTTAGGGACATGATTTAGTGGGCAGTATTGGTGGTAGGTGAATGGTTTGACTGGATGATCTCAGAGGTCTTTTCCAACCTTAATGGTCCTGTGATTCTTTGAAAAGTATGGAAGTTCCTCCTTGTAGAGCAAGCAGTTTTTGGCTGATGTCAGTGCATTGATTTATATCAAATGCCATGGGTTGGAGTGTGGAGTGTCACTGATTGCCCAGCAGTGTTCTGTTGAACAGTTGGGCTTGCCATCAGCTTTTGGGGCGTAGAACCCACAGAGGACCCATGCTTGCCCACTCCTTGGTGCCAACAGATAACTTCTTTCTCTGCGCCCTGCGGCACAGCGCCTTGCTGTTAGGAGCGTAATACAGATCTTAAAATTCTGGGGGAGGTGGGAAACCTTTTAGTTCTGCAGTTTCTCCTGTGTTGTGGGACCCTTTGTATTACTAAGTGTCATTCGGAATAACACAGCTCCCTTCCTGTGTTGGAGCTTGGCTGCTTTCCTCACTTGTAAGTAGCCCTTGTAGGGGAAAAACGGGGGGAAAGTGCTGTCTGAGCAGTCCCCCATCAGATGAGGATTCTTCTGCCTCTGATTTTTCTTGATGAGCAGTAGTTTTCAAAGTAAGTTTTGTGGCTGTTTGAAGCTGAAAGGTTAGGACCACAGCAGAGGGGGACCTCTGAACTCAGTACTCCTTTACTCCTTTCAGATGCAGAACTTCTTATATCTATTTTTAAAGAGAGAATGTTGGATTTCCAGACTGCAGTTACAGATGATAGAACACAGCTTGGAAATGCTGTTGTCCAGGCTTCTCAGTGTTGCTGCAAGAAGAAGCTTCCACTCTTAGGGAGTGTACACCTTGACGTGGGAATAACTTGGGCTTGTGCCCATTCCTCTGCCATCTTGATGCCAAATTGCAGCCATTAGACTTGGCTTGGCACTCAGTGGGTCAGGATGCTATCAATACAGGAAAGGTTGTTGTTGCCGATGGAGGTCTTCTAAAATAAGAAAATGACTGCTGCTTGAATGGCTTTTTTAAACACGTACCTTCTGTGCTTTTCTTACCGCTACCGCACAACAGTAACAAATAAAAATGGTAATTTAGAGAGTTCTTAATGGAGTTCTGTAATGCAGAGCAAATAGGAGTTCTCTGGTCAAATTTAGGAGAAATCTTAAGTGCCACGTCTTTAGAAATGTACAGAAGCATACAGCAAAGTCTGGTCGTTCTCCTTTCTAGAGTTTGTTATATTAGATATGGTGTGGTCCTGACACACTGACTCCTATGAAATTGTTTGTTATTAAAGTCACTGGGTTATTTCTTGTGCTAGCAGTGGCTTTGATTAAGCACTATATTAGGGTCATATCCTAGAATAACAGCATTTCTAAATCCCAGGCTGCATTTGAGAGAATTGTGATTAAAGTTCCAGCTGTTTTCCTGCAATTCCTAATGTGTGCTTGGGTTCAGTTAGCTCCTTTTTATTGGTGCTGGAGTTCACTTTGAGCCCCTTGCGATTTCATGCCAATATCAGTGGCAGTCTCCAGAGGGAAGCAATTTTGCATTAAAATGCAAGAAGTAAAAGCTATAGCCAAATTAACACGGGTCTACAATTTCCAGTGCAACTTAATAGCCACAGTGTTGGTTGTTTTCTAAAACCTAATTCATCTTTGATTGAATTTCAGGCAAAACAAAGCAAGAAGGATAAGGAGGTGGGGAAACCCATCTAAAAGAGATTATGGATGAACAGGTTGAAAAATGCTGCCTGACAGGTCATACTCTGAGCAATCTGATAATCCCTGCTGGAGCTGGGAGTTGTTTTGTGCATTTTGTGCACTGGCATGGACAATCCATTTCAGTTCCCCTTGGGAAAACCCATGTTATTAGTGGGGATCATTCTGCATATTGCTGGAAAATGAATTAATTCACACTAGTGTATGCACAGATGAGGAATAAGGCTATTCTGTTGTAGTTGTAAATATGTAGAGGCAGAACAGTGTTGAATAATTAAGTGGGATATGTTTTGCCTCGTCTCCACATACCAGATTTGTAACATTTTCAAGACTTGTCAAAAGATTGGTAACATTATCTTTATTAAAATAATATATAATAATAATAAGTGGAAAACAAGTCCATGACAGCTATTTTGGAAAACATTTTGGAAGAAAACCAGCTGCTTACAGTTGGTCAGTCACAAAAATCATAGCAGTTGGAAGGAGAGTATCTAGTCCAGCTCCCCCTGCTACAGCAGGTTTCCTGTAGCAGGCTAGGTAGAACTTCTTTTGCCTTGCTGGCCACTCTCTTTTGAGTACACCCCAGGCTGCCATTGCCTTGCTGGCCACAAGGACACAGCCCCTGCTGTTGGAAGTGTCTCCTGCAGCCCCTTCAGAGCCGGCTGAGAACATACGGGGCTTGATGTGCCACTGAGGAACGGCTTTGCATGCGGGCCTCCCCCTGGCTGCCTGGGCCATTCTGCAGCATCTGAACACAGGGAAGCCCTCAAGGACCTCCGCGCCACCGGTCTGGTGGTGCTGCAGGTTCTGTTCTGAGCAGCTGGAGATGGTGTTCGCCTGCTGCCTTGAGGTCTTCTGGTCCGGCACTGGGAACCTGGGGCCCGAGCTTGCAGTGGGGAGTGGCTTCGTGTCCGGCTTCTTCCCCGCTGCCTGGGACGCCTTCTGCGTGTAGCCGTTGTGGCTGCTCTGGAGGATCCCAGTGTGCCCTGTCTGGTGCATGGGTGGGAGCTGCTTTCAGCGCTTGAGGCTGCTGTACGTCTGCTGCCACAGTGTGCTTGGTGCAGCTCAGATGCATCCTGATGTTCAGGAAAATGTGAGTGGATTGTCCTGTGTTCTGTCCCCAGCTCGCTGGTCTGGCAGCTGAGCTCTGGCAGCTGGGAACTGTGAGATGGCCCTGACGCTGCCTGGCTGGTGGGCCGGACCTGCTGTCCTCAGGTTCCTGGGGGCTGTGGGATGGCCCCACGCCCTCCTGGCTGGTAGTGCTGGGCCCATCGAGCTCCAAGATGGTGCTGAAGGCTGTAAGGGGAGGTGGGAAGGTCAGCAGGATGAAGCTGTAGCCCTGGATAGGGGCTGCCGTCCCTCCTGGGGCAGAGAGACTCTGGCAAAGCTGCCCTGAGCAATTGCTGCCATGCCTTGCCTGGCCCCAGCCCGGTGCTATGTGGCTGATTGCCTCTTACCAATACCCAGGCCAGCACTGCTGTTGCACTCCCACGTGGCTATTGTGTTACTCAGCTCACTTAGCCTGTCCTTGTAGGGGAGGTGCTCCAGCCCACTCATCATCTTCAGGGCCCTCCTCTGGACTGGCTTCAACAGCTCCATGTCCTCCTTGTTTTGGAGACTCCAGAACTGGATACAATAGTTCAGCTGAGGTCTCATGAGAACAGAGTTGAGGGGCAGAATCACCTCCCCCAGCCTTTTTTTCCCATTTCTCTTGATGCAACCCAGGATACAGCTGGCCTTTTGGGCTGCATGCACATTATACCAACTCATGTTGAATCTTTCATCAGTTGTTACTCCCATATACTTCTTTTCCAGGCCCTCCTAAGCCATTAGCTTCTCTCAGCCATTTTTTTCTCTGTTTCTGTTAAAAAATAAACCTGCTTCTCTGTATATTTGCGTTCCTGTAATTCTTTTGGATTGTAGAATGCTTTACACTATTTTTTATCTCATTATTTCTCATAAGAGGCCTGTAAGTGGGGCTGGTGAATCTTTCCCATCTCAGGAGAGGATGAGTTGAGATGCAGCAGTCTGCAGTATTGCACAGTGAGCTCCATTCTTGCCAAATGCATTTCTTAGAACTCCCACTGTCTACTACTGCCATGGGTTTTTCAGTTGGAAAAAGGAAGTTGAAATGGTGTTGGCATTAAACAGTTTATTGGAATATAAAACCGTAAATGGCTGTATGTCAAGACGTATCTTTGTCTTATTTCAGTTGCTTTCTGTTTGCTTGCTTTTTCTTTTTTTCTTCTGACATTAAAACTGTAAGAAAACATGTCAGGAGGATAAAAAAAAATGCACATCTGAGGCAATTTCCACTACAGGAGTTAAAATAAAGAAATCTTTCAGAAGGAAGTAGTTGAAAAGTGTACATAGCGTGTAAGTAATCACAGTTCATTAGCTCTAGCATGTTTACTGGCTTTGAATTGAGATTTGGGCTGCAGCCATGCTTTGGAAGAGCTTACGTCTGTATGCAGTAGTTTTAGGGAAAAGCAACCAAATAGTAAATATGCAAGCTGACAAATACATTAATCAAAGTGGCTGCTGCTGTGTTCCTTGGCCTGGGAAGGAAAGAAAAGCAGAAAGGGAGGTTTGCATCTTAAACAAATTCAGCACCTGAAAGGAGACTTCGTATATGTGGCTGACATGCTGATCAAATGATAAAGTAGAGTCAAATTGTACCCCAACCTTTTGTACGGCCTGTGAAAGTGAAGGCATGCAGCAGTTTTTCAAGGCAGATGGAGTGTGAGCAACTAATAAATCAGGTTTTGAAACATTAAAGAACAACTTATTTAAATGCATATGGTGTTGGGTCTCAGACAAGAGAGTATAGGGGAGAGTAAAAGGATTGGGCATGGGAACATCAGCAGAACAATATGTCTGTGCATCAGTTATGTGACTGCATCCAAATCAGCTTCTTGTACTGAAGCCTGGTACGTAGCAATGAAGGGTGATGGCATTTAGTCAAAGGCAAGCAAAGAAGTTGTTTCAGGGAGAAATTTGGGCAGTGACTGGAACAGGTGGTGCAGTCTCAAACTACTGGCAGTCCATTTGGTCACTTGAGGCCGTTTTCTGTTAAATGGAAAGCTTGAATTTAAAAACAGGGAATGAAACCTTTGCTCTTCTGTCCACAGCATTTTTCAAAACAGATTTATCAAAGGAATGCTAGAGACACTGTGTCTGTTCCATCCTTGGGACACTGAAACCTGGAAACGTGATCATGGTCATAGAGGCCATCGGTCCCATGACTTGAATCTAGATCTGCTCTTGATCCTGCTTGGATTTCTGCAGAACATTTGTCTTTCTCTAGTGAAAGCTTGTTATTTTGGAAGCTGCTCTGCAGCCGTAGCAGAGAGCATCACCCCATACTCTGCTTCTGGGAGAACTGTTGAGATCTTTTTCAGTTAAGGAAATAGTACAGAAATGAAATGTGATGTACTTCATAACCTTAAAGGTCAGTTTTCCTGTTTTGTTTTGTTTTGTTTTTTCCCTTCACATCTCTTTAATTCTCACCCCACCTTTCTGTCAAGGAAGAGAAATATTGGTAGGCTAACTGACCAGATGTAAGCATGTGGTCCACGTGATTTGGGATGGATGTGCACTGGTGCTGGTATCTCCTGCACAGCGTTATTGCTGGTGACAAGTGATGGACAGACTGGGAGCTGGGAGCTCCTTTCCTACCACTGCAGAGTCCTTGCCCAAAGACTGACAGACAGTGTTTTTCAAGTAGCTGTCCACCTAATTCCCATTGATTTTGGATCTCTTCTAGTGCCAATGTCATTCTCTTGCTGATCTCCAGTTTGGGTAGAAGGTGCCTACATGTTTATAAACGTCAGTTCCCTACTCTTGATGGCCTAGTCTAGAAATCCTCAGCTGCCATGATTAGAAAGGAGTATGTAATTAAGCAAACATAATACAATCTTTTCTTTGTTTTCTTCAATTGCTTCTATCCTCAAACTGATATTGGCCGGAGGTTACTCTTGTCTATTTTGGTAAAATATAGAAATATATACATTTTTTCCTGGTGCATTTCACCTCCTTCTCTCCTGTTGCAAGAGGGAATAGGAACCCCATGTATGGTGACTGTTCTTTGCTGTCAGCAGCAGTAGTTAGAATCATTAAGGTTGGAAGATCAGTAAGATCATCTGGTCCAACCGTCAACCCATCACCACCACTAAACCATGTCACCCAGTGCCAACCTACCCTAGTTGTGTAGTACTGTCTCCACAGCAGTTGGTGATGAGGAAGACAGAGAGAACATCCTTGCTAAATAGGAGTAGGCAGAACAGTCTGCTTAAAATAATCCACTAGGTGCCACTAGAAATGAGATCTCTCATTTTTTTCTATGGCATCCTAGATTGGTTGGTATTTGAAGGGCTTTCCAGAAGAATTTTGTATCAGTTACTCATATATGACCTTTATTGTATTATTTGTAATGTTGAGTTTCAGCTCTAGACGCATTGCTGGCCCCACAATGGCTGGTTCAGAGTAGTCCAACAAGGAGGGAAGAGAACATGGCTCAGAAACAGAAAGCATTAACCTCACACTGACCTACACTAATGGAGAATTGTCGTGTTTCAAAGCTGTCTGTCAAACAGGATTTTAAATAAAAGTATAAGTGTTTGCTCAAAGGGAAGGGTCTTTGGATTTGGAAGTTTCATGGTTATATTCATGGCATTGAAGCACAGAGGCAACTGGGCACTTCTGGGCCTACTTGCAGATGCTGAATAGTTCTTGGCTTCGAGGAGGACTTGCCTAGATTCCATCATACTACTTACAGGACTGCTGGTCTAGGTGCTAGAAGCACTCCCAAAGGCTAATTTAGGGATGCTCGATTCTTCAGTGGAAGGAAGAAGAGTTGGGTCTGGAGAGCAGAGCAGATTCTGCCCCTTCCCTTTCCTTATCCCTGTAGGAAAGTTGTGTCTTGTTTCTTAATGTGCAGAACAACAGGCTGTCCAAAAGCAAGTATCCTAGAGCAGTTTGGGAAAGGACCTGAATGCAGGTAAGTTTGATGACTCAAGGCATGCAGAAGGACTGTAGAGGAGATAATCGTGACTGTTTCTTTGTATAAAGAACTTGAAGATGAATACCAATCCACTGACTCACCGCTGTGAATCAGTATAGTGAAAACAGAACTCAGTGCTCATGTGAGGCTTTTTGAGGAGGTGTAGTTGGGAGACAATTGAGCCCTAATGTACAAAAATTTAAAAGCAAGAGACTTGGTTTATATAACCTCATACGCATTGTTCCATAGTAGCGCAGATCAATTGTTCTTTCCTATTGAGCTCTGTTTTCTAATGACCTGCTTTGCTGTCTTCAGGCTTTCTTTCCTTTCATGCTAAATGAACATTTTTATTTCCATACCCTGAAGATGATATGCAGGTAATAGCTATTCTGTTGATCTCCCCATAATCAAGAACTTTTGGGAAGGACCGTAACACCCAATCCTTTTCTCCTATCAAAATTTACTCTGATGCTCAGGATGGAGGAGGTGGCATTGATTAGCAAGCTGTGTTGATTGCTTGATTGTTGTGGCTTCAAAGCCTGTTTTTTGATTCTTTTTATGGCTGCATAGATTAACGTGAAGTGGCTCACTAAGAAAGGCACTTTGATCACAGAGAGGTGCAGAAGAATTGTTCGCTACGTGCCTGCAACTTGTTTAGCTGAAAAGTTTGCAGTCACAGAGAAATAAATGAAGTTGTCCTGTGCCAATGCAGTGGAAGGGGAAGAGAGTAATTGGGGAAGATCTGACTGCATGAGCTGACAGCACTCTTGATTTTTGGGTGGCTGTAGCTTCCATTGAATCTTGGTTAATATTTCCTGGATGTTTCAGGAAGGGAATTACTTATTCACTAAATGCAGTGAAGATCTTTGTTGCTGATAGGATTTAAAGTGTATTTTAAGTGTTTTCACCCAGAGGGTGGTGACACACTGGAGCAGGTTGCCCAAGGAGGTTGTGGATGCCCCATCCTTGGAGGCATTCAAGGCTAGGCTGGATGTGGCTCTGGGCAGCCTGGTGTGGTGGTTGGCGACCCTGCACACAGCAGGGGGGTTGAAAGGAGATGATCATTGTGGTCCTTTTCAACCCAGGCCATTCTACGACTCTGTGTATCGGGGCTGAGGGTGAAGTGCTTTAAGACAGACACGTCTCCAAAACAGTTAGGTAAGGTGTTATGGTGCTCTGAAGTAATGTAGAATACAGAAAATACATGAAATCTCTCCTTCTAAAAGTATGCTTATTAGAGGCAAAGAGAGCTTTCTGTTGTTTTTGGTTTTTTTTTTCATTGTTTGCTATTACTGTTTTATAAATTGATAATACTTTCTTCTTTTAATTTTTCTTTTATTTTAATTTGCTGATAGAGAAGTTAACCTGACAGCTGTGGAAATTACAGGATGTCTGTGTAATCCTCTCCCTGTTTCAGTCTTCTCCCATCATGTGACAGTCCATGGTTATAGGAGGTAACCATCACTGTGTTAATTGCATTAATTGCAAGATTGTGGGTCAGTGCAAGGAAGCTTCTTGCAGTGTGTTCCAGGGCTTTATCTTTTAATGTGGAGACACAGTTTGTGTGATGTGCTGCATCTAATTTAATGTCATCATTGCTGCTTCAGGGTACGAAATAGGTACAGGAATACTAAAAACAGGCTTAATGCATTTATAAAGTGTACCGAGATGCTTTCTGAGGAATGCTGCTAATCCTTTCCATTGTTACCGTGTGTTTCAGTATGTTTTCTGAAAAGAGTGAACTGGGTAAGTGCACACATACTTCAAATGGTGGTAGGCAGCTTTGAGTTTGAGTAACTTCATGGCAAAAGGAATTGACCAGGCAAAAGACTGGTCAATTAAAAATAAACGTATATATATACATAAATCTTAATGCTGAAGACTGGTTTTAGTGTTTGTGTTGGCTTAATGGATCAGCAAAGCATGATCTTCCTGGAAAATTCTATGGGTTTCTCAGTGTTGTCACAAATTTGCAATGCATTTTATTGACTTCCTTTAGTGCTCATTAGTAAAAATACCGTCCTTCTGCCTCTTTTGTTGGATGGAACAGAACGCTGGTTGTTGTCTCTCTTCTCTGTCTTGAGAAGGTTCCTTGCATTTTTCTGGGGCAAAAACACTTGCCATCATCACTTGGAGACCTCCAGTGTGCATAGATGGCATTGTCCCTGGGAGGTACCATGGCCAACGGTTCTCCCAGTAAAATACCAAACAGAATGGAGAACTGGAAACAGTGTTCATGTTTGATCAGACTTTAGGTGCGTGCAGAGATTTTAGCTTTCTTGGTAATCTTACATTTTTTCCTACTGAAGCATGATGTTTTTGGCTCCATTTCAGAAGCGTTCAACTGTGTTCCTAATGGACCAATCTCTGACTCCCACTCGCAGTGGTATTCAGGTGGGCACACTTCATTGCTAGCACAGCATGAGGATGCCATTAACTGTATGACAAATTTCACCTCACCTGAAAGTTTTTCTTCTCTTTTTTTGCTCTTGTGATTTATTACCAGGCAGATTAAATCAGCAAGCTGGTGCTCTTAAGAAAGAACAGCTACAACAGTAGTACTTTGTGACAGCTGTGAAACATTTAGGTTTTGTTCTAGTGCCTATGACACATGGCTGTTATAATTCCTTGCCTCAAACTAAAGAAAAACCCTGCAGTCCAAATGAAGGAGTTGTGTAATGTGGCGTTGCTGAAGCAATGATGTGTGCTCAGTCCCGATGGTTGTTGGAGTGCTATGTGCATTGTGATGTTGTACATCAGTGAGCATGGATGGTTGGTCCTGTAGTCATTGCTTATAGTGAGATGTCATGACAGTAAAGTTGGACACTTACAGCTTAAAATCTCCAGTGCTAACTGGGAAGTGGGCTTTACAGCTCCTTTCCCTTCATGCAGTGGAAAGTTTTCTTCTCTTGTAGTCTACTCATGGGGATATGGCATTTATGTGGGATAGCCCAGCAATACACTGTTTGCTTGCTTAGCTCACATTTGATCCAGAGACCGTGCAAACTGCCTGTCTGATAATCACCTTGATAAGGAACCAAAGAAGGGGTGTTTTTCCCCTCTTCCATCATTTCCTACCTGTTTTTACTGGAACAGGTTGCCCAGAGAAGCTGTGGATGCCCCGTTCCTGGAGCCATTCAAGGATAGGCTGGATAGGGCCCTGAGCAGCCTGATCTGGTGGTTGGCAGCCCTGCTGATGGTGGAAGGACTGGAACTAGAAGATCTTTAAGGTCCCCTCCAACCTAAGCTATTTGATTGTTCTATGATTCTCTGCAGCCAACTGATACAGAGCCATTGGTTTCTTCTCAGGTTGGATGAACGGCAGTTCATCTCCATGCAAGAAATGGAGCAAATCAGTAAGGATGGAAGGGTATTAAGAGTGTATTTCTATGAATGTACCTGTTAGGTCTGCAGCACAGGAGTTGGTCTGGGACATGATCTGCACCAATGGGGCTGTGCTTGTGTTGGGCTCCGTATGTGTAGTGAAGGATCCATAGGGTTACGGCAGCAGCACTGAGGGATGTAAGGCTGCTGATGTTAGCAAGAACTCTTGCAGTGCTGTGTTGTTGGTATTTACAGGGTATCACTGGGGATAAGATTTACATCTCGGTGTTTTTTTGGATGTAAAATATTTTACTACAAACAAAATTACTTTTCCTTGTGGCATTCACCTACATATGGAATTTTCATTATTATTAATTGAAAGCTAAGAGCAGAGAAGGTAAAAAAGCATATTTTTCTGTCAGTGATGGTGTTCTGTTCTTCTCAAATCTTACATAATGTGGCCAAATAGATAAGACAGATGGCTTTATTCCTTGCTATGAAGTTCATCCCAGTCAATAATATTGATTAGCACAGGGTGACTTGGTGTAACAAGAATAACAGCCCTTCCTTAATTTGAGCCTGGATTTCTCGCTTTCTGCCTCAGTAGTTCATGGTTGGATGAATTCCTCAATATGTCAGCTTAGACACACCTTCCCACCCCTGGAACCACAGGGTCTGACATTAATAGGGGAAATGAGTAATTTTCATTTCCTGCAGTTTGTGCCTCTTTTTCTGTGATTAAACTGTTATATTGTGCAAGTTAACTTTTTTGAATGTCGAGTTCCTGAACTTTTTTTTTTGAGCTCTAATTGCAGTCAGTGAAGTTTTATAGACTCAGTCCTCTGCTGTTCCTTTGTATTTCATGAATCCTTATGTTGATGTGGAGAGCATCAAGAATCACCATGTCCTGGCTGTAGTGTTTGTATGGGGAGTTTTAGGTTGAATATTAGGAAAAAATTCTTCTCAGAATGAGTGGTGAGGCATTGGAACAGGCTGCCCAGGGAACTGCTGGAATTACCGTCCCTGAGGTGTTCAAGAAAAGGGCAGATGTCACACTGCGGGACGTGATTTAGTGGGCATGGTGATGATGGGTTGATGGTTGGACTGGATGATCTTAGTGATCTTTCCAACCTTAGTGATTCTATGATTCCTCTATAACCAACCCCTGAATCCAAACACGTTAGTGATCTTGTAACAAGATAGGACAGTATCCAAAATGCATTGGCTGATGTCTGTATAGGTAAGCTTCCCATGGTCATGTAGTTAATAGGAACAGGAAGGTTCTTTTCTTTGGTTTTATTTCTCTTGTTGACCACAGCCGGTTGATTCGTTTTGTTTCCTGTTTTCCTTGCTCAACCCACAGGGAGTTTAATATTTTCACCGTTATCAGGGCACAGAAACAAGACCTTTAGTTTGCGTCTGCACTGTGAGTTGCTATACAGAACAACCCTGACCTGGAGGGACCGCTTTAGGGTATGAAAGAATTGGTGTCAGTGACCGGCTCAGTCCTTGGGCATTGCTGTGAAGTTGCTAACAGGAGAGCCAATTAAATCGGCTCATTAAGGTGGTTTTTTTGTTGTTGTTGTTTGGTTTTTTGTTTGTATTATTTTTTATAGACTGTTTGCAGGTAATGGCCTAAAGCACATAAACTTCACTTTGAAAAGAGGATTGGAGGCACTTAGTAGTTGGTTTTGTTCCTCCTCCTCTCACGCTTTCCAATTTGAAGACATTCTTCTTCTCATTTTAAGGCAGAAGGATGTCAGGGTCAAAAAATTCAATAATCTGTTGGTGTTGTTATGATTTCAAGTACTTTGTCATTTTCCTGCCTGTAAAGTTATCATAATAATGTGATTAGGTTCTGTATTTATTATTATTCAATCATTAAAGGAGGGTTCACATACAACATAAAAATGGCTTAATGACATTTGGGTTAGTGACTTTGCCCAGGTCCAGAAACAGAGTTGATAGGGTTATTTGTCAGATGCTATGGGCAAGCAGATTGTCTGAGCTTTGTGACAAGAGAGTTTGACCGAAGCATGGGGGCATTATATGGTAAATTTCTGCTTATTTCAGAATCAGGTAATTTTTTTTAATGCCAACGTGAGAGGCATCTGCCCTATTCTTTTAAAATGTGTTCTTCTGGAAGAGCAAGGAGTGGTTTTTGTTGCACTCAGGAAATGCAGGAGTTCCAGGAGATGTAGACTAAGTATTTGTCTTCCTCCTTTTTCCTGTTTCAATATCCTGATTGAACGTATCTCTTGTTAGGAGCTGCTGGTGGAAGTGGCCTTGCTTCAGCTGCAGTGACTTGGAGATGGGAGCTTCATGCCACTTGTAACCCCGCAGCCTGTGCTTGATGTATATAAATTACTCTCTGAGCTTGTTTTACTTCCCAAAAGCATAGCAAGCTCAACACATCTGTTTTTCCCATAGCTGAGAGCCTGTTTGTATGCAACTTTCGTTTGGGCAATGGAGACTTCTGCTGGGAAATTACAAAACTCAGTGTAGGAAATGGACTCTCAAGAGCCCCAAATGGACTCTTGAGAGTAGTGTTAAGTGTAAGCACACTTACAGACAAAGCTAAATCTCTAATTATCAGTTACTATCTGAAAATCAAGGGATGTTCAGATTCTGTTCAACAACTTCTGTATTGTTTTCCAGGAGGACCAGATGATAACTTAATCGAAGGCGGAGGATCCAAGTTTGTCTGCAAACCAGGAGCCAGAAACATCACCATCATCTTTCACCCGCTCCTCAGGTAAGTGAAGCTTTCTACATAGTTCTGCTATGAAAATAATCAGGATAAATAGAATTAACCCACTTTATTTATGGGCACACCATGACTTCTGAGGTAACACGCCCCAGCAGTGTGTGTGTATTTGTGGCTTGTGGAGAAGCTTTTGTGCACATGTGTAAAAAGTAAACACCAGCTGAGTGTGTTGCCAATGCTTGTTTCATCATTGTCAAGATTAACTAACACTCCAGGTGGAAATGCTTGCCTAGGTGACCTCTTTCCATTGAACAGTGTCATTTATTATTGACCCAAGCTGGGAAGAGTTGAATTTCAGCCTGTCACAAGTTGTTTATTGCTCGCTATTATGCTTAAAAAGTCAGAAGGATACTTTATGAACTGCAAGGTAAGTTTATTCCTTGATAAACAAGTATGCTCTATGGACTGAAAATTAAACGTGTGATCTAAAGAGCTGTGCCTGTTACTAAGATCATAGAAATTCAGAGCTTATCAAGGACTGCTGGAACTTTAAACAAGTCTGTAATAAGTCTCCTCTCACCAAGTCATTCACCTCTGATGCTTTAATGCTCTTTTTAACTTTGCAATCTAACAGCACATTTTCTTACTTTTGCCAGAGTTAAATAGCGTTAAATTTTTCTCAGTTAATGTCAGTCTTCCACCTCTGCTTGTTCCTTGTATGTCACACACATCCTTTCCTATTCACTGCTTGCACCTTCAGAGAGCATTTCCCTCCTTTGCTGTTTGTATTACTCACTATCATGATTCACTTAAACAACAGGGCATTCTTCTTCAGCACTAAAACCAAGCAATAGTAAAATAGTAATAAAGATAAGAAAGTGGAATTTGATCCTGAGAGCAGGAGTATCCTGACTGTCATCTCGGCAGCTGAGAACTTATCAGTTGTGACTTCTTGGGACTTAAAAATGTGGAGGGAAAGTGCATTAATCCCTGCAAATGTGTATTTCTGATGTCATGGCACCAGATATTGGAATAATCTTTACAACAGCACCTGTTTTGAGGACATACTACAATTTGTTGGCAGTTTCAGATCTTTCCTTTACAGAAGGAAATGTGTGTGCTCTCTATTTATTGCAAGATGCCTATAATGATAATTTCATAAGCACATTTTATTTCAACACCAATCTCTTTTAAATTGAAAGAAACGTGCTAAAAATTACTTTACTAGAACATAATGTTTATTTTTCAGCTATTTTGTTGTGAGAAAAGGAGGAGTGGTTGACGCAATGAGCTATTCAAGACAACCACTGGGACACAGACTTCAGTCTCTTCATTTCTAATGAATTTGCAATCTTCTTTCAAGCACAGAGTGGGGTGGGATGCTCTTCTTTTTATTGATGAGTTGTTCCACATTGATTTAGAAGCTGGTGAAATACTTCCTTTCCGTTTTCCTCCCTCCTTCATTTCTTTTTCTGTTTTGTTTTGTTTTTTTTTTTGCCATACAAGTCAAACACGAGTGCTTTAAAAAACACTTCTCACGAACACTTCACCTTCGATACCAGCTTGCAAGATACGCGGTAGAATTAATGTGCTTCATAAAAAATAATGACATCAACATTAGCTGCCTGCAATATATCTATTTTTTTTCACCAACCATCTGCAACATCTTAACTTCCTGAGTGGAGCATCAACAACTGAATGAAGTGAAAGATAACGCTCCGTGACCCAGCTTAGCTTTTTCTCGCTGTTGAATGGGGTGAGTTTGGGTGCAGGTCAACAATGTAGGAACTTTACGAATGTGATTTTACTTGCCTTAATCATCAACAGAATAAATATTTTACGGGAGTCCTGGCAGTCTTAGTTTTAACTCGTGATCTTCAACTTTGGCAGCATATTTGGGATGAGCGTAGTGCTAGATTTCATTCTTTAATAATTCCCTTCATGGAATTCTCTTCCTTTCTTGCCCAGAGAGGTTGTGGATGCCCCATCCTTGGATGCATTCAAGGCCAGGCTGGATGTGGCTCTGGGCAGCCTGGTCTAGTGGTTGGTGAGCCTGCACACAGCAGGGGGGTTGAAACTAGATGATCATTGTGGTCCTTTTCAACCCAGGCCATTCTTTGATTCTGTGATTCCGATAGGAATCGAAGCAATGACTATCCTACCGGCAGACTGGCTTACTCATTGGCTCCTGTTAAAATTGGCTGTAAGATGCTGCTTGTCACTTGGAAATGCTGAGTATGGGGGGATTTGCAAAAATATTGATATGTGCTATTATTTCTATCCATTGCTTGTTGGTTGGATTTTTGTCACCCTTTTCTAGACGTTATCGTGTTAAGTGTCAAGGTCTCCAGGAGGTAATTGCTGCAGAGGTGTGAAGTTTTTACTTGTTTTATTTTCCATTTGTTTTTGAGGCTTCTTATGGCTTGTCTCAATCAGCTTCCATTGGTGTCACAGGCATGAAATGAATCTGTTTTGAATTCAGAAAGATCAATATTTTATTTTGAAGTCTTTTTTCTTATTTCTGTCAAGTTCACGTAAGTGTGTTGGCAGAGAAGTTTTAACACCGTACAGCCTAGCTGATTTTATTAGAAACTCGAGTGCTTCCAGTGTTGGAAAGGGTCCAGAGGAGGGCCACAAGGATGATGAGAGGATTGGAGCACCTTCCCTACTAAGACAGGCTGAGGGAGCTGGGCTTGTTCAGCCTGGGGAAGAGAAGGCTGCGGGGTGACCTCATTGCAGCCTTCCAGTACATAAAGGGAGCCTATAAACAGGAGGGGAGTCAACTGTTTGGAAGTGTAGATAACAGCAGGACAAGGGGAAATGGTTTGAAGTTGAAGGAGGGAAGATTTGGGTTGGATATCAGGGGGTAGTTCTTTCCAGAGAGAGTGGTGAGGTGCTGGAAAAGCTGCCCAGGGAGGTTGTGGATGCCCCGTCCATCCCTGGAGGTGTTCAAGGCCAGGTTGGATGGGGCCCTGGGCATTATAATTCTGCACAGCGCAGCAATTTTGGATGGAGAGTTGTAACCAAAGCACTCATATTCATCCGTTTGAACTCATCGTTTTCATTCATCATTTTCTATTGCATCAGAGTTGCACAGTCACAGAGTTAAGTTTTTTGGTTACGATAGCCTTTTTTGGATCCTTTTTTGTTTGTAAGCTAAAGCTGAGCTTGGCTCCAGACCTGTTTGAAGAATGCAGGAGTCAGCAGGTGCTCGAAGGGCTGCACGTTGGCCCCATGTCTCCAATAATGAAACTCTTTCAGAGAGACTCTTAGAGCCACGGAGAGTCGAAGGGCAAATACACACAAGTGGGTTTCAAAGTCTGCTTTTCCTCGAATCCATTTAGAGCAGTGAGCTGGCATTGGGAAATGAGATGTTATGCAGGCTGGGATGAGTGTCCCTTATTTCCACTAGGACAATTGAGGCTCACTAAGCCCCACATTAATTACCAGGATTTAATGACACCACCACACACATAATAGATGAATAGCGAGTTTTTGCAAGACAAGTGGGTATTCTAGCACGGATGATTCCTGGGAATAGATTTGACTAACTACATATGAAAACTAATTGCGTTCATAAATTGAAGAGAAGCACACATCTGATTTTCCTTAATTACATATTGCGGGAGGTATCGAAGTATAAAATTTACCAAGGAAGTCCAGTTGCTTTCTTCATCCTTCACCGCTAACCAGCATCTGCTTGGATCGTGGCAGCGTTGGCGTTATTGGTGTGTGGATGAACGTCTCCCGTTGGAGGATGGATGCACGTGGGACCAGTGCTGAAGCCCTTACGTTTTGGAATATGGAACAGCCTGAGCGATGTCTGTTGTAACATTTGTCTGGTGGAGGGTTTTTTTTTCCGTTGTTTATTTGTTTCAGCTGGCATTTGAAAGGCACTTGGCTCTTCAGGGTAATAATCATTTTACATATGCTTTATAGAGTATGTTTATTACCAGACAATTGAAGAACAGATGTCTGCAGTCTTGAGGCTTAAGGGGGAGGGGCTGGAGATGGAGGAGATGATGGCGTTTTGAATCATGAAAGCACTGCTGATGCTCACGCAGTTGAACATTGTTTGGATGTTGGGTATTAAAGCCGCGAGGGGATCCGTTTATTAATACCAGCCACACTTCATTAAGATCAAGCAGCAATTAAAAGGATTGTAGGACAGCAGAGAAAGCTCAGTGTTCATTGATTCGGAAGAAGCAGTTGCTTCTGAGTGAAACTGTATCCTTGTGAAGAAGTGCTCTGGAAGGGCTGAACTGAGCCGTGCGGCATTGCATTCTTCACCAGGTGGGAACAAGCGCACCGTGCCAGCGGTGTTCTGATCACTGCCTTTGGTTTCCAAGCCTGGACAGTAAGAATGTGAGAAACAAAGCATTGATTTATTTGCAAACCAAAACAAAAGGAAAAGAAGAAAAGGGGAGAACAACCAATTGGACTCCTGCTGGTGTTGTTTGAGATGCTTAATGCTGAGGTGTGTGGGCGCACCGAGGCACTGCAGGGTTTGTTAGTTCCTGGTGGTTTGGACTGCTCAGAGCTAGGGGAAAATAGAGCAGTATACAGGCAGACAGTTTAGTTTAACAATTGCATGGGTTTGCTCATTTTAATTTCCCCATGATTTAAAGCAGTGGCTTTTCAAGTGATAGCATATTAGGATATTTTTTTTTTTCTCTCATTTGTGGTGATGGTGAAAAGAGAGTGATTGCTCTTTTAATAAGTAAAATGAGTGCTGTAGAGAGTAGCGATGGAGAAGAGTAATTTTCTTTTGCTGCTTGTTGATACCAGTGTGCTCCTTGCCAACTGGTGGCAATCTCTTTGATAATGTGGAAGGTCACATTTCAGACACCGCTGATAACCTGTCCTTGGGAGGGAGGTGCTCAGTGTATAGAATATATACACACACCCAGCTACACGTGTGTTAGCAGTGATGTTGTAACTTTCCATACTTCAGAAATAATCATGTCAAGCTTCTGTTTAATTCAGGATATGTCAAAATTGAAGGTGCCGTATTTAGAATGTAAGTTCTCTGTTTTCACAGTGTTGGGGGGGGATGGCAAAGTCACCATCAGTTCCTATGGGGCATCTGAATCCTTTGGTCTTTGTGAGCATCAGATGCTGTTGTGGTTGAGCAGCGTTCATATCTGCATACTTATAATTGAAATGAATCTGTGCATATAGTTAAGAACATAGATATGTCATCGATAATCCCTTTTATTACTATCACATTTTTACAGCTATAGTAATAAACAACTCATGTGCTTTTAAAATCTGCTGTAATACCTCCTAGTGGTGCACTATAAAATCGATGTCTGATACTGTGCAGAATGTGTTCTTTTGTAAGCAGAAGGAGTGTGTGAATTGGATTAGCTCATTTGTTGCTTGAAGTATGTTGGGAGTTTGTTAAATAGCACCAGGACTGGTAAGAAAAATGCATGGCATTTTATCAGCCTAGGAGTAATGTATTGTTATCGAAGTAGGTGGAAAATAATCTTAGGGCGCAGATAATGGTAAATAATGAGAGCTGATGTTTTTAGCGTTTTGAAATCAAACCCAGAGTACTCAATTTTTGAGAAATCAATAGTGACTCAAGCTAGAAGATGAAACTTGTAATACCGACTGATTAAAGTCTGTATTTCCAAATGAATAATGTTCAGAGAAGGGGACAATCAGATGTAAATCTGTTACGTACACATTATTGGTAAACTTTTAGTGCCAGTGACCTCTTCAAAATGAAACTGTCCAGATGTCATGAATACAATTTTTCTTAAGTCTTAGTCATATGCCCCTTATCTTCAAAGAGAGGGGAAAATATCACGTAGCTCATCTGAATCTTGCTTCTGTAAGGGAGGCAGGGTCCTCCTCCTGAGTCAGGAAGACAGTGCTCTGCAATGCAACAAGGCAAATGGGGTTCAGATCAGTAGATCTCAGCTGCTGCTTCTCATTCTGGTTGGGCTTGATCATCTTGGAATGGGTCCAGGGAAGGGCTGCTGAGATGATCAGAGGGCTGGAGCACCTCCCCTGTGAAGAAAGGTTGAGGGAACTGGGCTTGTTTAGCTTGGAGAAGAGAAGGCTCCGGGGAGACCTCATTGTGGCCTTCCAGTACTTGAAGGGAGCGTATAAACAGGAGGGGGAGCGGCTGTTTGTGAGGGTGGATAGCGATAGGACAAGGGGGAATGGTTTTAAACTGAGACAGGGGAGTTTAGGTTAGGAGGCAGTTTTTCACCCAGAGGGTGGTGACACACTGGAACAGGTCGCCCAAGGAGGTTGTGGATGCCCCATCCCTGGAGGCATTCAAGGCCAGGCTGGATGTGGCTCTGGGCAGCCTGGTCTGGTGGTTGGCGACCTTGCACATAGCAGGGGGGTTGGAACCAGATGATCATTGTGGTCCTTCTCAACCCAGGCCATTCTATGATTCTATGATCTTGAAGGTCTTTTCCAGCCTGAGCAATTCTATGATTCTGTGATTATGGTACCTGTAGTCGCTGTGCTGCTTAACATTCCCATCTTTATTTTGGTATCACTAATGCTCATCCTTGAGCGTGGCAGGTGCTTGATGCAACTTCCCATACATTCACTGTTTACTTCAATTGACCTGAATTGCAAGCAACAAAATCTTAAGGGAGCAATTTGACACCCACCTACTGCAGCTTTTTCTCCCCCTGGTTTAATGAGTGTTTAGCAGACATTTAGTTGACGAGTCCCTTGCTGTTGACATCTAGTACTTTATATCTGTCAACAGCAAGAATGAATGTTTCTTGCAGGCGAATCCTAACTCTTTTTCCTTTGACAAGCTCTCATAAAGTCTGCATCGCTGAATTATAAAGACACATTTCAGCAAAGCTTGTTGTTGTGACACTGCTAAGAAAAGGTTTCGTTCTGACTAAGGCCATCTCAAAAACAGGGCGCGTGCACAGGAAGAGGATGGGGAACAGCTTCACGTTTTGTGCCTTTTTTTTTTCTTTCCCCAGTGCCTTATGAGAACTGACAGTCCTACTGTGTGTGTCTGATTAAGGATGACAGTTTATAAAAACCTTAAGGTAAAGGCTGTTCATTTTCGATGACAGAAAATAAAGCAATCTCCCCCCACCTCCCACGCAAACAAAAACTCTTACACGCCAAAAAAAAACCCAACCTCTTAATATGGGATGCATTGATTTTATATTGTCTGTCAGAGAATGTGCTTCAGCAGATCAGTCAAGTTTTGAGTTTTCAAACATGCTTCATCCATAGGAAATCAACAGCCTGTCAGAAATTTCACATCTCTGCAGCTCCTCCTTTCTGTCAGATGAAATATAACCTGGAGCAACGTAGGAATTTGACATTTGCAAGAACTTGCTCTGAATAGCTGGGAGCAGCATTCATTCATTTCTATGATAAATAATTACTGCTAACACGTATTATGTTCATCAAGCCAACAAAGTTGTTTTAGCTCATTTCTTACTGTAAGCACTGCTTAGGTTTAGTTCTAGCTCTTAACCCATTTTCATGCAGTATGATTAAAGTTCCCTGTACTGCTGAACACTTACTATTTTCATTGCAGTGTAAGCAGAGATTTAGTCAGAGGAGTTTTCAGTGACTTACTTATTCCTTTGGAATACTGCTTGACAAGACCTGAGTCATGCCTTGACAGCCAGTCTTGAGATATACCAGCAAACCTTATGAGATCTGCTCTTCTGGTTCATTCCCAAAGAGATGATGAGTGTGGCTGGTGGATATCGGTTAAGAATTTAGCAAAAAAAATGATGATTTCATACTATATTAAGAATAATTTCTCCAAGTAGAGTTGGTGTTGGACTGGAAAAGGGATATTTTTGACTTTTCAAGCTTATTCTAGCATAACACAAAAATTGAAGGTGGGCAAAACCAGCATGTCTTATATATGGACCTATGAACATAATGTTACTGTAACTACTGTTTTGCCACTAATTGTGAGATCAATAATTATAAAAATGTGGATGAATAAACCAGACAATCCAATTTATACTGATTCTGCTAAATACTTTAATTAGAAATTATCTCCATAAACTCTCTAGTATCTACAACCTTATTTGGTGTTAGCTAACCTCTCCAATGCGTTGTTCAGGTGAATCATAGCTGTCCTAAGCTCTCCTGAGAGGTGAATGTTCATGGCAGAACCTCTGTCTTTGTGAAATGTGTTAATATTCTGTACTGTTGAAGAGTCTGTTTCCAGCACTTCATTGTTATGGGTCCACAACTTTTTCTTTATGCAGTGATCACTTATTTTATTACATCTTTGCCATATACTGTATAAATCTGGGGGAAAACCACACAGTTATTTAAACATAAGCTCAAGCTACAAACAAGTTAGACCTTAATTTATCTGACTGTTAGCTTTGTTGCTGTTGAAATAAGTTTGACCCAAGACAAGACCATGCAAGATCTACTACTAAGATTTGATGAGGTGTTTGGCCTGGTAATAGCAAAGGCAACACTACGTTTCTTGTGCAAAAAGGCTGCAGGAAGAACCAAAAAGACTGAGAATCACTGACAAAGTTGGACCATCCTTCCTGAGGTGTAATGTGCCACCAGAAAGGGCAGGGTGACTCCTGCTCCTTCTGCAGTTGATTTATGTTATTGCTAAGGACCATATAACAATTTCTCCCTGCTGATGGGTTTTATTATCATTATCATTATTTAGTTCTAGTGTACAAAATTCCCAAAGTGAATACACAGGCCAGAGCTGGTAGTGTTTGGCTTCTGTTTTTGCTCTTTCCATAAGTTGTTCTTAGATGTGATGCCGAAACTCCAACTTTTTTCTAGCTCCCATTAATAAAATTCGTAACTTTCCTTTTGAGTCCCTGCTAACAGCTGATGTTAAAAGTCCCGTATTCACAGTTATAAACTTAGCTTCTCCTGAGCACCCACTGGAAACATGAAATCACTTCTGTGAGCATGATGATTTTTTGTAGGTGATAGGAGTTATGATGATGTGAGTTCGTTTTAGGGAGGCTGCAGAGGTGGGCTCTCAGAGGAGAGGCCAGGACTGCCCCGTGGCAGACTAGTCCTTTCCAAAAAACTCCCCAGTGGCCCCACCTTGGGGCACAGCTGAGCCCATGGTGAAGGAGGCTGTCCCCTTGCTGCCCATGGAGGACAGTGTTGGCACAGATGAAGGCCATGGAGGAACCCACACCGCAGCAGGTGGATGTGGTCTGAGCAAAGTCAGCTATGGTCAGCCCACCACCAGAAGCTCTTCCAAGGTCTGGTCTTCTTGCTGGCAGTTTGTTGGAGCAGTCCTATAAAGGAAGAGATAGATATGTGCAAATGCATTTAGTGGTTCATGGCCAATGCCAGACCGGATAGGTAGTCCAGGGATTCCTGTTATATTTCTCACAACACATCACTGGACCAAGTAATTCTACGTCAGAACATTTCCTTGCTTGTCAGCCAAGACCTTTGAAAGACTATTAGCACACTTTCCAGTGTATCTTTCCTTACAGAGTGCACAAAATACAAGTGTATTTTCCCTTAAAAGAATCTAATATACCTTTTTAAAGCTCTGTCTCCCTGTACAGTTTTGTCCCTTAGCTAGCTTCTAGGGAAAAAGGTATCCACCCTTCTCCAACACAAACATACCAGCAGTGGCTGACTGATGTGCTGCTGGTGCTTCACCCAGGCAGACAAATGAATTGGTGCAGATCATTGTAGTGGGGACCTGCGAGGTGAGACATGTAAAATGCATTGCTAGCTTTCAAAAGAAACTTGAATCTTGTGTGAGTTCACACTGGCTGTAAATTATAATCACCCAATGGCACCTTGTTAGCAGGACAGGTGCAAGAATTTGATTAGAGATGGGGAGTAACCTTCCTTTGTTCCAGAAGGTCATCTTTTCAGATT
Organism: Pavo muticus; assembly: GCA_016647715.1. Lineage (NCBI taxonomy): Eukaryota > Metazoa > Chordata > Aves > Galliformes > Phasianidae > Pavo > Pavo muticus. The sequence goes on along the minus strand of JACDJE010000053.1, from coordinate 4,787,013 downwards.
GCAGCTGAGAGCGAAGGGAAGAAGCTAGCAGCGTGGAAACATGGACCTGGAATTGTGTTTTTATTTTTATAACTGCTTACATGTTGAACTGTTATATGCAGTGTTCTGCAGAAGTTTGTAGGTGTTATATCCGTGAAATGAGAGGTTAAATACAATTGAAATGGATCTTAACCTGCACCGAAGTTAACATTTTTATCCTGTTTATTTTCCTTTTCTTCCCTTCTCCCCAAGCAGAAGCATGAGCATTGCTGTCTTAAAAACCTGCTGGTCAGAAAAGCGTTTAGCAAAGTTGGAAGGGAACTTTGGGTCCATTTATTGAATTTGAGCATCTATGAAACTCTTCAAGCACGAGGTGAGGGTCCCCCGTGCAGGAGGCAGGGCTTTTCTGGCAGCTCCCCTGGTGCTGGGGAATGAACTTTGACGGGAGCTGACTCTTGCTGTAGTTTTCATTTCGAATGGACTACTTATTACTCTGAAAAAAAAAGTCTGCAAGACAACACAAAAATGTGGCATAGCTGGCAAAAATAGGAACTAATCCTTCTGTTTCTTAAGAGTAAAAAAATAAACTTGCCAAATTCTGCGTTTGCAATCTACTGACGGAAGTTGTTCAGGTAAGACTTTAGTGAGGACTTTCCCCAGGTGTAATAGAGGGAATCCAAGGATGAAAGCCTACTGTGGTTTAGATCCGAGTTATAATATTGTGATCCTGAAAAACGTAGTTGAGTTCATGTGTTTACGTTCATAAATCTTCATGAATTTTTTGACTGAAATAGAGTAGAAATGTTTTGTGATGAAACTGAAATGATGACTGCGTTTTGTGCTTGGTTGTAGCAGCAAAGATATAGAACCCAGGATAACAGAGCTTTTGGGGCTCCATTTCCCCTGTAGAGCAATTAGAGGAACACACAGCTGAAGGGAAAGGTTTTAAAATTTATTATTTTATTTGAATTTATTTTACCTATATGATATGTGAAAAACCTTTGATAGTGAGCTGGCGTTCTCCTGTACGATATAAAATTGTGAACTTTGGAGAAAGTACAGTTATGTAGAGCATAGAGTTGAATTTCAAACATCTCCAAAGATATTTAAAGAAGTTTTTCAGAGTGTTTTGTTTTCTTCTGTTTTATGACTGTGTGCCATGTGCCCTGGGGCAACAGAAGGAAAGTCATTGCCTTGCAGGGAAGTCAGCCCATTGGAGAGCATGTTTTTCAGACACTGAGTCATACACAGAATCACTTTTTAGTGGAATGTTCCTCTGGAATTACATCTAAACTTCTGCTAATTTTTATCCATCTGCAGAATAGTCATAAAGAAAAATTTTCAGGGAAGAAGTGGGCCTTTATTTTGGTTATTTTGAGTCCCAGGCATCTTGAATACCGGCTAGATTACCAGTAATTGCACATTGTGTAACACCACTATGAAGCATTTCTGTAGCTCCTTTCATCTGATAAATTCCAAGTTCTTTATAGACATCAGTTCATTAACACCTCAGCATGAAGTGTATTGCATGGAAATTCTGGCTGTGTGACGGCCAGGAGTGAAAACGTTGTGGTTGGAGCAGTGAGTTGAACAGGCATAAATTCTGTGCAGGTTTGGAATAGGTGGAACGTAACCGAAAGTCATAAATCCCCACTGTTATTAATCAAGGTCCAGACATTCCATTTTCTTCTAGCTTTGTCTCTCCGGGTTACATTTTTACAAATGGATTTTGCTCTGGAGGGTGCAACAGGTTTGTGACAGCTCCGTTCATCTGGCGGAGTCCTCCTGGAGCAGAAGGCTGTGCAGGCAGTTCATAGAATCAGAGTCATAGAAACAGTTGAGTTGGAAGGGACCTTTAAAGGTCGTCTGGTCCAACTCCCCTGCACTGAACAGGGACACCTACAGCTCAATCAAGTGCTCAGAGCCCCATCCAGCCTGACCTTGAATGTCTCCAGGAACGGAGCATCCACCACCTCTCTGGGCAGATCTCACTCAGTTCATACGTAGGTGATCTCCTCAGCTCTTCCATTTGAGAACCACATCTGGCATAAGGTGGTATGAATGCCCCGTGCAAGCTTTGAGCAGCTTTCTTCTCATTACTGTAACTCCATCCACATTTTCTGTGTTCAGACTTGCCTTTGGTTGTGCTGCATTCTCTACAGATAATTAAAACAGCAGAGCCAAATGCAAGTGCTCTCATACCGTGGGTTGCCGCTGCTTAATTACTTCTGCCTCTGCTTTCTCGTCAGCAAATTGAATACAATGTTTATTCCATATGTCCATTGAGCTGTTTGTCGTCTGTATATGAAGAGCCCTATCAGACAACTAACTTTGGTGCTCTGTGCTGGTTTTGTGGGATATTGAGGCCGGTTAAATGATTCTGCAATCATGGATAGGGCACTAATAGGAGTGTATGGGGCTGAGTTTCTTTGGAGGTAGGCTTCAATGAATCACAGCTTGTCTGGATGTTACAGATGTTCATTTGAATATATGGACACAAGGCAGTAGTTACGTTTCTAGAGAACATCCAGACAGTGAGATATTACTATGAATTGTACTTTTGAAATGAACTTTTAAATTCAGATGATGCTGAAGTTATCAGCAGCTTGGAAATTTTGTGAGCCCAATAGGACTGTTTAAGGTTATCGCCTTCATTCCATTTGTTTCCATCAAGTTCTTGGGTTTCTGGTTTTGCTTTATTTTTTTGCCGTGGGAATGCTAAAACAAATTTTACAAAATAATGGAAGCTAAAGCCAACTCTTTTTGAGTCTTCATTGTGACTGAAGAACCAGTCTCTATAATAGTAATTAAAACTAACAGAGTAGTGATACCAAGGACACTCTGTGATGTGATAGTGCCACTGAACAGAAAAGCAGTTCTTTGGATTTAGGTTTTCTTTTAGCAGCCCTGGCTGATTCAACATAGCAGAAAGAGACTCTGGAGAAGGCACATTCTAGCAGTGCTGTGTACTCTGTAAAATGTAACGATGATCTGGCTGAGGATCCTTGTAGCTTTAATCATTTTTTGTGACTTTTTTCAATAAATCCATTTTCTCTGCAATAAGAGAATGTCTGTTTGCAAAGTTGAAAGCAACCATATGTTTACGCTCCATAAGGTCAAATAACATTGCTGAATAAGAACAGATTCCTCAGACAATGTTACTTGGTTTTTGGGATACCCAAATTGAGACAGGTATCTAGTTCAATGGACACGAGATGTTACATCAACGTAATTGTTCCAAATATAAAGGAAAGATTAAGAAATCTTCCAGAAATTAGACTAAATACAACAAGAAGGAAGAGAGATGGGGAAATGTCTCATTTGCTTCTCTTCTAATAAATCTCTAGGACTCTCTAGAGGGGAAAAAAGTCACCATTCTGCTGCATTGTGATGAAGATGAGCGGTGGCCGTGGACAGTCATGGTATGATTGATGGCCAGGCAGCGCATAGATCAGAGTGCTGAAATTCAAAACTGCTACCTGCAGTAGGAAAGTTGGTCTAAAATATTATAGTTCTACAGGAGGGAAATAAAATCTGTTTCTTTTCCTTCATCTTCACAAAAGGTGCAGACAAGTCTTCAGGCTGGAGCCATTCTTCATTTTGTTTTACAGGGCTGTGCAGTTTATCACTGCAAGTCATTCCTCACTGTGACCATCATCCCTTTTGGTACATACCACACAAATGATGTTAGTGAAAATGGGCTATGCAGTTTGCTCAGAAAGTCAGATTGGGTAAATCAGTAACCTGAACCGAAAGCAAATTGTTGTTCAAAAAGTAATAAAAGTTAATTAATTGCAAGGAGTTTCCAGATTGCTCGTTGCTGTATTTTGTTAAGGTCGGTATTTCTCTCCCTCTCCTTTGCTTGTTTCCTGAATTACTGTTCTATCTCTGCCCCAGACAGCATTCTTCCCAGTTGTTTATGACACTTTGAGTAGTTGGGAGTATTTTTTGCTGCCCGTTCATAAGGGTCCATCTTTCTTCTGTGTAAGAGATGCCAAAATTGTTGCTTGTCTGATCCACTGATAAAACAGTTCACCACCCTCCACTCAGAGGCTTTTTTCCCCAATGTCCCCTCTGCTGCTTCCCCAGAACTCAGCGTGGGTGCTGCTGAATGGCTCTTCACACATGTGAAGTGCACATTTTCCCTTGTATGATGGGAGATCAGTCATGTGCATCCCCCAGAGTCCCCTGAAGAAAGTGTTTGGCGTCTCTTCTGTATTACAAAAAAATAAATAGGAGTTGTCAAGGACGGAGAACTATTGTTAGTATAAGCAGAATGGGTGCTTATTATCAGTTTTAGGTACGCCCAGGCCAATACTTAAGTGTTTTTCTCTGGTTAGTTTGATGAAAGACAATAATGGAATTAATTGCTGGTTGTCATTTGTAATGTAGTATATGCAGTATTTGAGTTATTGTGATAATGCGTTGTAATTACCTACCATCAAGTGCTTTATAATGTTAAAAACATGATCTTTGAAGTAATGTAGCTAAGTTCTTTGGATTGAAGGCAATGGTTACTGTCAGTACAATATCATTTTAAAATGTCAATCAAGTCAGTTAGGTAAACAAAATGATGGTTGCATGGGTTGTTTTTTTTTTATTTCATATATTCTTCCAGTGCCCTTAAACCTTCCCAAAAGGTTGGCAGAAGTAGCAACATGCCTGGAGGGCTGATAAATAAAAAAAGCTATTTCAGAGTTCTCTGCACACACAGCCAGTCTGGAAGGTATTGTGTGCTGTGCATAAAGCACTATCCAGGAAGCCTCTTTGTGTTTAAACCCAAAGGGATTACTGCTCATTTTGCCTTTGCTATACTACCAGCCAGGAGAGGAAAACTCTGTTGGTAGGGCTGCCCGGAATTCTGCAGGAGAAATGATTGTGCTAAATGGTAGATGGTGTAAAGCTTTTAAAAAGGCAGAGGTTTCAATTTGCACTTTGTGTATGTGCACAAATGAGTCAACAGATGCAAAAATAAATAAATAAATAAATAAAACCAAGGTGGGAGATTGAACTACCGCATTTGTATGCTTTGTTGGTTCAGTGGTGAGCCTAGAAAGGAGGAGGAGGGACGGAAAAGGTCTAGAGCCTAATGAACAGTAGTGTGGCTCCCAATGACCTTTATCTACTGCTATAACTCTGATGCAGAACACCCAAATTCCTGAAGATATTTAATCAGCCAAGATGAATTCTGATGAAACCACACGTTACGGTCCCATTACCACTGCAGAAATTAATTAAAATTCATGGCAATACTGCCGATTTGTAAGAATTAAGAATTAACACTGGTGAACTGTCACCTTTTCACATTCATTCTCAGTACCACGAACCATACCGTAAGATAGAAACATCCCTGTCTAGCTAGTTAAACTCCACACCTCTTCACGTCTATTTGTGTATTTGTGTAACAAAGCAGCACATGGAAAATGAATTAAAATGCCACTCATATGTGTATTTTAACCTAGATCTTTTATTAAGAGATTTAAATTGACACAAAAGGGAGCATCGTTTTTTCTGCAGGGAGGTGCGTGGTACCTGTGTGTTTTCATGATGGGATTCATATTGCAAACCCTCTAAAATCAAGACGCAATGTTTCCCCTAGCCTGTGGCGTTTAGTAATTGTTCCTCTAATTTAACAGATTTTGACAGAAAAAAAAAGGAAAGATTAATGGTGTGACAACAGTGACGCTTTTCTGCTTCCAAAAGAATGATTCAATAAAATCTTTCTTGTGATTCTTTTAAATTTTTGAACCTCAATTAGATGTTGTTAGAGACGCGTCCGTGTTCAGTTGACCTACCAAATTTTAAAGGCAACATAAAATATAGCATTTTCCTCTCCTTTTCGTACAAAATCAAACTGGGATAACCGGAGCTGACAGTAGATTCATACAGAGCTTAAAAGGCAAAAAACCTCTCTGGATGGAATTAGCATCAGGCACGAGAAAACGATGTCAGTGTCGCCAACAGGCATTTTCTGTGACTTCCTTGTGTTTGGTGGCAAGTCCCAGCAGCTCAACACAGAAAAAAGCCAAACTGTCAAAAGCCATTAGGGGTTGTCACTTCGTAGACCTTCAGACTGGAATTCCCCATTTAGAATTGCAGTGGAATGGTTTTCTTTTTTTTGTTCTTCTTTAAGTAGGACGATCAGATGTTCTACATAAATGGATGAGATTTAACCCATTCATAGAACCATTAAGGCTGGAAAGGCTGCTAAGATCATCTAGCCCAACCTTCTACTAAAATACTTTATTTTAGTGAGCTAGCATTTTAAATAAATGTAGTTGCTCTGTTTCTGTGGTTCTGCATAAAACAAACAAGGTCAGTAGTAAATGATGCTATTTGCCTCTGTTTATCAGTGTGTGCCCTTACCACAGCTTTATTCCTTAGCTTCTAATTGGCTACCTTTTGATTGCGAATTAGGGCACTTTGATGAAGGAAAGTGAAGGCTGATTAGGTAGGCTGTTAGTAAGCTGATGTGCTGTAGTACAGGATTTGCTATGAGGTCTTTCAGTCAGCATAGTCCAGGTAGGAGTCCTTCATCACTTGTTGTCTCAAAGAGCATTAGAATTTGGTGGACCCTTACAGGCTTCTTCAGCACGTGAATTTTCTTTCTCTCCCTGATTTAGCCATTGTTGCAAAATCCATCTAGTGCCGTGGCTACTGGCAAAAGTTTCCTTCTTCTTTAGTTTCTTCTGCTCAAGGTCCATGTTGTGGTCTCCCCTGAGATGTTTGCTGCTCCAGTGTAACCACTGAAGCCAAAGTCTGATCAGAGGATATGTGAAATATATTCCCCTTCTGTTCCTTTAAGTGGTGGATTTTGGGAGCCTCATTTAGAGGCTTTTTTCCTCCAAATTCTCAGATACAAAGTGCTGCTGCTACCCAAGGGTGTTGATCCTGTAGTTCATAGGGAGTTATTTTTGTAGATGATTTTTTTTGCACATAGTCATACAGAAATAGAAAGGCTTCGATTTAGTTTACATGCTATGAATTCCTAAGTTTTAAAGGATATATTAGTAACGGGTTGGTGCTCTAATTAAATACCTAATTATATACAGTTTTCTTTTTTTTTCTTCCTTTTTTTTTTTTTTTACACTTTTTTGATGGTTTATGATAGCTTTTACTGTAGCAGTCTTTACCGTGTGTGAAATTTAAAGCATATGTTTGAATTCTTCCATCTCCTGTGTCTTGTCATTGCGTTGGCCTTTTTTTTAGATCTGATGTGGAACTTTAAAAATAATTGCACAATAAGAAATGCAGAGTAATTTTCTGAAAAAAGAAGCAAAACAGCATGAAAATCACCTTGAACTTGGCTTGGAGGTGTATCTGTTGATGTTTTTTGATATCCATGTTATTACAAAGTTAGGGTGAAGTTCCCACCTTGAGTGACAGGCCACCCCAGAGAGACCAGCTGTGTCACACGCCATTAATGCTCACCATTGCAATGGATATTGTGGTTTTTCCCTTTGTTGAGCTCTGTCGAGATTTGTCTGGAAGGCAAGAAGTGAAGTTTCAAGCTCAAGGGATGTCTCTCAAGTGTAGCATCTCAGAATCACTATTAGCCCAGAAGGTGTTTGTACCGAATTGTTGGCAGGGAGCACGTGATTTCAGTGTCACTTTGGTTTTAATGGGAAATGTTGGTTTATGGAAATAGACGAAGCCTGTGTGCTCTAAGGGACACTCCTAGGGCAGGAGTTGGGGTTGGCTGATGCCAGACTGTGCCCAGTGCACACGAGGAGCAATGTGTTCAGATGGTATCCTCAGGCCTTTGCATTATCACAGTCCCCTGTGGTGCCAGCAGGGATGGTCAGCTGGAAAAATCACTGCCTCTCACAATTCACTGTACTTCAAATCAGGCTTCTTTGTTTCTTTTCCCCTTTGTTTAGCCATTTGGTGTGTAAGAAATAGCACAATGATATATAGGACAAAAAAAAAAGGTATCCTCTCTTTTCTTATGTTAGTGTCCCATTTATTTCGTTCTTCCTATTTCTGTAGAAAAATAGGACACTGTTATAGCTTTGAAACAAAACGTAAGTGCTATCAGATTCTCTTTATTATACAAGTTTCTGCAGTATCTAACTGCTAGTGTAGCCTGGTCTGTTTTTCTGAAATACGGAGTGAGATGAATTAACAAATGCATGTTCGTGGGTTACTGGGAGGTGTTGAGCTGTGCTGGTGCATGAGGCAAGCCAGCTTTCTCTAAAGTCTTAAAACAGCAATACCACAATGTATACACATCACAGCAGGTCTGTGTCGCCAGTCCTCAAGGAATGCTTGAGACGTTCTTAGAAGACGGAGATGGCTTATGAGGCCTGAGCATTGATGTTTAGGGGGTTTGTTCCTCAAACACCATCAATTTTCAGTGGCACGGAGCCTTGCCTTTCAATTCCATGGCACAACAGCAGGAAAAAACTGAACTGCACCACAAATAGAGAAAGTATCATAAAATCATTAAGGTTGGAAAAGCCCATCCCCACCAGACCAACTGACCATGTCCCTCAGTGCCGTATCTCCGTGTTTCTTGAACACCTCCAAGGACAGTGGCTGTACCACCTCTCTGGGCAGCCTGTTAAAATACATTACCACTCTTTCTTAGAAGAAATTTTCTTGATATCCAACCTGAACCTCCCGTGGTGCAAAATAAGTCCATTACCTCTCATCCTATCCCCAGTTACATGAGAAAAGAGGCCAATCACCACCCACGCATCTCTAGGTATGAGCCTTAAGCAGGGCTTGTCAACCTGTTTGCTGGACACTTGTCCTTATGTACAAGAACACATCTCTATTGATAATGACATCTTCACATTTTCAGTTGGTATGTTAATAAATGTGTTGAGAAATTTGCTCTTGCACTGAATGTCAAATAGATGGGAATATCTATTTCAGCAGTTAAATTCCATCCACGCAAAGTACAGTATGAATATATGTTTTCACCTTCTGAATTACGTACAAAGGAAAGAACACCGTCTGATTCTCTGCTTGCTGAAATAAATGTCAGGAAGGACATGACCTAATTATCTTGCTTCCCATTTTCCATCTACATGAAGTCTTTCAGCTTTCCGGGTGTTTTTTAAAACCGCTGATTTTTGTCATTGATCCTAGAATTTCCATAATTTCCGTATTCACCAAAGAGAGCAAAGAAGTAAGTGCGTCTTATAATTATGTGATGACATGCAAATAATGTCTCCTAGGTAAAGATTCAAAGATCTATTCGATATTGATAAGCCTTATAAAACAAAACTAAACCTTTGGTTTAGCTCAGACTGTGCCAATTCCAGGATAATGAGTTACCATGGGTAAAGTCCCAAGGTAACTTCTGAAACATTAATAGGTATTTATCTTTTACCTCAAACTAATTCATCCCACTTCTCATCCCATCACTTCCTTTGTTGCCTCAACACCGAGTTGATGCCTGCAGTTCAAGGGCAAGGCATGGAGCATTTTGATGAGCGAGGCTGCAAGGGGTTGGACATAATAGACTGAAATGTTAATTGAATTCAAGGGAACTTCAAAAAGGTCTGAGAATTCGGGGGAGGCTTGGAGTTTAATGAATCTACTAACATTTACACCAGTGTGAGATTGTGTGTGTTTTTTTTACATTGCATTGAGGTTGGTTAGTATTATTTGCATATGTCTGTGTGAATCATGAGTTTATGGCACTTACATAGATGCGATGCTTGTTGGGTGATGACTTGCTGTTCGTAAGCTCATCAGAGGATTAGTGCAGAAGACATGAGAGGACGTGGACATTTGCCATTAGTTTTATTAAATCATAGTATTTTCAATACTTAAAAATTTTTTACCACAGTGTTCTGTGTGTCTAATTTAGACAGAACTTGTGGTCTTCTTTGAAGATCACATTGGAGATTCTTCTATTACGGGCACTGCCAATTAATTTTTTCTTAGAACAACAGTGAAATTGTGTGTATCTGCGGTGGAGAGGGGACTGAAGCCAGTAGAGGAAAAGGTAAAAAAAAAAATCTCCATTAAGCTTTTAAAATCTATTTTAAATGAAGAAAATGTGATAATTCTCATGGCGACCTTATGGCTATCTCTTAGACTCCTGTAGTCAAAGCATTAAAATATCTAAAAATACAGAATATTTATTTGAATTATTGGGATAATTTATTATTATAGTAATTACTCTAATTATTTTATGCTTGAGTACGTTTTAAGTGACATATTAAGGTGAGGGCAAGCCATTTTTATTTCTATGGGCTGCATTTCACAACAATTAATTAAAACAAGGCTGCTTCTGGGAAGAGGGTGCTGCCAAGTACTGTAGGGCTGAGACGTAATTGAGTCTTCCATTAATCTACGTCTGGATGAACTACATCCCTGTGTTGCTGTTTTCCCTCCATTTGAATCTTCCACTGAAAGCCATCTGAAGGGATAGAGGGCTGCAAAGTGTTTTAGGTAGGAGATCAAGTTGTATGGAGCTATTGAAGACCAATAGGATGCTTTGAGAAGATTAACCTATTGTCATTTCAACTCAAATGAGCATCATCTTCGGTGTCTCCCTCTCCCCCAGTGAATTTGAGTGTCTCAGGCTTTTGAGGTGTCAGTGAGATCTGCACCATATATTTTTTTGCCTTACATACACTGATCCTCACATTTAACCAATTGGACATCCTCTGTTGACAGCAAGTGTCATCTTCGCCCTGTGACCATCACTAAATGATCAACAAAAATAACTCCTTCACTGAAGATGAATCAAAGCCATTGAAGGGTGATGTGCAAGCACTGTGACAAATCTCAAAATCTCTTTTCCTCGTCCCTTTTCATAGCTGAGCTTCAAAGAGTAGGGCAGTCTGATCCTTATAACAAGGCCTTTCCTCCACTTCTTTGCCATTGTGCATTGTGCATAGACCACTGAAACTTCACAACACTGGTAGTGATTGCTTGCTGTTTATTTTTTAAGAGCTGTTCTGCTTTTCTGACTGTCCTGTTACAGATTGATATCGTGGGGATTCGTTTCACTAAACTTTCGATTACTTTGCTGCCACATCAGAGTGACTGCAGTGAAAGGGAGTGGGAAGCAAATCTTATTTCAGTAACTAATTCACTACCAGAAGAGTTGCAGTTCCTCTTCCCCTTAATGTCAGTGCTGTTCCACGGTGACCTGATGCTGAGATGTATTTGGTTCCCTCTGACACACATTTCAGAAAATACTGACCTGACCTTTAAAAAATTTTATTAACATTTATAAATTCTATTTTACTGTGTCGTGTTTGAAGAAATTGTTTCAGCTAGACAGAGGGAATGCTTCCTTTGATGGCCTTGCTTCATTCATTTGTATAACAACATACCGAAGCCACCTCCCTTTTCAATCCTGAACCAACTGACCTCATCTCATCTACTCTTTCACATTTATTTTGTGTATACTCGCTCTCCTTTGTAGGTTAACATTAAGAAACTGCTTTCTTATGATGTTTGCTGCTTTCTGTGGGCATCATCTAACACACAGTAAAGGTGTTTGAATCAATTTTGGTATATTTGGGACCACTTTAATCACTGGGTTTTGCTGGAGCGGTGAATTCTGGTGTATGTACCACTGTGTCTGTTGGCACCTGTCTGTCAGCAACAGTGGTTCTGCAGGAATAATCTGACATCTTCAGAAGAAAAATATGGAGTAAGAGCCCACTCTGTACTGGTGAAAAACTCAAAATTTCTCTTCTTGCCTCCTCTTCTGAATTTAATTAGGTCTGAGGATGCGCTTGATCTCTAAGTGTATCTCATACTTAAATGCTGAGAAGGGCAAATAGCCACTTGGCCAATGTTGGCTGAGCAATTAGTGGATATAGATGTTCTCTTCTGTCACTTAGTAAGACACAATTTGTTATCTAACTTTTTTGTCCTTGCTGTTCATTCAGATATCCGCTGTTGACAGTCTTGGCACTTATTTATCTTAGGATGTTTGGTTTAAGAGTCCTTTTGATTTAATGGTAGAAATGAATAAAAATGGTGTACAAGACAAAGTGACATCATGCTGCTATCTCTAAACAGCAGCTCACCTTAGTCTATAGCAAGAGAGTGACTGTGTGGAGTAACTTGTCCTTTGGCTTGGGCGCTTGGCTCTTAGAGGTCAACAATAAAATTAGAATGAAAAATGAAATATCACTTGTATGGGTGAGTATGCTGTGCTCCCAGAGGGAGTGGAGAAGGGAATAATCATCCCAGTGCCTAGTTCTTGCATGAGCAACGACATTTAGTGAAGTATTTTATTTGCTTTAAAGGTGAACAAGTTGCATAATGTCTTCATGCATGGTAGGTAGAGCTTTAAATAGTCTGCTCTGAAGATGTATATTTTACTCTGGTAACTTGTGTAAGTTGAGAGCAATTAAAGGAGAGATTAACTTCTCTTTGCAGTATGCACTTTTGTTTTAGTACAGTTGAGTTTGTGGGAAAACCGAGTTTATTTTTTCTTTGCAAGAGCAAATTTTAAAAGAAGGCAAACACTTGATGTCAGTCAGTTGCTTTAATCGAGGAAATGGGGCCCAACTGCTCCCTGGTCTTTGTCCCAGGTCTCCCACTGTTGTCATGCCCACCTTCAGCACAAACGGCATGCCTTCATTTGCTTTGCCTCACTGCCCTATTGAGGTTGTGTTGCTTCCTGCCTGCTTCTGCTCTGGTTCCATGGTGCCTTAATTGCATAAATAGTGTGAAAAATTGAGACGAAATTGGCTGTATGGCTGCCTGGCTTCTACCATTCTTCTGTTCCCTCCCAGTATGTAGGATTTTCGGAGCTCATTTCTCAAGCAGCCATACAGTCATTGCTTAATATGCATGCTCTAATAATGACTGAAATTAATTTCTGAGAAATGACACCAAAATAATTAATACAGCCCTCTTGGGCCACATGTAATAGAAGTGATCTGAGGAAGTGGAGATATTAAAGTGTTTCTGTCCTGCTCCACACATGTGAAATGTCATCAGCAGTTTCTAGCAGTCTTGCTTTATTACTGCCATATTAGAATGAATGTTTTCCACATCTTCATAGAATGTCTATTAGCAGCATTTCCCTCATTTAAGAAATGGCTCCAATATGTGAATGCAACACATTTTGATGAATAAATTTAGCACTTTAATGCTATTTATTTACTCCACACTATAAAATGTAATAAGATAAATAATGGGTCCCACAGGGGCATGGGGTAAGTTGGTGATCATCTTCTCAGCAGGCAGATGAACACAGCTCGAGTAGAGAAATAATGATCAAAATTCACAGTGTTCCCTGGGATGCCATTTATATACCTGAATCTAATAAAGAAAGAATTACAGTGCTTAACAACGTGCTTAGCACCGGGATCTGAATGTAATGAGACCGACAGTGAGGAATGTATATCCATATTAGCTGAACCCGTTGTATGGATAGCAAGAGATGTGAGTAATGTGCTGGCTCTTGGGATACCTCCACTTTCTTCTTCACTGCCTGGTAAAATCTACTCCAAGGCAAGCTTTCTTCTCGCCAGTCAACATGGGCCCGTGAAAGCAAAGTCCTGTTTCTCTAATTTGAGAATGCTAAGTTCACTTGCATAGCAGACGATGGGAAGGTGGTGATAGTTTTGCTGAACTTTAGCAAGACTTTTGGCACTGTCCCTCACGGTATCCTTCTGGACAACTGTGAGATGAAAGGTTACGGGGTACGTTGGGTGAAGAATGGGCTAAAAGGTTGGGCTAAAAGGGTCGTAGTGAACAGGACTCGAACTGGCAGGTGGATGGTTCCTAACGGAGTTCCACTGGACTCAGTCTTGGGGCCAGTCCAACACTTTTTTCAGTGGTGTGGATGCAAGAGTTTAATGCATCCATAGTAAATTTGCTGATGGAGAGATGCTGTTGGCTCTTTGGAGAGTGGAGAGGCCTTGCTTCTAGATCCTTTGAAGCACTGGGTGATCATCAACAGCACGGAGTTCAGCAAGGGAAAATACCAGGTGTTGGGATGGAACAATACAAAGCAAAGGTACAGATGACCAGCATTGAGCTGGTCAAAAGAGGGAATTCTCTCATTATATTTAGCATTGATGCTCCTCATCATAAGCACTGTATGCAGTTCTGGTCTCCACAATATAAAAAGCATATTAAGATACCTGAAAGTGTCTAAAAAAAAGAGGAACAAAGCTGGTAATGGAGCTGGAAGGTATGTTCTATGAGGAGAGGCTAAGGACACACCTGAAAGGAAGTTGTGGTAAGGTGGGGGTCAGCCTCTTCTTACACATAACTAGCCATAGGACTAGAGGGAATGGCCTCAGGTTGCATCAGGGGAAGTTCAGGCTGGATATTAGGCAAAAATTTCTTTTCCCAAAGAGTCATCAGGCACTGGAACGGGCTGCCCAGAGAGAGAGTTGAGTCACTACCCCTAGGGGCTTAAAAAATATTTATATGTTGTGCTTAGGGACACTGTTTAGTGAGGAAATATTGGTGGTAGGTAGAAAGGTGGGCTAGATGATCTTGGAGGTCTTTTCCAGCCTGGGTGATGCTATGACACTGGATTTCTTGGGGGGGTAATAGCTTAAAGCTGCTCTAGGGGGAGCTTCAAGCTAGACTTCAGGGAAGTCTTTACCAAGAGGGCAATTAGCACAGGGGCAGGGTTCCTAGAGAGATGGTTGATGACTCATGCCTGTGTTTAGCAGGCATTTGCTCTTAATGCTGTGTTTTAACGTTGGGCTAGCCCCAAAGTAGTCTGAGAGTTGGACTCAAATGATCTGTGCAGGTTTTTTTTCCAAGTGGACTATTATTTTCTGTATCTGAAGTATTCTGTTGAAGTTTGTTTTATGATTTGGCATTTACACCTCTCAAAATGTGTTTGGACTTCCCATCCATGATAGCTTTTCTGAGTGTATGAGAAGTCTGTAGACTTGGTCAGTACTTATAATAACAAAATCGCACAAGCCTGGCAAATAGTTTTGTCTTCTAGCATGAAACTTGTTAGGATTTTTAGGAGGGGCAAAAGACAACATAGTTAGAAACCTTGTTTCCTGTTTCAGTGTAAAAGTTGGAAATATTGCTCTTGATGTGCATGATGTGAGCAACAATGGCACACGTTAATGTTACCACGGTAGCGTTTGCAGCTCATGTGGTTTTGCACTTCCTTTTCTAAGTAGGTTTCTACTCAGAGGGAAATATTGAAGAATTTTGCACTCTATTTAGGCTTTGGGCACAGGAAGATGAAATAAATACACTTCAAAAATAAATGTAAGAAATCACTATTCAGGTACTTTTGGTACATTACATGCTGTCATACTTTGGGCATAACAAGCTATACTTTGGTAAAAGTAACCTATCTTAGAATTCTTCTATCTGTTTCTTTATCAAGCATTTGAAAAGTAGAAGTACTAGAAATACAAATAGCAGAACAAAATGATGAGGTTGTAATGGAGTCGTTTGTACTTCAATTTTAACATGCTCTTTAAGCTGTCAATAATCCGGTACATTTCCTGTTTTAAAAATAAAATGTGATGTTTCTGTAATCATGGGTCTTGTAAATTAGCTCCTGAATCCCTTTGCTGCTTTTGATCTCCTCCAGAAACAAATTATTATGTCCCAGATTGTTCCTGTTTGAGTTACTTTGCTTCTCCTTTAGTTTCTCAGCAGAGCGTTTCTGCCTCTTCAGAGGGTGTGTTCAGATGGTGACATAATCCTATGAGCAATAGGACAAGAAGTAATGGCTTTAAGTTGTGCTGGGAGAGGTTCAGGTTGGATATTGGGAAGACTTCTTCTCTGAAAGAGTGGTGTGGTGTTGGAGCAGGCAGCCCAGGGAGTTGGTGGAATTACTGTCACTGGAAGTGTTCAAGAAAAGGGCAAATGTGGCACTGAGGGACATGGCTTAGTGGGCATGGTGGGGATGGGTCGATGGTTAGACTAGAAGATCTCAGAGGTCTTTCCAGCCATAATGATTCTGACTCCATGCAGAAAAAAATGAGAAAATAGAGGTTAGCTTTGTTTCTTGGCTAGTTTCACTCTGTAGGGCTACAGGAACATGGGAAGGACTCCAGGTGTCCTACAAACATTGAAAGTAGAGTCAGTAAGATGCTTGAAGTTTCTGCCCTGTGTCTGAGCCAACGCGGAGCATCCTTTGGAGGATCTGCTGGAAGGAGATCTCATCATGGTATGGGAGACATAGTGTGTTGGAAATGGGGAGTCGTTTAAAAAGAAATAAAGTAGAAAAGGAGTCATGTTGATTGAACTTCCAGTTAACTGAAAGTCTCCAGTTTCGTGTACATGCATTTGTTTTCAGCAAAACATCAGCTTTTTGTGGAAAAAAAAATGAATGCTGCTAGGGAGAACAAAAACATTGAGTAGCAGATTAATCCTGGACTAAAAAGAACTTTGAAAGTTAATTTGTGACCACCCTTAGTAATCAGTTCTTGTTGACTTCACGTGCATGAAGGGGCTGTTTTTGACCTGGCTTTCTTCCAGTGAGGCACATGTCTGAAAAACGAATATAATTCACATATGATTCGGATGGTTGGAAATCCCAGTTGTATGGGTGGGTATCTGTCTTCTGTTGGGTTTCTTTTTCATTTTGGTTAAATAAATCCTTTCCTGCATGGGAGAATAAAGCTGTCTGTGTGCTTCGGTATGCAGGTTTCACATAATCTATTCAAGCAGTACATGAAAGGCATCTTGCAGGAATAGCCTCAATGGGTTATTTTTAGGAGGGGGAGGATGGCATCAGCAAGCCCACTAGAGAGATCTCTTCTGTGACTGTGTGCACATCTCTGCATAAAAGAAGCCAGTTGCTGCCTAATGAAAAGAGAAATTGGAAACCCCGTGCAGGCTGATTACAATCACACCAAGAATTTCCACGTTCCCAGGCAAAATATGTTCTGTTTTCCTTGCAGAAAACCTCTATTATAATAATTATTTGTAGGGGGGTGTGGAGGAATTAACTGCTGGACTGAGCAAATCAGGTCAGGGGTGTTGTGGGCTTCCCTAATGGGACGTTTGTAGATGCTGGATGTTTTGGGAGGAATGGGAATAAGCAAACTAATTGGTCTTTGTGAGCAAGACTTATTTCTTTGCGTTTGTGTCTCTGTATGTGTGCTCTCTGCAGCACTGTTGTTTTCTAGGAAGGACAGTGGGCATCAGTCTAATATAGGTAACTTGTAATCCAGCATCTCTTAGACACCAAAAGGCTGATCTGGAGCCTGTCAAAGGAAATGCATGTATTTACAGCAGACTTGGCTTGGAGTGAGATTTCTTAATGTCCTTCTGTTTGGGAAGCAGAAGGTTGGGAGAGGGAAGAGGTTTACTTCCTACCACATGTGGAATGAATCTGCAAACAGGACTGGAAGGAGGTGGTCTGGAAATGGATTGAGTGAGGGATGCTGTTGTAAATGGTCCTTTTTTGGGTGTCTGAGAAGCCTTGGGTTTGCAGGGTCCTCCTTAGAGGGCCATACATCATTGCAGGTGCCTAATGCTGTGTTAATCCAACCTTTACTTGTCTGATTGTTTGTTTTTTAGAAATATAGGGTGAATTCCTTGGGGAACAGGCCCATTTTTCCTGCCCTTCTTCTTTCAGTCCTTTGCTAAGTATCTCTGATAGTACTCTGAAGTACATGTCATCTATGTTTCTCTTAATCATAGGATGGCTTAGGTTGAAAGGGACTTACAGATCACCTAGTTCTACCCCCCCCTACCATGGACAGAGTTGCCAGCCAATAGATCAGGCTGCCCAGGGCCCCATCCAGCCTGGCTTTGAATGCCTCCAGGGGTTCAAGAGATTAAATTCTAGTTAAAAAATAAATAAATAAGAGGTTTTATTCTAGCTATTTTTAATTGCATGCTAAAGGAGATGTCTGGCTTGGTGTTTGTACCACTATAAGGTTAGTTCTTTGTTAGCTCTTGCTGCTTAATTGGAACTGCAAGCTAGAAGTTGTGCACCAGGCTCTGCAGACTTCAAAAAAATATAGAAACCAAACATCTGTGCTGTGCTGCTCTTATGGGGAGAAATTGGTTTAATTTCCAAGCTTTTCCTGCTCAGATCTACACAAACTGGAAATATATCAAAGTTCGAAGATTGATGTCAGAAAGTGGAAGCAATTTTGGCCTATACATGATTTTCTGCTTTCACCTGCTCCTGGAAGTTAGTTTCTCAGTTCTTTATTAATGTTGTTTATTACTAGAGATTGGTTATAGGCTTCTTAGAAATAACGCTATGAAGCAAATGACAACCTTCCTTTTAACAACTTGGCTGAACTGAACCTTTTTGGCTTTGCTTCCAGCAAGAAGCACACTGGAAAAATCTTTGAC
This sequence comes from Pavo muticus, assembly GCA_016647715.1. NCBI lineage: Eukaryota > Metazoa > Chordata > Aves > Galliformes > Phasianidae > Pavo > Pavo muticus. Next base: position 4,768,788 of record JACDJE010000053.1, on the reverse strand, counting down.
CAGTGGACCGGAGTGGAAAAACAGGCTTTAATACTTGGTTTCTGAAGTATTTTCATAGGAACATAGAATATCCCAAGTTGGAAGGGACCCAGAAGGGTCACATTCAACTCCTGTTTTGTTCTTCCATGGATGAGAAACATCATTCTGGGGAGATGTTGGGTTCTATATGGAGCCTAAACGCCTCTATAGATGCTAGCAATGTACTTGGTTTGATTCAAGGAGAATATTTAAGGATTTGACCTAAAACTTGTCTAAATCAGCAAATAGCTTTTCCGTTAAATTCCTTGAGCTCTCCAAGTGTAGTGGGCTTTGTGGTGACTTGCGTTGTACAATCGTGATTTTTAATCATGCTGTTTAATAATCAGTTTTCTAGGGTAGTCACTGGTTTTAGAAGAATGAGAAATATTCCAACACTCTCTGGGATCACCTTTACACTGCTAGGTAGAAAATTGCTTGCTTAGAGCTGTGAGGACACCATCCTGTTAATCTCTATGTGAGCATCACACTGTGGGATGCGTATATGCAGGATGTAATATGCAGTAGTAGAAAACAAAGTACTTGGAGGAAAAAACATAATGTGGACTGCAGAATTTGAAGCATTGGAAGAGAAGTATTTGGTCTGGGAATGTCATCTTGTACAGCTCTTTTATGCAAACCTTCTATTGGCTCTGCATAGATTTTGATGAGTATTTCTGTTATTAAAACAAATAATCCTTAAAACCTTCTGGTATTTACCATTAAGTCTCTTTTAATTTGGTGATCAGTGAGGCGTCTGCACATTTTGCACTTGTATGTGTGTTAGAACATGTACAGATTACCGAGTTTAGTGCTTCTTACAATGGAGACATGGCCCCTAGCTGTGTTCAATCCATGTGGCATAGATAAGGAAAGACAACAGAAAGGAGCAGCTGAATTAATAAGGCCCTTTCTACAAAGACAGGTGCTCTTCTTTATTTATGCAGATTTTCACTAAGCCAACCATTACTGTGTCTTCAAATGTCTTCTTAAATATAACGCTTTTACCCTTCTTAGCCTTTTTAAACTTCAGTCATTCCAAGGGTGATGCCTTCTTGGGTAATGTTATTATTTATAATAAGCCATGGGATTTCCCAGTTTTGAAATCAATTGCATGCTTCTTGCTTACACCTTCACCCTGTGAGGATTGATGTTAACGTAATAAGGCACCATCTATAGAGAAAATCATTGAACGATATTGATTTCATATGACTTTATTTTTGAAATATTTCACTCAGTGGGGGAAATTGTAATTTCAAAACCCGTTTCTTCTCACCTTATAGAAAACTCTTCTCAACCTGTGAGTGAACAGGGAACACGACTCAGGTCCTTCGATGTTCGTGGGTCTGTATGAGTGCAGCTGCCAGCAGCATTTCCCAATATGTGTTAAGAGGATCTGATTTTAAGGACTATAAAATGATTATACGGGCCCGTGTTTCAACTTAGTCTTCTTCCATCTTTGATTGGTTCACTTTAGAGTCAAAGTAATTAGAAAACAGTGAAACTGCCACAATATAAATGCGAATCAGCCCCATTTGTATGAATCAAGAAGATACTTTGCCAGCACAAGACATTTAAATGCTGATGCTGGGGGATTATAAGTGTTTTGGCTCATACAGCTTTGAGGTTCCAGTTGCTCCTAGATGTTATCTTCCCTTTTAGTTTGTTATAATACTTATGAAAGAGAGAAAATAAGGAGCTTTATTTCTTGAACTATGCCAAATTCTTCATTCCTGAAGCAAAAAGCAGAATGAAACCTTCCCTATAGGTAAAATAAAAAGAGACTTCGGTGGATGAAGAAGGGGATGAGGTCTATATCAAGACCCTCCAATGAAACCCAATTGGAAACAGACTGAGGTGAAAATGTATAATAGCCATGATACTTTGTGGGATACATTGAGAAGTGGTTTGGTGCGTATTGACGTGGGGAAACTGAAAACAGACTGAGGTGGGGAATGTATCTGAGGTGCTGTGGCTGCTCAGATGTAGTTTCTGAAGTGGAAGACTCTACAAAGAAGAACTCAAAATAGTAATGGTAAAGTCTTCAGAGATGTTCAGATTTGGGAAGTGAGCGTGGCCTTGCTTTCCCTATGCACTCAAAAACCAGAGGGGGATAGGAGGAATAATGAAGAGAGGAATGCAAGCCTGAACTGAAGACATGCATTCTGTGCCTGGAAGAAATTGAAATTTGGGGTCCAGTAGGAAGATAGCTCTTTCTAACCACTCTGAGCTGTTTTAATGATGACAGTGCTGCTCTATATCCTGTGAAATCATGATCTTCCATCTGTGCCTTTGTTTCAAGAAGGGAGAACTACATGACATGCCAGGAACATAACCTGACACATCTTTGGTGGCACTGTCCACATGATGGTAAAGCTCCTTCAAAGCTGGTAACTAACTCAGGGCCTTTTCTTCCTAACTTAAAATGAGTTTTCATGTCCAGAGTTGCCTTTGGCTACTGTTTGAATGAATTAGGATTTCATTATTGTCCTGGCTTTAGTAATTCACAGTAGAATGAACTTGGAGTCAGATCCTCATGCAGTTAAAATAAGTGTACTACCGTGGTATTAAATTTAAACCCATAGGTGGTTTTGCCAGGGAGATTTTAATGAGTTAGAAATGCGTAATGTGGTCGTATTTCAGACAAGAAGTTTATACCAGGCTGGCTGGCTTGGTACCTCATGCCTAGTTTTCATATCATGGAACAAATAAGAAATACTTCAGCAAACTGGAGGCTGGTAAGAGAAGGAATCATCGATGCAAATTTCAAATGCACATTCCTTATCCTTGATCTGTTTGGTGTTTGGGCCTTGTGAAGAAAACATCGCAATGAAGGAAAATAGATCAATGTTTTCAAAGTCAGCGCTTTCACCAAAACCTTTCAGTCTCCTGGTTCTTTTTTTCTACACCGTGACCCTCTTGAATATCATCTGCTCTTTTCCAATTGTAAAGCCTTTCTCTTTCTGCTCCTTTCCCTTGCAGATCTCATCTCTTCTGAGCTGTCCTTTCTTCCTTCATGAGCCTTCCCTCCTCCTCCTCCTCTGGCTGGCTCGGTGCGGCTGACAACTTCTGTTAGTGTTGTCAGGCAGATTAGAGGACTAAAATTAGTTGGGGGTACTGGTGCAAATTCTTCTGGGTCAACAAGTTTGTTCTCAGTGGTAGCGCTCTCTGATTGCTCAGTGCACTGATGATTGATCGATATCAACTTTGTGGCTAAGTGCAAGGTTGACTTAATGTGGGTTTAACTAGCTGAACACCGATTTAGATTGAAATGGGTATGTGGAGAATGAGGGGGAGAGAGTTTGGCATTGTTTTTTTGTTGGACCTAAATGTTGTATATCCTGGGTTTTTGGTGGACTTTCTGGGCAGCGCAGGGCAAAAAATCATTATAATAGTCAAGTCAGATGCTTGAAATTCTGGCAGAAGTCCATTAGCTTGGCCTTTGGCTCATTCTAAGTCTTCTAGATAACTGCCAGTCCATCAAGGGTCTGTGACCTCATGGATGGGAGATGCTATGAGATTGTTCCTGCCATGTTATTCTGTAAGCCTACTGCTTTCTTCCTTTCTGACACTTTCCCAGTGGTTGTCTGTGTGTCTTTACTACAGCTGTTGGAATGAACATCCCTTGATCTTACACTGAAGGCCACGATCTTGCTAAATTTAATTTTTGGAATGAAACTTTTTCATGTCAGTTGAAACCTGCTTCTGCAGCAGACCATACATCATAAAATTTGTGCCTAAAATTTTAGCATCAAACAAAGATATTACTGCATAGGTCTTGACTGTTGGCAGCAAGATAATCTGTGCTTTGGGTGCATGTATTTGTGTCATTACTGGAGCTCTGCTTATTTACAAAAATGAAGAATCAGATCTTGTTTGCTTTATCATTTTATTTACAGCAGCATGAAAAATGAGGTTGCTTCAGAATATCGTTCATTTTGCTGTATTAATGAATGTTTGTGGGCTGTATGAACTGGTTAAAACCATTCATGCTCTATTCACACGTTCATGGTTTGGAATTCAGTCCATGAATCAAGCCATATAATACAGTAGTGGCGTCTTCAGGCAACTGTGCAATTTAATAGCAGCCCTCAACAAAGTAGGCTTGCGTTAAGTCTGTGCCATGGTTGACCTTCACATGAGGTTTTGCAGACAAATCGGGCAGTGTTTACCCATCTGCCTCATTCATTTCATGTTTCAGTGTCAGTGGGCTTAATAACGTCTCAGACTCCTGCAGGAGAGAGATGTTTGTATTTTGAAAAGGGAAGGAAGAAAGAGTAGGCAACAGCAAAACAATCTCCCTATGTATTTTACCCGGAGTCCCAGTGGATTAGTGATAGTAGTTTGCATTAGCAATGACAGTATAGATATGATTATCCTTCCCCAGAGACTCGCAGGGATGGAAATGGTGCTCCATTATATTACTTATTATTATTCTCCATGCTAAGTGGCACAGTGATGGGGAGCCAAAGGGCAGAGCTGAGCAGTGTTTTTAAGCTAATAAAGTTGTACAAAGCAGGAGATGGGATTGTTAAAATGAAAGCTTTGTTCCAAGGTGTCTGAAAGTACATTTTTAATTCTTACTGAGCTGAAAATGTGTTGTGTTTTTTTTTTTGTGTGTTGACTGTACTCAGATTGAAAAATACTGACTTTCCCTTCTGTTAGCTTTATTGGAATTTTATATAACAAACTCTTAATTGCATTGTGCTAGAGAATGTTTTCCTCTCAGTGCAGATTGACACCTTCATTGTTGATTGAAGCATCTTCTTCCAAATGCACCTGATTTTTCTCAATGGATCACAGTTTGCATCCCATCTTTTCTTTCCTCCTCCCATTTAGCAGGATTTCCCATCAAGCTGTATGACCTTATTTCCAGAGTGGTCTTGTTGGGAGGAATGCTACTCATTATCTTTGTCCCAGAAACCAGCAGGCATTTGTTGACAGAGCAGATGTCCTAGCACTGCTCACTCTTGGGCCACACTGAGCATCACTTCTAAATTGTAAGAATTAAACCCTTTTCAATGTAATTATCATAGAATGGCTTGGGTTGGAGAAACCTCAGAGATCATCTTGTTCCAACCCTCCTGCCATGAGCTGGTTACCCACCACCAGCTCAGGCTGCCCGGGGCCCCATCCAGCCTGGCCTTGCTCACCTGTAAGGATTCTTATATAGTCAAGGCTCTAGAACTTCAGCTTTTGATATATGAAACTGTGATGTTTGCAGTTCACTCTTACACTGTACTTGGTGAAAAAAAGAGAGTAGGTAAGAGAGAAATTTTCTACACAATTTTAAGAATTGTCTTGGATAATATATAAACTGATTTAACTTTGTTGTGTTTTGTTCCCATTCTGTGAGGTGCCCCCCCGTTCATCTAGATTCTGAAGATGACATTGAGCTGTCTTGTCCCTCTGAATTGGGAGGGAATTGTTGAAGTTCTGTACTTATTAATTAGTGAATATTCGCTCAATAGTTATGCAGTATTTAGAGCTCTGTTGTTCTTTGCAAAAGCTCTCAACCCCTTTGCTTATGTGATCTATCATCAACTGCAAAGTCTACGGCCATACTCCCATACCTTTCAGCAAAGCCTAATGCAAGGGCTGGGCTTGATTGTTTTAAGTCTCTTCAGGTTGCTGGCATTATCCATCAATCAAAAAGCTGCGAAGGCGCCTGTTGTAGTGATGCCAGTTCCTTTTGCCCCAAACTGCACGGCAAGCTGCCAAAACCTTGCAGGGAAACTCCAGGCATGCCAGCTTGATAAAAATGCAGATTTGAAGGCAGTGTAATTGAGACTGCTCTGGGTGTATGTGGGCAAATCCGGGCAGTGCTGATGCTCGAAGTGCAGATTGTTGTTTTCATCAGAAGTTATATTTTTAAGACCTTATCTGTGGAGTATCAGAACTCACTGTAGGGTCACTTTGCAAACTCTGGAATGTGGGTGCGTTTCAGAACAGCCAAACTGGAGTTCACATTTTTAAAGAAGTGATACCCAACCTAGACATATGTATTTGTCGAGACTCAAGTAATGCAGTTTGTCAAATACGCTTCAATCCTGTCGTTTTTCAGTGGTGTCACTGGGGTTGGCACCCTGGAAGGCAGCCTGTCTTTATTTACAAACTTTCATAGAGTTGAGTAGTAGGCATTAAAAGATAGAACAGGAAAAGCTTGCAAATTCTGTCCTCTGTTTCTAAAGTAATACCCTGCAGCATGTAAGTATATGAAAGGGAAATGCATTAGACAGTGACTGAGGTTAGAATGAGTGCTCTATATTTTGATTTCTGTTCTAGCGTGTACTTAAAGGGAATTATTACTGTATTATATCTTTTAAACTTTATTCTTTGCCTGCTGCAGGTAATGGAATATATTGTTGCACTTAAAATCTTTATCTTGGCTTTTATAAAGTACAGTATGCCAAGCTCCATCGGGAAGAAATAAACACTTTTGATCTAACTCTTATCCATGGCGCAGTTTACATGGTAAAAAGTCTGTTCTGGTGTTAAATGTTCTCATCTTTATTCATGTCCCGGGATGATTCAGCCTGTGCTGTATGAATTACCAGATTGGAGTGCGTTCAGAACTTACACAGGCTTACATTGGTGCCTAGAATCATAGAATCATTATAGTTGGAAAAGACCTCTAAGACCATCCAGGTCAACCATCAACCCTCCCCCATTATGCCTACTAAACCATGTCTCTTGTGCCACATCTTCATGTTTCTAGAACATCTCCAGGGACTGTGACTCTACCACCTTGCTGGGCAGCCTATGCCAATGCATTACCACTCCTTCTGAGAATAAATGCTTCCTAATATCCAACCTGAACCTCCCCAGTGCAATTTAAGGCTGTCACCTCTCATCCTATCACTGTTACCTGGGAGAAGAGACAAACCCCCACCTCACCAAAACCTCCTTTCATGGAATTAGAGAGAGCAATGAGGTCTCCCCTGGGCCTCCTCTTCTCCAGACTGAACAATCGCAGTTCCCTCCGCCGTTCCCATAGGACTGTGTTCCAGATCCTTCACTGCTCCATTGCCCTTCTCTGAACATGCTCCAGGGCCTCAGTGTCTTTCTTGTGAGGAGCCCAAAACTGAACACAGTACTTGAGTTGCAGCCTCACCAGTGCCAAACATGGGGAATGATCACCTCCCTGCTCCTGCTGGCTGCACTAATTCTGATACAAGCCATGATGCCCTTGGCCTTCTTTGGCCACCTGGACACCCTGCTGGCTCATGTTTAGCCAACAAAACAAATAGGGATTTTGTTTTAATGTCCACCTAACGTGGTTATCCTCATCCACAGGGCTTGATCTGAGAATTGGTACAATTGGGCTGAAATTGGCTTTAATAACCACTGGGGAATGTTGAGAAGGAGCAGAGAGGTTATGGGTCTGTCAGATTGATGCTGTTTGCTAAGAGATGCATTTGGATGTATTGGTTGCACTTGGATGCAGACAAAGATAGATATTGCACTGAGGTAAATGGTTAGTGGGCATGGTGGGGATGCTCCAGTGGTTAGACTGGATGATCTTAGTGGTCTTTTCCAACCTTAATTATTCTATGATTGCTAGTTACAGAGCTGGAACCTCTAACACAAAACCCCTATTTGGAATCCTGAAATCCTACAAAAATAACAGTGAGAATAGCATCTCCCTCCAAATGCTGGGAAAAGCAGCTCACCCCTCTGGGAGGCATGCTAGCAGTAATTGCTGCATTGAGTTCCTTGTATTTGTTCGTTCTTACTGTAAATTAAGAAACGAAGATTAGGGACTTGTCTAACATGTAACTTGATGAGGTTTGCAAATAGACGTGTGTCTTCAAAAAGTCATTTAGAGCAATTACTTTAGAGCAGTTCTTTGCTGATGGAGACGAAATACACTATTAAAAGTAAAAAAGGATAAGACTGGTGCAGCACTTATTTTTCTAATGTACTCCAGCTTATAGCTTTTTTCCTCTAGAATGACAGAAATCCCCAGTTTGTTCCAACTATTTCTCTGCATTAGCAGTGATTTTGAATTGCTAAACACATTGCTTTGCTCTTGCAAACCTTATAGCTGAGGGCTGGCTTCTGTTGTCAGTCTGTATTTAGATTGATTTTGCTCACTGCGGTGCAAAGACTTGTGAACTACATTTTAATGTTTCAGTGTGGGTTTTTATTCTTAGAAAGGTGGCCCTTTGCCTTTTTTTAAGGAAACTGCATTTCCACAGGGGAAGCTTGGAGTGTGGCTGGGGCCACAACATGCAAAGGCAGCCACAGCGGGACACATGGATCGCTCTGCTGTGCTTGGACCACGGGCTGGTGGTTTCCTGCAGGCAGCAATTCAAGACCTAATACCTACTCAGGCCACAGCTTATGTAAGCCCCCAGGAAGAGGGAATGCATCTTTGCAGAGAGAAAATAGCAATTTACTCTTCTGTCAATGAAATGACACAAAAAAGAATTTATATTTCTCTTTGCTTCCCTTACCAGCTGCCTACTCATTTTCAGCTCACTTTGGGTGTATCCTCCACGGGTTGGGGCCTTTCAGACTCTGCAAACAACCCTCCACAGCTAAGAAGTCATTGCTCTTTGTGGTTTGTATGATGTACTCATGAACTTCCAGGGATGCCTTAACTGCTCTCAAGCAGTTGTTGCATCGTTTGTGATGACTCATTGCCTTCCTAAGGAGAACTGAAATCCCATCTCTAGAGCCACAAGTATCTGTAGCTGTCTGTGGCAGTCTGTTAGCTTTCTCTTTTGCAGTTTTATGCTGTGTAGCTGTGGTGAAAACCCACACTGTGCCTTAGCCGTATAGCATCTCTCACTCGCTAGCTGAGATGATCCCCATGTGCTTAAATTTCTCATTCTAGCAACCACCCTCATTTCCAAGCCAGTCTTCATAATGAGAGATGTCTGAACTGCAGGAAAACACAGAGAGCCTTCTCCATTGCGCTGTGTTTTGCAGCGTCCTGCACCAGTTCTCATTGCATTTTATTACTAATTAAAACAGAATTTTTAGGTTTTGGTTGTTACTTTTCTTACTCACATCCACTGAAGGGTTTTGTTTGCCAGCCTCCATGTCTAGAAGTGCCAGAACTGGCTGCCCAGAGAGGTTGGATGGGGCCCTGGGCGGCCTGATCTGGTGAGGGTAACCAGCCCACAGCAGGAGGTTTGGAACTAGATGATCTTTGAGTTCCCTTCCAACTCCAGCCACTCCACGATTTTATGATCAGTGTGTATTCATGGTAGTGCTGCCACTACCACATATTGAAGAAACACCTGTGGACGTTTTACAGACACGGATCAAAATCCTGTTCGAAAACTGTCATGGAAGGCCACGCTAGCAGTGTGTGGCCACCAGGAGGGATTTGAATCCATGGCTACAAAAAGCTTTACTCCGTTAAGCTGCTACAACAGCGGTTTCAACATCAGAGCGTCTCCTGTGGCAAAGCGCAGTATTTGGAAGCTGCTTTCTTGCATTAGCAGATTTATATAGCCTTCAGATGAGTGCTGTAGCATCATGTTTTGCTTTATAAAAACAGGCCTGGACTGAACACCTCATTGCGTTACGGGATGTTATGGGCGAGTTTTAAAGATGCACACAGTTCTTAAACAGCGGAGTCATCAGTCTAACAACATGATATCAAAGAAGGGGATGAGGGAAAAAGTATTAGCCATGTTGTTGCTGAAACAATGAATGATAAGGTATACAGCAATGTATCTATTGAACAAAAGCAATCGAAAATGAACTGTATTATTTCTCACTCACTTGTTCTATCGGTGATTGAGGCATTTCAGAGCGCAACCAGGAAAATAATAGGGTGCTTTCACAATGGTAGAAGTTTAACAAATGCTCAATCATTCATCCGACATCATTGCTGTCATTGGTGAGAGCTTCAGTGTGTGCTATTGATGCCTTGCTGCATTCTTATTGCCACTCTCTTTTTCAGATTCAATCCTCTTTGCAATGCAGGACTGAACATTTCAATTTGCTACCTGTAGAGTTGTATTGAAATGCTCAGGCTAAAGCACAAGATGCTTTTGGGTAAGGCAGAAAGCAGAGGCTTTGTGGAAGGCATGGCACACACAAATCCTCCAACAGGAACTGTATTCACGAGTATGTCTCCTGACTGTATATGATCCAAAGCGGGTGGATGGTGTTTGTCAGTAAAATATTCTCAGGGGATGTTGTGAGGGATTAGAACAGGCTGCCCAGGGCAGTGGTAGAGTCAGTGTCCCTGGAAGTGTTCAAGAAAAGGGTAACGTGGCACTGAGGTATGTGGTTAGTGGGCATGGTGGGGTTCTCGTAGGGTAAGTACTTTTGCTGAATGTCTGAATCCTTGTTAACCTGAAGTGCCCTTTAAACTGTAGAGTTTGATTTCGCAGTCCTTGTGCTTGGCAGAAGTTTGTCTTCGGGCTTGGTATGCTTGAAAGAGCTTAGTGGAAGTTATTGATTCAGCATCTATTATGCAAAATCTCTGAGTCCATCCTAAAGCCGGAAATACAGTAGTTACATTCTTAAACACGTGCTAATAGTTCTTTGCATTTACATCTCTGCTGGTTAGTCTGACATTTCATAGAATCATAAAGATTGGAAAAGACCTTTAAGATTATCTAGTCCAGCTGCCATCCCATCCCCACCATGCCCACTAACCATGTCCCTCAGTGCCACATCTCCACCTTCCTTGAATGCCTCCAGGGAATGGTGACTCCCCCACCTCCCTGGGCAGTCTGTTCTAATACCTCACGACTCTAAGAAAGAGTTTTTTCCTAATATCCAACCTGAACCTCCCCTGGCACAACTTAAGGCCATTACCTCTCGTCCTGTCACTGCTACCTGGGAGCAAGGGGGCTTCAGTCTGAAGATTGTGGCAAGTTGTGTTCTGAAAGATTCATTGTCCCAGTTTTTTTTTGATAGAAAAACACAAAAAACAACAGATGGGAGGAGAAGCAATAAATAACCCAGCACAGCAAGAAGTCAAACTCTCATCTCCTGGTGCGTGCTCCCTGCATCTGACCTCTGCAGACCTGCTCTGTGGCTGTGTTTCTGAAGGCTTCTCAAGACTGAAAACAATCAGAGCAATGAAAGCAGTAATGTGTTAGTTTGTAGAATACGTGAGAGGGAATACAGTCCATTACCCAATTCTTTGTCCAAGCAGTGACCTTTATATTTAGCTTTGAATGTAATGCTGTTAATAAGAAGATCATTTTCTCTGCTGTATTTGCTCTTGGCTCTGTACTTGTGGGAAGCAGAAATACAGAACACAGAAGCAAGTTAAAATTGAGAGTGTTTAACATGGAGGATGGGATGAGTTGTAAACTTCTTTGGCTGTTGTCCATGTGATGCTTTTGTAAGTCCTTGAGGCAGTGTGTGGCTGTAACGGCAGCAGCAACAGATAAAAAGGCAAATAGGAGAGATGAAATATAGCCTTGACACCATCTTTTCCCAAATTGTTGGGACAGTACTTTTGTAGCTGTTTTTCTTCTCTGATGATTATTCAGAACCTCCAACTGCCTTCAGAAAAACATCTTGAAAGCAGAAATCCAAATCTGTACAGCGTATGCAGTGGCAGCAGCAGAAGTGCCATGCTCCCAGGTATGGCATGGCCAGGCTTTAGCCCATTCTATCCTAAAATGGACTAAAAATACCTGCATATGATCAGCAGACATAGAATAAACTCACCTTCAGCATGGATCCAGTCCAGGATCCTAGAGATGAAGGGCTTGATGCATTAGAAGCCCATTCATTGTCAAGCTGAGACACAGCCTTCAAGGCTTGAGTCTTAACCATCAGCAGCGTATTTTGGTCCCTTAGGATCAGTAAATATTCAAGTTAGCATGTGCAGGCCTCTTTAGGGTTCGTTTTCATTTAGTAATGTTGTCAGTTAGTTAAACAAACAAAGGATGCTTGCTTGTATTTGTCAGGAAACAAGAGCTCTTGGAGCTGAAGTTTCTTCTGTCTTGATCACCACGGACCCCTGAGGAGGAATACTTCAGATTATTATAAAAATTGTCTCCTTTTTTTTCTTCTTCTTCTCATTTATATTTTGTATTCCTGTGGCTCACTGTGTACAAATCAATTTAATAGCGATTTGATTCTGCTTTTAAATGTTCAGCTTTGAATGCAGGCATTAAGTTACCTTGAACAAGCTGCTTCAGTTTTGGTATTCTGTAGGCTTGGTGCTAATATTAGCAGATGCAGCACGTACTTGCTTTACTCTCTTTTCCTGATCTTTCTCAGTGTGTCGGCCCTAGGCCTTTGTGCATAAGGATTCTTGCCCAACATTTCACTCATCCAGTAACCTCTGAGCATTCAATCATAGAATCATTAAGACCACTAAGATCATCCAGTCCAACCGTCACCATGGCTGACTGTTCTAGATTGTGTCCCTCAGTGCCGCATCTCCACGTTTCTTGAGCTTTTCCAGGGTCAGTGAGCCCTCCCTGGGCAGCCTGTTCCAATGCATCTCCAGTCTTTCTGAGGAGAAATGTTTTCTAATATCCAACCTGAACCTCCCCTGCTGCAACTTAGGGTCATTACCTCTTGTCCTGTGCTCCATTCTGGATGGCCAGGTGGCTATTTTTATCTTCTTCTCTTCCCAGGAGTCATAGACAGCAGATATTTCCTAGGAAAGTTTATGCTCCCTTTTGTTGAAAGTAAGCATTGGAGCCTTCTTGTCTGTCTTTGCTCAGTTCATCTTATTCCTCCATCTGAACCATACAGTTATTAAGGCTGGAAATGCCAGTAAGATCATCCAGTCCAATTGTCAACCAATCCCCACCATGCCCTGTCAACCATCAGTGCCACATCTCTGTGTCTCTTGAACACCTCCAGGGACAGTGACACCACCAGTTCCCTGGGCAGCCTGCTGCATCCTAAATGCCATCACTATTGCCATTAGTGCCCAGCCTGAGCCGGATTTGCTCCTTCCACAGCACACTCAGCTAATCTGGGGAAGTACGCTAAAATAATCTCATCACTTGAAGGAGAAAAACTATGGACTTTCCTCTGATACATTATGTGTAGATTGCTTGCCTCGTTTGTTAACAGTTGATATTTGGCCCACTTGCTTGGAAGCCATGCAGAGCGTGGGCATTTAATTCTGAAGCTGTTTCAGTTGGCATTTCTTTAATAAACTTTCATAATTCATAGACTCTGTTTTACTGCTTCTCCTCGTGCCCCCAGAGTTTGTTTTTGCCAGCAATGAAGAAATGAGATATTGAGTTGTTACTCTCCTTGATGAAGTCAATAAAATCCATTTGTCTTGTTAAGTGAGTAGCTCCATGTGGTGTGTTGTGCAATCCCGGATTCTTAGTTTTGGGGTGAAAAACAATATCTGAGGCAATGATTAATTATCTGAAAATCAGAACTGGACCAGCTAGTGCTTCAAATCACGTATGCTTACCCATAGCTGCTTGTACCATATTGTTAAGACAGCTCAGTGCAGTCTGCAGCTGCAGCTGCAATTTCAAGGTGATGATCAGTAATTATTAGATGACGATTGCTCTGAACACTGAATGTTTTGTTATTTTTAGGTGACAGAACTTATCTTTTTTTATTAAAAGGAAAAAAAAACCCAACAAACCCGAACGCAGTGCATCACTGCGAAAGTCATGCGATATGGGGGAAAAAAAAGAAACCTGCTAAAGGAAGAAGTGGCTGTTGTTTGGTTAGTATAGTGACTTTTATAAGAAGCCACATGAGTTCTGCTTCTCTATATTAAATAATCTCTTTTCAGGACCACAAAACCCGTTTCTTCTGGTTTGAGGGGTGTGAATTTTGGTGACAGCTTCCCATGAGGACTGATTTCTAGCTTCAGAGAGAAAACTGTCCAAATGATCCAATCCCATTGTGTATTCATGCTGTTTCCAAAGTCTTTGTGTTTTTTATGTGATTGTATGAGATTGCCCAGAGATGTGGTGGAAGCCCCATCCCTGGAGACTCAAGGTCAGGCTGGATGGGGCTCTGAGCGCCAGGTCTGGCTGTAGGTGTCCCTGTTCATTGCAGGGGAGTTGGACTAGATGGCCTTTAAGTGTCCCTTCCATCTCAAACTATTCCATGATTCACATTGTTCTTTTCTGCATAAGTGCTTCAGATTCAGTAAAAAAGATACCTGCAGAAGTAACAACTCTACCAACTCTACTCAACAGCAGCAACCCTAACCCTAACTCCTTAGAGGTAGATTTTGGGGTGCGAGCTGCTCTCAACAACGTCTGTAATTTAGATCAGGATCTATATGCAGAGTTTTCCAATTGTTATCTTTGCTGTTCTGGTTACGATTAAAATTAGTATTACATTCATAAATCAGATGCTTTGATTCTTCAGATTCTTTCAGTGCCAGACTGAGTAGACCCCAAGAAAGTACAGAGCTTATCCTGCTAAGTTGTGTTACACTCAGAGGTGGGGAAAAATGGGGTAAGGAGTTTCTGGGAGAGTTTAGGTGGGAGCCATGCATTAGGAATTTTGAAGTCATCTTCTGTCTTGAAGAGTTTAAAAAGTCACAAATTCAAAGTAATGTTTGAAATTTTGGATATTGGCCATTTCTTCTCTGAAAATCAGTCTTTAAATACAGTGAATGGAGGAGGAGGGTGAGTGTAGAGCAGTCTATTTTCAAGGTAAATAAACCAGCAGAAGAGCAAACCTGATCAGGACTCAGCGCTTTGCTATCGCTTCTTCCCAGGCTTTCTGCAGGCTTTGTCTTGCAAGTGGGTCTAATTAAAGGAAAACAGAGGGTATAGAGGAAGCCTGTTCTCTCCATCACAGAATTCTCAGCATAGCCCTGTGATGGGAAGCAGGCAGGTTGCACAGCTCCTAGCTGCCTCTGGCGTCCTGATTAGGAGAGATATCCTCACTTGGTGCCTTTATTGTTTATTGTGTCATTTTGCAATTTGCTGTTTCCCTCAGCTCTCAGGAGGGAGATCTATTATAACTCAGCTTTACAGTATGACTGAGGCCAGGCTTTTTATTTTTTATTTTCACCTGCTGTGATTCTCAAATTGCACCTTAAAGGGCCACTGTCAAGGGTGGTGCTTCCAAATTTAATCTAGCTTGATAATAACTGTGCTTGTCTATTAACTCTCTTCCTGATCATGAAAAGCTGTCAGCCTCCCTCAGGAGAGGAGTGGAATTGTATTGAAATCCAGTCTTGATGAAGAGCCCTATCACTGTTAATTCCTACTACAGGTCTTTGCTTTGGGCTCGTTTCACACCAGCATCTCCTAGAGATGTGCTCAGATTTATCTGTGTGTTGGGGTCACTGTGAAAAACCATTTCTAAATAACTCAGCCCACAGCAGGAACCTCCAACTTAGGACCTAGACTTAAGGGAAGACTCTCATCCTGGTTGCACATACTGTCATAGCAATTTGGGAGAAACACTTTTATTAATTATCTCAACTTTCCCACCTGCTCTTGAGAGAGGGACGTGACAGAAGGCTGTGTCTGCTGGGATTAACCAAATGAATTTAAGGCTTTCTTCTCAGCTTATGTGTCCTGATTTTAATACATGACATCATGTGTGTGTACAAGCTCTTCTGTTGATACATCCCTGTAAGTAAGCCTTAGGTTTTGTATTAATTGCCAACCTTGTTTCTTGTTTCTCGTTTCTATCCATGGCCAAGGTTTGTTGCGTCCTGACTTACCCAGCAGAAGATCCTACCCACCTACAGCACAACAGACACTTACAGTCCATATGAGTGCCCTTCTGCTGGCACCACTAAGGACCTAATATAGCTTTTTCTCATGCCTTAATTCTCCTGTTGACCAGACAGACCATGTGTGTCGAAGGCTCAGCGGTAGCTGCGCAAAGGGAACAGTGGAAAGGACATGGAGAGGTTGAAAACATTTTCATTTATTAGTTTGCAGCGGCAGATTTCTTCGAGTCCCAGGGAAGCACAAAGCTGCAGTGCCCCAGCTTTACCAAATAGCTTTGATTCAGCTTTGAGCACTGCCAAAGCCATCGCACATGGTTGCCATTAGCAGTGAGGACGTACCTCCTGCTGAGCTGCTGAAGGATCTGTTCTGTGGACCATGTGCTGAACAGAAACAGCATGGGGAGGCTGCTCTCAGTCACATCACAACAGTAAAAACCACAATTTGGGCTGCTAAGTGTGATTATTTGCCACGAGCCAGCACTGACATTTCCAATTTGGAAGAGTTACTGAAGACAGAAGTCCTCAAAAACTCCTTTTCACTTTGGAATCTCTTTCAGTGCCGTACAGGGTAAATTCCCAAAGCCTCTCTGGATTAGAGTAGCTTCAGTGGTGTAATGTTTTGGGATGGCATTGTTTTGCAGTGCATTTCTGATTGCTGATTCTTGCAGAGCAGTAAACCCCCAGGACTTGGATTTTACTCTCTGAAAACAAAGTGATGTATGAGAAATGGGTTTCACCTTGCCATGAATAGCTCTTTGCAAACGCGTGTTGTCTTCCTGGAGACGTTCAGAGTCAAACTGCATCCATAGAGACAATTCATCTTTCTTTTCCCATTGAAACGGCAGTGAAATTCCATTGTAAATCAATAAAAGAAAAGTTTGTCCTTTTGCTTCAGTTGGAGATGTTACATCAGATTGCATTTTTAGCCTCTAGTCTTGTCTGTCTCCTTCATAATCACCACAGTTTTTAGGCAGTTGTTGTAAACAGTGGTAGATGGCACAGCAGCATCTGTTAAGCTGTGATAATTCGGTGCTTCCTCTGCTGAGGGAAACTACAAAAGCCAGAGGTGAAGAAAGCGGATTGGATCATCCAGCCAGCACCAAATTGCTGTTTGTTCTGTGCATTATGGCAATGAGTCGGTACTTCAGCCAAGACCCAACAGCAGTAGATGGAACGAGAGAGGGCATAATGCAGCTAAATAGGGCAAACGTGGGACGGGAGAAGAGAGGGATAATGACTCCCATTTTACAAATGGTGCAGAAGGCTTGGGAAAATGAAGGGAGAGATTGCTTAAAGCTCTGGACTCCTCCGCCCCTGATGGAGGAAATGGCCTGAGCATCTCTTGATCTTTAATTGCATGAATAGCTCTGGTGCTTTAGGATGGAAGCAGGAGTTGAGCTGAAGTTTCCCAAGTCCCAGTTCTTCACTTTAAGCATAAACCCATCCTCTGACCCAAGGAATAGTGCTTATTCTGTGTTCTCTGCCATTCTGTGTATCTTTGGTAATGTGTTTGGAGGCAGCATTCAAATACATTTTTGTCAAAGCGATGCTTATTTCAGAAGGGAGAGAGCACTATTGTTAAAGCAGCATTTAAGTAGTTATGTGTTCTTATTGCCTTTTAAGCAGTCTTTCCAGCTCTGCTTTTATTGATAATAAAACCAGGGCGATAAGCAGAGGTGAGGGATGCTGGACTGTGTAACGCATTTTGGGATGCTGGAGTCAGAGGGAGGGGGAAATCTATGAACTATCAAACTGTTGCTACCTTTTTTTTTCTGTCAGATCGTCGGATCTCTCAGCACTTCACAATGCAAAATGGTGCATAATATCACAGTCCTAAATTGTCTCAAATTGTGCCCCAAATTGTTGCATTTTTAAGCCAAGCTAGCTTTCCTTAAATAATGGTTTTGCCATGTAAGCTGTCTCATTGATTGGATTACATCTGTATGTCATAGCAAGGAAAATGAACTTGTGTCAGGCTGAATTACAGGTTTAAATGTATTATTTAAGCATTGCTCTTTTCTTCTCCTACTGTCAATCACCATCTACTTGCAGATTGCTTTCTCCAAGACCAAGGTTACTTTCTTCCCAGGCAGCAGATTTAAACCAAATGTTATTTTAGCAATGACATCAACAGTAATTAAAAAATGAAGGTACTTATGAATGGAAGCGTTGCCATGTTGCCACCTGAAAGATGTCCAGTGCACACTGAGGAGTCCTAGAGCTCGAGGCAACCTATATTAGTGGTTTGTAGGGACAAATCATTAATGGATTTTACGTTTGCCAGCTAGTGATTTTTCTGCCCCAGAGTCACTGTCCTCCTGAGCTTCTTGCTGTAGGATTATGGAAAAAAGAAAACAGCACACAAATGCAACTGGAATCTGGAAATCAAAGCTCCTAGAAGTGGTCCTGCATACTGTGGACTACTTATTAAGATCTTCTATTTCTTGTTGGCTTGATTATTGAGTCCCCATGTAGCCCATTCTGAACATGCTCTGAAATACTGCTTGTCTTGTTCATCAGCAAAAGCAACACTGAGCAGGAATGAGCTGGAGTAAAACTCAATACTTACGACTTTTTTCATCAAACCTTTAAATATTTCATTAAGAATGTGTTGTTTCGGGTTTGGGGAGGGGAGTGCAAGGCTTCAGCACATCTGTAGATAACAGTTTTAAACCTCACCATAAAAAGAAGCATTTCATTCAGTTCCGCATAAAAATTATCTGTGCCATGTTTGTTCCTATGGCAATCCAGTGCGTGTGGATGTGGGTATACAAGCTTTAAATATTCTTTATCTTTTGTTGAGCTTAGAGGATTTCTTCCAACTTAATTTCAACCAAGGGACATGAGAAGTACCTGTGATGCTCTTAATGTGAGCTTCACCTTTCACATTAACATAAAAAGAAAGGAAGCATGGGAGAAGTCCCATTTTTATTCTGCAACAATTGTCTGTATTCCTGATATCTAAACCTTGCTCCTGGGAGCTGAAAGCCAAGACCAATGCATTTCATCTCATAGTAATGGCTACAAATTATGCTGGTTTGTTCCTTTACAAACTCAGTTTCTCAGTCACCAAACTCCAGGCTGTTCCTCGCATAGATTTACCACTTTGAGATGCAGTTTCTCCAGATATTAGCAGAGGTTTGGCAGCTCCCATGTGGGATGGAAATGCAGCCATGTCCTGAAACAGGCTGCCCAGGGAGGTGGTGGAGTCACCATCTCTGGAGGTGTTCAAGAAATGTGTAGATGTGGTAACTGGAGACGTGATTAGGGGGCAATATTGGTGGTAGGTGGACAGTTGGACTTGATGATCTTAGATGTCTTTCCAACCTTTACGATTCTGTGAAGCTTCCTCGTGCTTTCAGAAGAGGTGAGAGAATGGAGAACATGAGATGTGAGCACCACCGGCCCACTGCTCCAGGACTTTCTATCAGGTGGGCTCTTGCTGCTGTCTGCTATGCGTAAGTTACATTGTGCAGGCTTTGCTGAGTAAATCATTGCTCCTGCAGGTGAGATTTCCCTCTGACAAGATGAGAATGGAGGAGGTTTTTGCCACCCACTTCTTGTGCCACGAGCAAAACATTCACCAGGAGGAGTTGAAGACAGAGCACGATTCCGAAGGCAGCTGGCAAGGATAACAGAAATAATCCTTTAATGTCAAACCGTCACCAAACAAGGGAATATCTGCGGCTGTCATGACTAAAAGCCCATCCCACAGCTATTTTTTTGTTAGAACAAGCAACGTGGAGGAGATGTCAGCACTGTTGTAGCCTGAGGTGGTGCAGAAGGATGGTCTCTCCATCATGTGCACAATTACTGGGGTCTTCTCAGAGGCCATGCTGGATCTGCTCAGCAGCCAGGGTGGAAATGGCTTAACAGAAAGACCTGCTAGGATGCAAATGGCAAATCCCTTTGAACCTGTGCTCAGTTCTTGCTGTTATTTAGCATTTGGAAATACTCCAGTGTTAGGGATTCAGTCATTATACTTAAAGCAAGAGCAGTGTGTGAACACTTTGCTTGAACTCCAGTGCTGGCAAG
The DNA here is from genome assembly GCA_016647715.1 of Pavo muticus. Taxonomy (NCBI): domain Eukaryota; kingdom Metazoa; phylum Chordata; class Aves; order Galliformes; family Phasianidae; genus Pavo; species Pavo muticus. The sequence continues at coordinate 4,749,113 of JACDJE010000053.1, read as the reverse complement.
CTCTTTGTGTCAGTTTTGCCTGTAGTTTCATGGCGTGCATTTGTGTTTGCTCAGCTAACAGAAATTATAATCTTTTGTGGCAGGTTGTGAGGCGACCATAGTTCCTCATTTTACAGCATGTTTGCAGAGGGAAAACTTGCTTATAGTGAGCTGGTGTACACATGCCTATGTATTTTTGCAGGCAAAATGGCTTAAACTGACTGTCCACTTTCCTTGTCCAGTTTCACCAAAAAAAAAGTTAATCATAGAATCACAGAATGGTTTGGATTTGAAGGGACCTTTAAGATCATCTAATTCCAACCCTATTGCTATAGACAGGGTCACCTCCTACTAGACCAGGTTGCTCACAGCCCCATTCAGCCTTACCTTGATAATAATTGAGTTAAATTTAATTCTAGTTCGATTTTATAACCCGGAAGCATGGGTAAATATTTTTTGAAACAGAGGGAAAAAATCTCTTTGGAAGAATCTTTCCATCTTAAAAATGTATTTTATTGCAAAACCAAACGAGTTAGAGCTGAATCTAGGGAAAAGTTGTAAGACCTGACCGCCCTCCCATCCCACCCCATCCTGTGTATTTAACATCTCTGAATAACCCTGCGTAGCCCATTGCAGCTATTAATTACCCCTACATAAACTCTTTAAACATCTCGTTATACCTGCGATACATGCTGGTGACTGTGACCTAAGAAGACACAAAGTGATTGGATTCGTGACATTGGTTGAGGATAAACGAGGTTTATCCTCCTTCCACCAAGGTGGTGTTCTGTACATTTGCTGAGTACTGAGATGCTGGAAAATGAGGTGTTGAAATCTAGTTGCATTTGATCTTGCAAATTGCCAAAGTTAACAACTTTCAAAACCTAAAGAGAAGAAAGGGCCATTTTGCAAACCCCGTAATTGGCATCCTGTCAGATCTTGAGTTTTATTTCATTTCTCTGAATTCAATATATGGATTTTTATCTAAACCATTTACCAAGCACTGGTGACTCTCTCCCTGATTGAAGACGGCCATGTGAGGAGGGAGGGGGAAGAAGGATGGTGTTTTTATTTATTCACTTTCATACTTTTTGAACTGTACTGTGGCTCCAGGATGGCTCCCATCATCGGCTATGACAGTGCTTGAAACTCTTCCCAACTTTCCATCCATCCTTACAGGTCGCTTATAGGTTACTAAAAAAAGTGGAGGATGAAACAACTTTCATCTTCTGTGGTTGTTAAGTGAAAGGAGGGCATTTTATAGATTGAGTCTTCCAGCAGGATTAAACAAGAACTATCACATTTGAAGTGAGATCTTTGAATGGACTGTGCTTGATAATAATTTACAGGCCTTTCTGCCTATGCATGCAATTGGTACTCTCCATCCACAGTTATGGCTTCATCTTCTGGCTTTATGCAAGGATACAGGTATCTTCACTTCATTTTGACTGCAGAGGGAGGGAAGATGAGACATAAAGTTAATGAAGGGCTTTTTATGTTTCCTCTCTCTTTTCTGGTCATACTCCAGAACTGATTAACAGAATCCTGACCCAGGATGAGAGCATGAAAGTCTTCTTGAAGCACACTGGGAATTCTTTTTAATTGGTTTGAAGTCATTCTTGAGTGTTTGGAACCTCACCTATATCTCATTTATCTAATGTTTCTGGGATCATTCCTTGGCATACATACAGCCTTTGAGATCTGCTTAGGACCTGGACCCCTCTGCCAGCTGCCTACTTGGTGGCAGTGTGCCATTTCTGTCCCATGCCAATGAAACACAGAATTTCCTTTGTTTTTCATCATTTTCTGACCACAGTCAAGCAGACACATTTTGCATGTGCTGTTCATGCCACGCTGTTCTTTAGACAATCAGAAAAGAAGAGAGAGATGAGTGCCTGAAAATGGGAGCTCTGCTTATTTGGAAATGTCAGTGATTTGTTCATAATGTCACTGTATGTGGCTGCATTCAGAATTAGTTATAGAGAAGCATTATTTCCATTATATCCACATCTAGTATTAGATATGGAGGTTGGTGGCCCTGCATGCAGCAGGGGAGTTGGAGCTTGATGGTCCTTGAGGTCTCTTCCAACCCAAGCCATTCTATGATTCTATGATTCTGCTTATAATGTGGTTTTGTAGTTTAGAATTCGGTGTAACTGAAGGGCTTAGAAAATACAAAAATATCTTCTTTCACCTGTCTTTAAGAGTGTATTTAACAACATAGAGGCAAAGCTCACTGTGGTTCAGAAGCCACAGTAGCTCTAGTGGTGGTCTGAATATAGAAAATATAGTTTAAATGCTAAAAAATCACGTAGTTTATTTTAATAAGAAAAATCATTACTAACTCTCTCCTGGTATGGGACAGTGATTAAGAGAGCTGTATCTGCTAACTCAGTGGTTCTCCATTACTTACACTTATCATATCTAGAGAAAAAATAAGAAATCAATTCCAGCAATCCCTAGCCACATAAAAACAGCGCTTATCTGTGTGAGCCTAATGGAAGTTGCCTTGTCTGTTTGGAAGCATATGATTCTTAGGGGTCAGAATGTAATTTCTTTCTTCTGTTACATTTACAGATGCTGCTGTGGAATAAAGAGGTTTATCTAATAAATGAGCGTGATTAAAAATTGCTCATTTAATTGTTCCAATCAAAGCATCTTTTTAAAAATTACTTGATGCTCTGGACAGAACTGATAGGATGAGAGGTAATGGCTTTAAGTTGCACCAGGGGAGATTCAAGTTGGATAATTGGAAACGTTTCTTCTTAGAAAGAGTGGTGAGGCATTGGCACAGGCTGCCAGGGAGGTGGTGGGGTCACTATCCCTGGAGGTGTCCAAGAAACATGGAGATGTGGCACTGGGGGACATGGTTAGTGGGCATGGTGGTGGTGGGTTGATGGGTGGCCTGGATGATCTCAGTGATCTTTCCAACCTTAATGATTCCGTGATTTCATGAACCCAACTGGAATTCATAGAATCCAGTTCATTTCTTTTCAGCAGCTGGAAATAAGGATGGTTTTTAGCAGTGGGTTGTTAGAGTTAGGGTAGTGTGGTTAGGTTGTGGTTGGACTCGATGATCTTTAAGGTCTTTTCCAACCTGAGTGACTCTATGATTCTGTGATTCTGTTCATTATATTTTAGAGGGGGAAGGAAGCAGAGCAAAGAATCAGCATGGCTTATTAGACCCAGAAGCGAACCAACAAAAATTCACTTGCCCACTATGTGTTTTGAATGAATCTGGTTTTATATAGTAATCAGTTGTGCCAAAAAGGCCAGCAAAGAGATTAAAGAGGACAACAAATAAGAACATGCTACAATGCGTGTGATGTATTGCACGCAGAAAACTGCTGAGTTCTGAGCTGTGGTTTCACCAATTAACTGGCTGAGGTTTTTGTTTGTATTTTGAGTTGGCTGGCTGTGTTTGAGGACTCTGTGCAGCGAGGCAGTTTGGGGATTGTGATCTCTCAGGGCAAACTTTTCCACGTATGTAAGTGAGAGTTGGCCCATCCCCCCATCTGCAGATCATAGAATCATGGAATCATAGAATGGCCTGGGTTGAAAAGGACGATAATGATCATCCAGTTTCAACTCCCCTGCCATGTGCAGGGTCGCCAACCACCAGACCAGGCTGCCCAGAGCCACCTCCAGCCTGGTCATCACATCCATCCTGATCATTGAAGCCAGTAGGTCATCTGCACTTGGACTTTGGGTCATGCCCTGGCAATGTAGAATTAAAAACTGCCCCATGGGTAACATAAGAAATAAAGCACATTACACCTCTGCTGCCGCTGCTTGTCCGTGGCAGACACTAATGTGTTTTTTTCCAGGCTTTATTTTTCCTTCCTTTTCTTTCTTTTTTTCTAATCCCCAGTGTTCAGCAGGATATTGGGTCACCTAATTGCATTTTTGGTTTTTGCTGGCTGCTGTTCTTATCACAGCAGCGCAAGGCTCTGCGTGTTTAGTCAATGCTTATGTATTCACGGGAGGCGATCAATAAAAAAAATTAAAAAGGAGTCATGGTAATTAGGCTAAAGCTGCTGCTTATGAGTTTTCAATAATTACTTTAGTTTCCTCCTTTTCTAACATCTCAAGAAAATGGTGCCTGATTGAAGGAGGGGATCTTGCTTGACTGAGGACATGTCAAAATTCAGCAAAGCCAAGCGGGAAGTCAAATTAGCGCGCTTTGTTTTAGTACATGAAGGGGCTTCACAGGGAGGCAGGGGAAGAATAGCCTTGATTTTCAGATGGTGCCAGCTAGCAGCTGTGCCATTCTCTCTTACCTGTTTATCCTCATTTTCCTGCCTCGCAACTTCTCCTCTCCTGGCTGTAACCCAGGGGCTCGCATCCCTTGAAGCATTCTGGGTAGAGGTGCCATTCAGAGGAACAGAGTTTGGAGGAATGCATTGCTTGTTTCTCATTGGCTTTGTCACAGCCATGTGTTGCCCCACTTGGATGATGATCAGAGGGCTGGAGCACCTCTCCTATGAAGAAAGGTTGAGGGAACTGGGCTTGTTTAGCTTGGAGAAGAGAAGGCTCCGGGGAGACCTCATTGTGGCCTCCCAGTACTTGAAGGGAGTGTATAAACAGGAGAGGGAATGGCTGTTTACGAGGGTGGATAGTGATAGGACAAGGGGGAATTGTTTTCAACTGAGACACAGGAGGTTTAGGTTAGATATTAGGAGGAAGTTTTTCACTCAGAGGGTGGTGACGCACTGGAACAGGTTGCCCAAGGAGGTTGTGGATGCCCCATCCCTGGAGGCATTCAAGGCCAGGCTGGATGTGGCTCTGGGCAGCCTGGGCTGGTGGTTGGCGACCCTGTACATGGCAGGGAGGTTGAAACTGGATGATCATTGTGGTCCTTTTCAACCCAGGCCATTCTATGATTCTGTGATTGGAGCAAGAACTCTGAACTGATAGGGAAGAAAAGTGTGGATGGCTGGAAGACCATGCCATGCTCAAGTTAACCTCATTATTAAGGGAGAAAAAATTCCCCCAAGTCCTACTGTGATTGTGTTTAGAACTGATGAGAACTTACGGTAAAAATGGTGTGAACTAACCATACATGCATGTATGTACAAATGAGTTTGCACAAGAGAAATTCCTTTCATGCAAATGAAAGGCATCTCAGAGCATCATGCTGATCTCTCCTGAGAAAGATTCATTTCATCTTCGGCAAAGCGCTGGAGGGTCTTTGTATCCACACTGACTTGCCTGTGCTATAGGTAGCCAAATAACGAGCACCTTCACGTGGGGTGAAACCTGGGATCCTCTATGTCTGCTGGGCATTTTCTCCATTCTCTGTCTAGAGACTGCATTATCATTTCTTGGCTTCAGCGTGTGAAAGGCACTTAGTGGTCCTTCCCTGGTGAGATTGGTTAAGGCTTTCTTCTTGGAACACACACATTTGTAGTTGTGTGGAGGAAAAAAGTGTTTCATTATCTCATGCTGTCTCTGCTTCTCCACAAATCGACTTGTTACTTCAGGATTCAAAAAAGGGCCTCGTGTCCATGAATCTCATTTTCCAAACAGGCTGCTCTGTATGAGCAACGCTGTGTCGGAGAGGAGCAGGCTGATACCTGAACTAATTCATAAGGGACGAGGGACCCTTTTCATCCTTTCTCTCCATCATTTTAAAGTCATGGAAATGGAGCCTGTCTTCTCTGCCTTATTCCAGCATGCAGAGGGGCAGGACTGGATCCCACATAATTTTAGTTTGGCCCTGGTCCACCTATTCAGCCAGAGCTTGAAACAGTCATTAAAAAAGGCAGAAAGGAGCAGCATTTTTTTTATTTTTATTTTTATAATAGCTGAATTTATTGCACACTCTTTTACTCCTATTTCCAAAAGTTCTTCTTTTCATCTGGGAAGTGTTGGAATTAATTTGAAAGTGTTAGTGAGGATTACTGGTAGACACAGCTGTAAAAGCACACAGGACCTGCAAAATCCCCCAAAGAGCTGTCAGAGCTTGGCTCTTTGTGGAGAAATGAAAGATGTTTTTTATAACTTTTTTTTTCCCCCAAAATGCACAGAAGCTTTTTGTCATTCTTCAAGATTCGAGGCAGCTTTTAGAAATCTTGATTTTTCTGTGTTGTTATGGTCTGTTCTTGCTGTGCTGCCATATGGTGATGACCCAGGCTTCCCTGCTTTCTGTCAGTCTTCTTACACTGCAGATTTGTGTAAAAGAAGGTGAAATCTCTGAATCACGAGGGTTGTGTATCCAGGGAGCAGCCCCCTTTCACCCTCCTGGTGCACTAGCCAAGGCATAGACCACTAACAGACTGAACGCTTCAAAGGTGGCATTCAAGGTGTTAGAGTTGCTCAGTGTGATCTGTAAGATTTTCACATAACTGCATCCTTCAATTTGCTCCTGTTAATTTATTTTGGAATCTGGAAATCTTCATAAACAAACAAGTTTCAGTGTATGTAGATGTTTTCTAGTGAAGGAAAACAGATGGTCACTTCTCCCAACCTCATAGTTGGGAATATAAAGTTTAAGACAAAATTTGACAAATATTCAGGTACTGATAGCCCAGATGAGCCATACAAAGAAGTATTGGGTCAGTAGTGTGGCCAGTAGTCTCAAGATCGTAAAAGCTTCTTCCAGATGTCTTTGAGATTGTCTTCCTCTGCTGTTGACCAAAAGGCATGAGATCAAAGATCATTCTCCAGTGTCAAATTTACTTGATGCCCAGTGTTATCACCAAGGCCAGTTGGCACAGATCCATTTTAGAACTGCAAAAAAAGTCAACATCAGATTTTGTGCAAAGAACAAAAAGTTCCCCTTAGCTCCCCTGAAAAACTGGATTTCGGGTGGGAGAGTTGAATGTGCAACAGAGCTGAAATGGAAAACTACTCATAAAGCACTTTCCCTACGGATTCAGTGACCAGCTGTAGGGCTGGCACCAAATCTACCTGGATGAATCCCAAAAAGGACTTAATGAGACAGAAGAGATTGTGTGGCACGAGGAGAAGGCTTTATGAGAAAAGAAAGATACCAAGACTCATAGCGAGAAGAACCTTGCCAAAAATCAAGCCAAGTTAAATCTGGAGAAAGAAGTTAATCCCAAACTAGAATACTCGAACTAAAGCTGAAACAAGCCCTCATACTATATCTGGTTTAAATACAGAATTGGCTTGTCCAATCCCTTCTATCTGCTAGCTTTTAGTAATGTTCTGAGGTCAGTATGCTTTGACATGTTTATTTTCTCTGTCAGTCTTGCAGGTAACCTTGATGAATTTAATCAATTGAGATATGTTGGTTGCTCCAAAATTAATGCTCTCTATTTATTTTCATGGATACCATGGCAGATACAAAGAGCACTGTGATAGAGCAAATTATCTGCTATGTAACACTATTTTTCAGCTATTTTTCAACCACCACTTGCTATGCAGTTTCATCAGAGATGAACAAGAGCCTGCATGCTGCGCTATAAAAATCCTCACCAGTTGAGATAAACCACTGTTTCAGAGCTGCTATGATGGCTTCGTTGCTAGGAAAATATTGCCCATGCAGTCTGTCTTTCATTGGCCCAAACAGATGGAAGTCATAGAATCATAGAACAGATTGGGTTGGAAGGGGCCTCAAGGATCATCAAGCTCCAACCCCCCTGCCGCGGGCAGGGACACCAACCTCCATATCTACTACTAGACCAGGTTGCCCAGGGCCCCATCCAGCCTGGCCTTGAACACCTCCAGGGATGGACAGGGCATCCACAACAAGTCAGAAGGTGCCAAATCCAGACTAACAGATGGTGGTTGTAGAACAGTCCAGCCACGATTTGCAGTTTGCTTCACGGTCTTCAAATTGTATGAGGCCTGGTGTTACCATGTTGGAAGAGCAAGACTGTCTTCTTCTCTGGCTTGATTCTGGAAACCTGAGCTTTCAGCTTAGTCAGTGTTGCACTGTAGTGGTCAGAGCTGATGGTCTTTCACTCTGTGGAATATCGGTGACAAGGTTCAACCTCAACTGCCATACCACCAGCATTTGCCTATGTCATAGGCCAACATAATAAAACAGCATTTTATAAAAAAGCGTTACTTTTGGACCAGCACTCGTGTATTGGACACGTAATATTGTGTCATTGATGTCAAAGGATATTATCAGAATTGAATTACTCCTAATTTCGAGATGAATTCTGTTCATTTGAATTGGCTTTGCTTTAGTTCCATTGACACAGTCAATGCACAAAGAATGGAGCAGAATGGTGAAAGTCGTGGCAGAGTATAATTCGACCCAGATAAAGCAGGGATGAGGCTTGTTCAGGTTTTAAGCCATTTGTGAGATGGAGCCAATCTGAAGGTAATCTTTTCACCTATATTAAACTCTCAAAAAGGCTCACAGTTCTCGCTGTTAAGTCAGTAGCTTTCGCACTGACCATGAAACCTAGTTCTCTACAGTGTCTCAGCTGTGTATAATCACACTGCCCTGTAGTGGGTGAACCGTGGGGAAGATAAAGGTTGTCAGGTAATGGAGATTAGTTACAGCTATCTTTTGAAAAGGAGGGATTTAATTCAGCTTCTGGGAAAAATACGATGGCCTGAGTACATGGGAGGTCATGTTAGATGGTTTTAGTGGTCGCTAAGGGCCTCAGCCTGTGAAAATATGTAAAGGGATGTGCATTGATGAAAAGAGCTTCGTTTCGTTCCTTGGAGATGGACCGTAGCCAAGTAGGATTAAGCTTGGATTCTTTGCAGTGGGGGAGCACTGCTATTTTTAAGATGACAAAACAGGTCAGCCATTACTTTCAGCAGTTGTTCTGTGTCATAGTGGTGTTTAGTTATCTTGGCCTTAGATGGAAATATCATATGTCAGTAGTAGGAAAATATTTCAGTTGGTGATGGTGAAGATTCACAGGTACCAAAAGCTGATGAGCCATCTGTCCGCTATTTGTTTTGGAAGCAAACTTACTTCCAGGGACCTTAAGCTTGTTTTACAAGTGGTTTAACTGATTAATGCTGCTAATTAGGAAACAATCTCCTTTCTGTTAATCACTAGTTAGCTTTATACAGTTGGTATAAACAGTCTTATGGGGTTTTCTTGAGCCTTGCCCTGCTTGGAGTTGTGACTTCCAGAGGTTCAGGGGTGCTGTCCATTTCCCTTATATATATATATACTTATATATACATATATACATATGTTTTTGGGAACAGGTATGATAAATTTTTAAGAAGTAGTAAAATGACACAAGTTTATTACATTAAGCTAAAAGATGAATCAGAACTTACATTGCAGGTGGTGGTTTCATTTCTCTGGGAAGTACCCTACTTTATTTTGCTCTGCCAGTCCTAGTAATTACACATCCACAAGGACCAGTAGATGTGATGCAGGACCTACAGAAGAGTTGTGGAATCCGAAATCTGAGACAAAGATATCTGAGGACATCTCAAGTAGCATTAGTTGCCCATGTCTTGGCAACTAGGCTGAGCTTTTAGTTTATATGTGGACACCTAAATTAAGGTGTCTAAATCAGTAGCAAATCTTACAGATCAGTCTTCTCCAAAAGAAATTCTGTTTGTGCACACCCAAACAGCGTAGCAAGCAGGATCCAAATGAGGATGGGGGGTTCACTTCAAAACAGTGTGATGCTAATGCAGACATTTTGTCTTTATTATTGCCTTTCAACATTTACTTTCCTTTGGAGTAGCTACTTGATGATACCAGCTTTCAAAGCCCACCTTCAGGTCCCGAGGTTTCCCTTTTAATTTAGTGGACATGCTGCACTGTGTGCTTTGTTGTGCTTTTTGCATTAGTGAGGACATAGATGGAGTCCTTTTAAGCTCATCTCTAGCGTTCCCCCTTTGATGTGTAAAGAGGCTCTTGCAAGCATTGTTTCCTTGTCATGTTTCCCTTTCCAGCTTAGAAAGACGACTGAATCACATCTTGGGACGTTTTGCAAATCACACACAATGAAGGCTTTTAGTGGAGTTGCACAAGACAACAACCAAAAGTGGGGTTTAGAAATGCATTTGTTGGAGCGATCTTCCCCTCTCCACACATACACCTTGTCACATTTAGGCAGGGAGTCATACCTTTCCTCCACGGAGGCAAAGGAGGAGTGATGCTATCAGAAAAGCTAAAGGAGATCCTTAGCATCGGCTTTTTAAGTCGTGGATAATACTGTGATTAAATGCCAACCCAATCCATCGCATAATCTGTCCAACGATAAATGCCGTAATGCATTTTATAGATTGCTTTCCTTGCTGGAGGTTCAGACAGTGCTTTGGAAAATAAATGAGCAAAAGCAGTCTGAAAAGGCATAGGTATGTAGGTAGACTATCATTTCTTTCAAGTGGCATCACCTCCCTGTTCAAACCATCATCTGAACCGCCTGGTTCAACTGATGTTGAAGGCTGTTGTACTGCCTTGAAACAGCAGGGGTAATACTCATCATACAGACTGCAGTTATCTCCGAGTTTGTACAGGCTGCTGCTTGTTGCTGCTTGTCTGCAAAAGTCCCACAGGATTTCATGGAATCATGGAATCATTAAGGGTGGAAAAGACCATGACGATCATCCATCCCAACCATCAACTCATCACCTCCATGCCCACTAAACCATGGATTTGAAACGCCTCAGATTTTATTCCAGTTGAGGCTATAGAAGTCTGATGGGAAATCAGAATAACATATCCAGATACATGGCTATGAATAACTGAAGGGCAGTCACAGAACCAACACTGGATGGGAACAAGAGCAGAGCCAGGCCTGAGATCATAGGATCATAGAATCATAGAATGGCCTGGGTTGAGAAGGACCATAATAATCATCTAGTTTCAACCCCCTGCTACATGCAGGGTCGCCAACCACCAGACCAGGCTGCCCAGAGCCACATCCAGCCTGGCCTTGAATGCCTCCAGGGATGGGACATCCACAACGTCCTTGGGCAACCTGTTCCAGTGTGTCACTACCCTCTGAGTGAAAAACTTCCTCGTAATATCTAACCTAAACCTCCCCTGTCTCAGTTGACCAACGGGCTTCACAGTCTGTTGCAAATCTGTGCTTGCTGCTTGCAGGAAATGCTGAGCTGAGCTCCTCCAACTGTTTGCTTTTCAAAGGGGCCTGTGTGCATTTGAAGCTGTTAAAAATGTGCTGAATCTGATACTGCTGTGCCGCAGGGCTTTATTTGTGTTTGTTTGTTTGCATTTCTTCCACATGTGAATGTCTTCTTGCGACTTTGCCACGTGATACGTTGCCTCTATCAATTGTTCATAGAATCATTTATGTTGGAAGGGACCTTTAAAGGTCATCTGGTCCAACTCTCCTGCAGTGAACAGGGACACCTGCAGTTCCATCAGGTGCTCAGAGCTCCATCCAGCCTGAACTTGAATGTCACCAGGAATGGGGCATCCACTTCCTCTCTGAGCAACCTTTTCTCCTGTCTCACCACCCTATTTTCTTGCTCTTCTCCATCCCAGCAGAGTGGCATTTATTACCATTTGTGTGGTTGTTATTTGTAATTTCGTTGCCGTTACTGTTGCCTGCATGTTATAATTAAATCATTTCAGATTGTAGTTACAGTGTGAAACAGCTGCACCAAATTACAGTTGAAAACATATGCTGGAAATACGCAGCTCCAATTAGCTAAGTGTCTGAAATGCAGTGAGGGTGAAAGATCCAAGCAAACAAGAGGCCTGGAAATGCTGCAGACTTCTGCCTCTGATCTCCCTGGATGCCATTCTCAACCCTTATTAGTGGCATGATGAGGGACATGTCCTGATATCTTGCACTGCATGCCCTAACACTGATGTGTATGTTCTTTTTAGTCTTGGTTCCTTTAACCAATGCAGAAGTGATGGCCCTGTGGTGTGAAGCAGCTCCCGAGCCCTTGGTCAGAGCATCCAGGGCATGCTATGTGTATCTGTCCAAAAGAGGTTGGGCATGGAACAAGCTGACCAGGGCAGTGATCACTGCCCCAAGCTGCTGGAGCTCAAGGATAGTGCTCTTAGACATAGGGTTTGGACTTGGAGTGGTCCTGTGTGGAGGCAGGAGTTGGACTCAATGATCCATGGAGATCCCTCCCCACTCAGGATATTCTGTGTTTCTATGATTTGGGCTGCCTTCTTCTTGACACCCTGTATAGGAGCCATAGGCAAGGACTGAAGGGAATTGGGGTTGCTTAGTCTGGAGAAGAAGGAACTGAGGGAAGACCTCATCAATCTCCACAACTTCTTGAAAGGAGACTAGAGTGAGGAGGGTCTCGGCCTCTTTTCTCCAGTGACAAGCAATCAGACGCAAGGAAACAGTCTCAAGATTGAGGAGTGGTTTAGATTGGATATTAGGAAGAATTTCTTCATGGAGCAGGCGCTCAAGCACTGGAGCATGCTGCCCAGAGAGCTGATGGAGTCCCCATCTCTGGAGGTAGTTAAGAAACATGTGTCACATAGGGACGTGCTTTGGTGATGGGACTCAGTAACTGTCTTGCTGACAGTTGGACCTTATAATCTTGAAGATATTTTCCAATGTAAGTGATTCTGTGAAATACTTTTTAGCTACTATCACTGGAAACAGTCATGTCTAGGTCTGTAGGGTTGAGGCAGTTCCAATGCAGAGTTGGATTCAATGGCCAAGTGCTGTGTCTGTTCACATCATTGTGGCATGATTTTCTGTGTGTGCTGTGGTTTAACCACAGCTGTGGTTGAGTTAAAGGGTTAATACCTCACTTTGGCGCTACAGGTCCAGTAGTGTTCGAATGGACTTGTATAACAACCTTAGGGAATTTGGCTGTGCCCAGCGAGGACTCTTCTCAGTAGCGTATAGGATAGTGCTCTTTACTGGGACAACAAATTACAGATTCTTTTGAATTGCTGGTGAAAAATACACTCCAGAGCATGTGCAAATACCAATAATGTGAATAATGCAGCTGACCAGAAACACTCTAAACTATGAGGAGGGAAGAGATGCTCAATCTGCTGACTGCTCCCAGAAGCCAGCAGTGTCCTCCTGGCTCATCTGTGATGGTATCTTCCCCAAAATTCCTTCTCTCTCAAGCCATTTTTACACTATTTTCAGGTGGTGCTCTACTGACTCCAGTCATACCTATCTCTGTTAGTGGTGCGATATAAAATTGAAATGCTGCTGACTCAGGATGACTACCATGCAGTTTAACAGTTCCATAGTGCCACTAAGTCTCCATCCATGTGATCTTATCACAGAGCCTGGCCATGGAGTTTTATACCTCTCTCCCCCCTAAGTGCTGTATCTCTTGGATTCAGCATACCAAGCTCCTTTCTTGCTACTAACAGTCTAAGGTTTGCAGGTCTTACGTTGTTTAGGGAAGTATCATGGAACAGAATCCCAGCATATTTACTGTATTCCAACCTGGAGATTTCTTCAATGCTTTTCTTCTTTTAAGAGAATATCCCAATAAATTATTTCCAATCGTTACTCCTCACAATCCACCCCGTGACTACAGTCACTCAAAAGCTTTTCATTATTTAGAAGGAACTGAATCATAGTCACCGACCCTGGAGGTGTTCAAGGAACGTTTAGACGCTGTGTTGAGGGACATGATTTAGTGAGAGCTATTGGTGATGGGCAGACTGTTGGAATGGATGATCTTGTAGGTCTTTTCCAACTTTGGTGATTCTGTGATTCTGTGATAGAACCATTAAGGTTTGAAAATACCACTAAGGTCACCAAGTCCAGCTGTCAACCCATCCCCACCATGCCCATTAAACCACGTCCCTCAGTGCCACATCTACTCTCTTCTTGAACACCTCCAGGGACAGCGACTCCACCACCTCCCTGGACAGCCCATTCCAATCCTTCACAACTCTTTTAGAGAAGAAATCTTTCCTAATATCCAACCTGAACCTCCCATGGTACAAGGTGAGGCTATTACCTCTTGTCCTAAACTGGGGAGATCGGATGCAGTCTTGTTATGAGGATGAGAGCTGAAGGGGCTCTTGGGCTGCTCACTGTGAGGTAAGATGATTGGCTCATAGTTATAGTACTTAGCAGGGCAGTGTTATCAATCATGTTATCATTCCTGGGCATAACAGCCAGGCCAAAGGAGGAGGTTGGGGGCAGCAGCTTGCCAGCTGGTTTGCTCCATCTGAAAAGGGCATAAAAGGGAACATACTTCTGGCACCGCATAATCCACTCACCGTTCTTTAACACACATTACAATCTTAACCACTCCATTGTACCTTTCAAAGGTGCTTGAGTAGTAATTTCCTGAAAGTAAAGAATACTGCAGGAAAGATTACAGATGGGCTCTGTCCCACAAGGATCGCTGAAAATATTTGTTAGGGTAATTGTGTGCATTAGCTTAGAATTTAGGTGTCACCAAGCTCGTTAAGCAAAACTCCCTGCAGATTTCCGTTGTTCTTACTGTATTCCAGTCAGGCCTTTTTTAGCTAGATGGTGAGTAAGGAAGTAATACAGAAGTGAGGTATTTGTATTTTATCCATCACGCCACTATTGCATTTTCTTGATAATGTTTCTCTTCATGCTTCCATTAAATCCTGCTGAATAGTAAGCTGCATTGCTGAGTGTTTGTAAAAGCATTAAGCTTTTTAACTAATTTCTTACGTGAAAGCCTTCGCGTTGATGTAGCTGGATTTCATCTGATCACATCTATTGCATCACTCCAGAAAGCGTGCTATATCCAAAAAGCCATTTAGCCCATTCTGTGATGTTTTATTTACTACAATAGGTCAAATAAAAAGTTAAATACATTCCCAGGAATCCCCCGTGCATTTTCTTAAACATACCTGTGTTGCATTGGAGGTGTTCAAGGCCAGGTTGGATGGGGCCCTGGGCAGCCTGGTCTGGTATTAAATGTGGAGGTTGGTGGCCCTGCATGCGGCAGGGGGGTTGGAGCTTGATGATGCTTGGGGTTCCTTCCAATCCAAGCCATTCTGTGATTCTGTGTATTTCCTGGTAGAGAGGACAAGCAAGAGTTAATAACCTGCTTTAATTTTGGTCTCTCCTCCAATATATCCAGCTTTTGCAGGAAAGGCAGTGGATCTTGGCTTCAGAATTAGATCCTTTCAGAGAAAGGATTTGATTTTGCGTGAGTTATTGAACGTAATAAAATTTTATTGCTCTGCTTAAGCAGCTCAAATTTTCTTGTGGCGGCTTTGAAGGAAGGAAAAGCGAGAAGAAATCAGCGTTATAAAAGCTGTGGCTGAGGGCTCCTCAGGTGGAAACCATGGAGGAGGAGAGAGATGTGGTGTGTGACCATCAGAATGTGACACTGGGTGGTGCAGCGGGGAAAGTGGCAGGCATGATCTAGGAAACATTTTCATTAGGGTATTAATGAGGTATTAATGCGAAGTGTTAATACTGTTAGACTGGACACAGCTAAAACCTTCCCTACGATAACTGTGACAAATTCTGATCACTCATCTTCAAAAAAGGTGGGAAGAAGAAGCTATTAGCAGGAGCGGGAACCTCTTTGACAGGAGCAGATTAATGAGGTTGGCTTGTTTCTGTTAATAGAATGAGTGCTGGCACGGAGCTTGCTGTCTGTAAGTGGGGTGTAAATGCGTGTGTCGGAGGCTGCTACGTGTGACAGCTACTTCTTTCACCTACACAGTTTTCTTCCTAATCAGGGTTTAATCCCCTCCTTCCCGTTTGTTCTTCTCACCTTTCACAAAAGGCTTTTGTGAACCAGCCACAATCCATTCAAAAATGGATGCAACCAATCCTAGCCAAGAACTGGAGATGCTCTACTGCAGGCAGGTTGTCACTGCTGTATGTAGTGCCCAGAACATGCAGAATTAGGTGTGTATGTGTGAATTTTTCAACACTGTTGTCAAAATGGAAGTTAAAGGCCATCTGAACCTGTTCCCAAGCCAAACTCTTTTATTTTGAACATTGACTCAGTATGTGTTTCTGTGTAAGTCTTGCTTTTATAACAATCCTAAATTCTGCTTAGCCTTTTAAGCTTTACAAGATAAGGATTAAGGTAGGAGAAAGAAAACGCCTTCCAAAGGTTATATTACAATCAGATCGGATAGAGTTTGCATCTTGGCTTGTGCTTGGAAATGTTAATGCTAAGTAGCCCACTTGGACTTTCTAATGTCTTCCCCAGAGGAGCTGAAAAAGGATAAAAGAGTTTTATATTATACTTCTGCTGCTGTTTTAGTTTAACTTGAGAAGTTCCTCTGTAAGGAAGCATTGATTGAATACCTGCACCTGCATTTATACTACCAAACTAATTTCAACTGTTATGGAGGTCTGCCTACCTTGTACAAAATCAAATCTTATCTTTCTCTTTTTGTTTCTTAGATTGCCTTTTTTTTCCCCAGACCGGATTCCTTTAAGCTTTTCTTTATCAGAAACTCATGCTTTATTTTTTCTTTTAGTTTTGAAACATGCATCACTATCAAATTCTGAGAATACTTTGCAGTGAAATAAACGGGAGATGAAAAGAAAGGAGTGACCTGAGTGCATGGATGGTGAGATATCCTTGCACAGTGAGAAGGCCTAGCTGTAAAATATGAGAATATGACATGGCGAGGATGGGACTCTTGTTGTGAGATGGGACTTGTAAGGTTGGTTCGTTGGTTGTACTTTTGATTGTTTTATTGCCTACTGTAAGTTTCTTTTACCAGCTTAAATCCAGCAAATAAATATCATTTTTCTTCTCCCTGGTTGTACGAGTGTGAGCTACTTAGCAGTAGTTTGGTATATACTGGCCCTTCTGCTTGTGCCCATTAATGTGTGCGTGACAATTGACCTCTTGGCCAAGGAGAAGTAAATTCTTCACACAGCTCTAAATGCCCATTGCTAATAACCAAGCAGCAGTTGATCTTGTAAGTTAATTCCTCCATTTGCTTCACATTAGGTTTTCTGGATTTGAGTACTCGAAGGCCAAAGTCTTTTGGACCAGTATGGTTTCCTGGTGTTGAAATGCTTTAAAACCCAACCTTATTGGGATTCTGTAAATACAACATGCAACCCATCTAAAACAGCACTTTCCAGAGTCTTTGACTTTCAGATAAGTGTGTCTATCTCTTGCTTCAGTTCTCCAGTGTGTTGTAACTCCGTGTGCTTACATTCGTGTACAGTAGCCCTTAATGTCAGCAGGTTTTTACATTTCATTAAATTGCCTACAGATTTTCCAGTTCCTTTAATCACAAAAGAAGATGCTGACATGATATATGTGGCAATCAAAACATGAAAAACAAGTGAAAAAGTAAGTAGCAGCAGCTTTCTTGCTGCAGATGTCAATATCTTTGACAAGCAAGTGCTTGGATTGTGACACATGGTAATAGAAAACATCCTGTTGTAAAACAGCACTACCACCTTGAGAAAAGCACGATGCCTGAGATACGGAATTACACATTGAGTTTCTGGAGTCCTTGTTCAGTGAATTTTATGCCAATAGGAAGCCTGATCTTTCTGTTTATCATTAGGGGGAAAAAAAAAAAGAAAGGAAAACAACAGCAAACCACTAAATCAGTTCATTCCAAAGCCTCCAGGCACTATGGTAATACAAATAATAAAGTAAGAAATAATAAAGTGCAGAATACTGGTGTTCAGCTTTAGGCTGAAAATGGGACTGATAAGCAGGGAGTTTAACATTAAGAAGAAATCCTTTGGGGCTTCAGCCTTCACTGATTACAGAGTGTCAGGATGGAAATTAGCATTTTTGTTGTTGTTGTTGTTTACCTCAGAAATTTAGGAAGAGACAGCAAATGAACAAAAGATGCTCTAAGGAGCCCTTCTGGAAAAAGTCCAACCATTGCAAAGTTACACAGATGAATTGATTTAATTAGTCTGTATAATACCACTTCTGCTGTGGTTTTTGAAACAGACTCATAAAAGATATTAACTGATGCAGTCTGGGTATTGTATATTTGTTTTAAAGATGCCCATGACTCTTCCATGCTTCCCAGGTCATAAAGAGCTTTGCAAAGCATATAGCTTCCTTGTATTCTTTTTCCCTTCATTTTCTGTCTTCAGTGATTAAAAATATCTGTACTGTGACTGGAAATACATAGTGGGGGACAGAGGCAAGAATCCTTTTTGCTACGATTTGGCTTTTAGAAATGATTTAGAAGAAAATTTCAGCCCTGTAGCTATATACCAAGCATTGGGAGTGAAACTTGTGGAGAAGATGGGAGTTTACTACCCAATAACTTTTTACCATTCATGGGGGAGCAGTGCCATGTAGATGGTCGAGGTGTCCACGAAAATATTAATGAATGTTTAGAGAGTAAAGCATCTTCCTTCATCTTATGATGACCTACTGGTGATCATAGAATCACAGAATCATAGAATTGCGTGGGTTGGAAGGGACCTCAAGGATCATGAAGCTCCAACCCCTCCACCACAAGCAGGGCCACCAACCTCCACATTTAATACCAGACCAGGCTGCCCAGGGCCCCATCCAGCCTGGCCTTGAATACCTCCAGGGATGGACGGGGCATCCACAACCTCTCTGGGCACCTCACCTCCAGCACCTCACCAGTCTCTTGGTAAAGATGATTAAACACGTTTAAATTTGTTACTTAGCACAATAACTTTGTTTCAGACTATGTTGATCAATCTTTGGCCATCATCTTGCCCTTCACAAAAGCAGCAGTTGTTAATCTGAAAATTTTCATCTTGGTGAGAGCACCAAGTGAGCTGGATAACAGGGCAATTGTAGGCACTTGCAAACCATGAGCTAAAGGATATTGAAGTCGGTGAAAACCCACTTCATGACTCCAGGGATTTGTGGACACGTATCTAGCAAAATTAGAAGTAATTTTTGAAGGAGATTCTAGTATTTCTTGTGAAATAAACCACTTTCAGTTAATTATGATGGTCTGTCTTTGTGGGGGAACTCCCACAAGAATTTTGGGTGGTTAAAGAGGCTTTTTCAGTAAAGCACTAGAAGTACTTTGAGAAGACCCCGTGTCAACAGCACTGTATTAGAAGGACTGTAGAATCCTTTCTCATCCAGACTTTGGAGAGTTACTTGAATGCCAGAGGAAAGATGGTGGGTAAAGCTGAATTGCTTTGAGCATGGTAATAGAGATCTTGTACATGGAAGCGTGGAGGTTTTCGTGAATGAAGAACTTAAACATAAGGAAACACTTTTTCTGTGTGGGTGTCAAATGTGGGAGTGAATTGCTCTGGGAAGTTATAGAGTCTTCATCTTTGGAGATACCAAAACGCAACCAGACTTGATCTTGGGAGATATACTCTGCCTGCCCCTGCTTGGGCTGGATGGTCCTCCAACCTCAAGTCTTCTCTGATTCTGTGGCCTTATATCACTTCAGATTTTTTCTGGTGGTTAAAACAAGATGAAAGGTCAACTATTACAGTTTTGTCTTTTGTATTTTGTTAATTTAGGGTAGCAGGAATTCTCCTTTGTTATCCTTTAGGCAAGCGCTGCTGAGAGCGTTCATGGATGTAACTTTAAGCTCAAGGAGGGAAGGTTTAGATTAGATGTCAGGGGAAAGTTCTTTACCAAGAGAGTGGTGAGGTGCTGGAATAGCTGCCCAAAATGGTTTTGGAGGTGTTCAAGACCAGGTTGGATGGAGACCTGGGCAACCTGGCCTAGTAGTAGATATGGAGGTTGGTGGCCCTGCGTGTGGCAGGGGGGTTGGAGCTTGATGATCCTTGAGGTCCCTTCCAACCCACGCCATTCTATGATTTTACGATTTCAGGTCATAGAAAATATGCACAGTGATGGAGCAACACAGGGAATTCAGCAGACAGTGCAATCCTTTCTGACATGTTTTGGCTTTACGAGAGTCTGTGCATTTTGGCAGGGCTACATAGAGTCTCGTTTGCTGCTCTTTTGTACCCAGTCTTTCAAAATTGTTTTGTAATCACTGTGTAAAAACTTTGAAATAGTAAAGACTATGTTGACAAGACATAGTACAATTACTTTGTTATGCATCTTGTTATGTTGGCACATTTGTTTAATTAAATTCCTTGCTAATTAGAGCTGTATGTACTTGCATTAATTATTATTTGCTTAGCACAATCAACAGTGTAATTCTTTTCAGAAAAGCCGCACACTTTCTAGTTAAATGAAATTACTGATTTGGTGTGCTTTCTGAAAGAATGGTTGCTCCATTTTTGTCAAATGATAGGTTGCATTCTTTAATGTGAAAGAAATTCAATTTAGACTAAGTAAAACTTAACATAATATATTTTTAATTGGTGATTAAGCAAAGAGAGGGAAACCAAGTTTGATTTGTACCTCAGCACAAAGATGTATATTCTTTCTTACTGGATTACAGAAATGGATGGGTCTGCAATTTATCACCCACCAAGACCTTTTACCGTCTGACAAAGAAAAAGTACATTTGTCTTGTTTGTCATGAGACTTTGGAAGGAAACTACTTTCTCATCCTTGAAAAATGTAACCCATTGGAACCACTGACCTTTTACCAAGCTTTTAATTACTTTTTAAAACGCAGAGTGCTATAAACAGTATTATCCAGGCGGTTACCTATTTGTTTCTTAACTCTATGCCCACTAGCTCTAATTTTGATCTGTGAATTTATATTTAGTCTGTAAAATTAAAAGGACCGTGATAGGGTAAATATTTTTCACCATGTTCAATAAGGAAGCTAATAACCACGTTCCTAATTGTTTCTGAGACTGGGTGCTATATGACATGGGTAGAGCTTGTGTGCGTACATACACCCACACACATATGTGTTGTCTGTACGTATCTGGCAAATGTACTGCTCTGTTTTTATAGCACTGACTTCTATAGGTGGTTTCTCATTTGAACAGTGACCTGCTGATCAATACTGCAAAATATGGTTTAGTACCGGGAGGATCAGTGAAGCACAGTGTATTAATATATTTAAGCTGAGGAACTCGGCAAACAGTAAGAAGGATGCAACTTCATAGACCAGTGCAGTAGGAGCAGATGGAATAAATAATTCTTCTAAAGCAAACTACAAACACGGCCAGGATTTTATAGCAAGATAGAAGAGATTTATTCTCATCCCAACAAGGATTAGGAATGTTTCTTTGCATTTTTTGAGATAGAACGTGCCACTGAATGAGAACTTTATCGAGGGAAGAGCAGAATGTTAATGAGCATGGCAAGCCTACAATGGAGATGCTTCAGTGTCTCTGTAATCACTAAAAATGAAGCTGGGCAGATAATGCAAACACTCCTGAGGTCTTCCCATAGGTTACACAGAAGCTGTATCTGTTCTTCTTTATTCACGAATTGTAGTTAGTCATTTTTAAGTATGCCACAAAATCAACAGAAAGAAAAAGAACTTTTAAAAAACACAACCACAGACCTTGGCACGCTGTTATGTCCATGATATTGTCATCTTAATCTTTTATTTGAATGCTTGCCTGTGACTGAGATACCATGGGAATAGAGTCATAAAACCAGAATTTAAGTGTTTCAGTGCCACGTGTTTAAATGCTTTTCTCAACAGCAGTACATTTTTTTCCAAACCAGATTTAAATTTCTTAAAGTGCATCTTTTGAGTTAATAATCACCATCCTTGATCTACTGGGAAATCAGCATTTTAAAGAAGTGAGTGACTTATTCCTCCATAGAAGGGAAAATTCCACTGTTAGGTGTTGTAATTGAAGAATCATAGGAGAAAAAAAGTAGAAGAACTGAAGAATTGGTAGCAGCATTAATGAGAAGTGCTGGAAATGCCTGCTGATAGCCCTGGGCACCAGTGTTTCAGGAATCATTCCCAGCCATGGACACTGCCATCCCGTATGGGGAGAGAAGCTTAGAGGGGTGAGTCCTGTTCATAGAATCATAGAACTGTTTAAGTTGGAAGGGACCCTTGAAGGTTATTTAGTCCAACTCCCCTGCAGTGAACTGGAGCTCAATCAGGAATTCAGGGAAAGGTTCTAAACCAGGGAGCAGTGGGCATGGCCCTGAGCTGCCTGAGTTCACGGAGCTCTCAGACATAGGGTTTGGGTTTGGATGATGCTGTGTGGAGTCAGGGGTTGGCCTTGAGGATCCTTGTAGGTCCCTTCCAACTATTGCATGATTTTGTGAAGGAAAAATTAAATAAAGGTGAGAAAGACTTCTTTGGTGCAGACCTGCCAAAGTTACCCTCAGAAGGCAATGACTGCAAGCAAGACCAGCTCTAAAACCTCGTAGTCATCACCAGTCTACACACAAGTGGAGTAAATTGCTAAAATAGGCCTCCCTCCTACTGGTGGCACTTCGTAAAGCTCTCAAGATGATGAGGGACCTGGAGGAGCATCTCCTGTACAGGGGAAGGCTGAGAGCCTTGGGTCTGTTCAATATGGAAAGGATCTCCTCACTGTGTATAAATCTCTAAAGTGCAGAAGTCAAGTGGATGGGACCAGACTCATTTCAGTGGAGTGCAGCAGTGGAGCAAGAGACAACACATGAAAATGGCAACTTAGGAGGTTCCATACAAACGTGAGGAAGAACTTCTTTACTTTGAGAGTGACAGCATTGGAACAGGCAGCCCAGAGGGGCTGCGGAGTCTCCTTCTCTGGTGATATACAAGACCCACCTGGACACTTTGCTGCATGACCTACTGTAGGGAACCTGCCATAGCAGAGGGTTGGACACCAGAGGTCCCTTCCAACCTCCACGATTCTATGATTCTAAGTTTGTTTCGTTTTTTACGTCAGGATGAAAATCACTGCTACTAGAGGCTCTGCATGGCAATAAAACTGGGGTGAAAAAACAAATTTTACAGGTTGAAGTCTGTCTTCCTCTGAAATCTACTGCAGAATGTCAGTCAACTTTAGTGGGGCCCATGGCTTTGTGTGGAGTCTTTCATCTGCGCGGGTGTGAGTTTGGCTCTGATGTACTTAGCAAAGGAGTGGAAACGTTTTAGGCTCAGTGACTTTTGCTAATTTAGTGCAGTAGATAAGACAGGAATAACGTAGAAATAAACACATGACTGGAATAGAATATGAAATATGTGAGTGAGGCAATGTGAGTCAGGTTTTGCTTTAGTGAATTGGAAGCACAGAGGTGTATTTTCTTTCTGAGAGCAGAAACGAAAAAGGGAGATAAAAGCCACATTAGCTATAAGTTTCCAGGAATTTAGAAATCCCAAGGAGACTGTAAATTCTCTCCTTGTTATTTGGAGAAGACCTACTGGAAATATTTTCCAGGCCTAAAACCTTTTTCCAGCAATAACGTTTTTGCAGATGTCATTTTTGGTTTTCATGCTTTGTCTATATATTACTTTATTTGACATGGCACAAACAAATACTGTTGAAAGAACTCAACTTTTAAAGGCAGGCAGTTGGATGAGATGGTCTTTGAAGGTCTCTTCCAATTGACATATTCTATTGTATTCTGTTCTGTTCTACTGTACTCTACACTCTGTTCTAAGATGTCTTGCATACTAATGTCTGCATAGACTAGAAATTTGAACCTAGGTCTTTGACATCTTGGGTTGGTGCCATGACAAGATCAGCCTTTAAACAGCATCTTCAGCAAGCTGAACAAAATGGAGGTACATTCACATCACGATGCTGGAAGCTGTGAGATAACTATGGGCTCCTGTCTCAAGCACAGGAAGTCTGCAAGGCTCTACTGGAAAGTCAGATGTAAAAAAGTCGTGTCTGTCTATCTTAACACCCTCTGGAGCAAGTGCTGAGCTTGAGAGAATTCTGGTAGGTTAAGTCTAGGAAATCATGCTCTTCAGTATCAGCCCGTGGGGCACTATAGCTGCGTTTTATATCGAGCTTTAACTATAGTAAGGTACTGTATTTACAAACACCAAACAGAGATGGGGAGGAAGGGAAATTCATGCTTTAATGATTAATGGACTCTCTGATATCCCCTGAGTTGGTATTTCTCATAGACTGAATCTTTCTTTTTTGCCCGGAGGATGTGTCTGAATTTCATTCCGTTTCTGAAATTGGGCTGCAAACACCTGAAACTTGCTGCTGTCCTAAGGCACATTACACCATCCTGTGGATTAGGGAGAGTACTGAGTAGTTCTGTAAAGAAAGCTCATTTTGGAGAGGCTCTGTGCATTTCCATAAGGCTCAGTTTCTCCTCAAGGGAAATGCAGAACTTCAAAATAGCTGATTTATTGGGTTTGTTATCCTGTTTTGTCCCAGGTGATGCATGCTATGGCTACTTAAGCAGAGTTAGGGAAAATCTGGTTATTTCAGGCAATGATCACATAGGACCTTTAGATTATGATAATAAGACTTAAATACTAGGAACTATTTTCTCCTCACTTTTTGTTGCATTATCACAACATCCTCTAATGATTCTCCTTGGTCAATTTTTACCTTTGGGAAAGAGAAGGAAAGCTAAATTGAGAAATATTCATGGATTATGTGTTTTAGAGCATTGCATTCCAAATTTGGGCTGTCCTCACAGTAAAGGTCATTTCCTAACCTTTTCCATATTGTCACAGGGAATATTCAGCTCTTCCTTTTCTTATGATGGTTCTGATGGAAGAGGAAGGTCTGCATTTGGCAGCGTTAAAGGAAAGTGAGTGGTTTCTCTAAAAGAGTAGAACAGAATTCAAGAATGTGTAATTTCTGTGGGATTCTGGGAGTAATATCCCCTGCACTCCAGAAGTATCTGCAGGTTCTGTCTTTACCATAGAAGTGGACTCCACCATAAAAATACTCTTCCCAGAGGCTTATCCAAAAAAGAAAGAGGTCTCACAGCTCTTAAAGCATGAGAAGGACTGAGTCACATACTCCTTTCACTCATTGTGTTCTTGATCTTTTCTCCAAAATTGAATGGGAAATGCAGACTGTTTGCACATCATTCCACAGTGAGCTGCTTTTATCAAGTTTGGCTGGAAGAAGGATTAAAATCCCGTTAGCTGGTATACATTCCCTCCCTTTTACCCCACTAAATTCCTGTCTGCCTCCATGCTGACAGCTGTGGTCTTACGCTAGGTGACTGTGCAGCAAAGGGATAGATGCCACCAGAAATTAAACAAAGAGGTTTCCATCCAACTCCTCCACTGTGCTTCTCCATGCATGTAATGGCTGCAGAAATGGAAATGGATTAATTTATTCTTGCTCTAATTAATAATAAAAAAAAGAGAAAGACCTCAGGTCTGCCTGTGCAGCGTGCTGTGGAAGAAATAAGCTCCACAAGTAATTGTTGTTGTTGTTTAGATATAATTGTTTCATTAGTCATCTAATAGTTCTGCAGACAGCTTCCACTTTCATGTCATATTTGTGTTCTAATCCTTCTCTTTCAGGCTGACTTCAGTAAGGAGGAAGAAAAGAAACAGTTTTAATCCATCATTTGTTCCAAGTACTGAGTACCAAAGAACAAGGAGGGTTTAGGAATGGGGAGTGGGGAATGTTTAATAAGACAACAAATTCATTCACTAGCTTGTTTCAAGGGGATTTTTAATATTCTAGAGCTAAATTAGACAGCAGATCCAGCATAGGCCCCAGGCTTTGACATGTGTTTTATAATGACAGTTAATTAGATGCTGTCTGCAGCAATCATAGGCTGTCATTTCTAATACATGTCTAGTAACGTGAAGGACGGAAGAACTTCCTCCCCCCTCCTTGCTGTAATTGAAATCAGTTGCCAGAATTAACTACGAAGATATGAAATGGTAGTTTGACAGCTAATGTAGCCTTTCCCCACGTGCCATGAGGCAGGACTGTAATTCCTCCTGTGCTTGGTGTGTTGTGTATGTGTGTGGATATTGCAGCAAAGTGAAAGGGATGTGATTTCCTGGTACTCCAGATGAACGTTTCTGAGTTCCATCCCCAGCCTGTCTTGGTTTCCACAGTTCACTAGGTGGCTTGAGGTTAAATACTTGAGTATTTAGATACAGGTAGGACTCAGGGTTAAAAAACTTAAGCAAACATAACTTATCCAGGCAGCATTTGTGCAGATAGCTAATTATTTTTCTTTTCCTGATGGACAACCAGGTGTAACACTCTTGAGGAGGAATATTTGCATCTGGTCTAGAGCTTCAGGTTGCTGCAGTTGTACCACATCATGATCTCTACAGTGACATTCCCATGTAGCACAGTATTTTGGAGAAACCTCATTTGTGCTGGCTGGAGTTCAAAGATAGCAGGTTACAATATTCAAGAGCCATGAGCCATCCATATAGACATTCAAGAGCTTAGAAAGCATCTTAGTAAAACATTATGTGAGTCTTCTTTGCCAGTAGAGCAAAACACAGTGTATGCCATGCCGTGATTTGGAAGTCATGGGCCATTATTCTGCCCATTAGCTGGTCACATGTGTGAGCCCAAGGACATGTGTACCAGAACAGCTCATTAAACCAAGAAAAAGTATCCCAGATTCTGAAGGTCATCACCGTTGTGGTTTTCGGATTGATCTCCTTACTGTTGATGTATCAGCCTCTTGCTCAGCTACCTGTTGTATTTAGAAGTCTTGGCCTTAAAATACAATCTGTTGTTGAAAAGCTATCATTAAAGATGTTGCCTTGGATTTAGGTGATAATATATTTCTTATCTTCTTGTCTTCTTGAGCTGAAGGCTGAGAGTTCTTTGGCTGTTTATATGCTAGCAGTGGTAATAAAGGTTCAAAGGAGTGAAAGTCAACTTCACTTTGTGTTCAGAAGGTACCAGGGTGGCCTTCAGAGGGTTCTTTCAGTGAGGCTCAGAGTTGACTTCATCCTCAATTGCTTTGCACAGCAGAAGTGGAGGAACCCTACAGTGGTGTTGGTTGGTTGGCTGGTTTTGGATGTCTGTGTGTTTTTCTTTGGTTGGTTGCTTGGTTCTTTCTTGCAGTCATTACTGAATGAAGACTTTTCCTTTGAAACCAGGTTTCTAATCCCTGTTTTCCAGCTGAGAGCAGTGCTCTTTGGCTGTCTTCTCTGACTTTACCCTTGCCTAAGCCAACAGAGATTTTTCTCTCTGCTACCATACTACACAGACAGCTTCTCCAGTCTTCTCCTGGTTGTTCTACCAACCCTTCTTTCCCATATTGACCATTTATTACTGTGATTCAGCAGTGACGTGGAAATCTGTGTGGATCTGTAAGATGAATTTTTGGCCTGTGAGTGGGATAATTCACCTGGTTGGATTTCTACACTTGAGACACTCTCTTGAAAACCACAACTGTTGGCAGGTGTCATCCCACTCAGTAAAATTTGGAATTGTGGCTTCAAAGCACAGATGTCAGTGAAGCTTGTGTCTTAGCATCATTGAAAAAAATCCTTTGCTGTAATTGCTTCATCTAATCCCTTATTAGCCTGTAATAGGGTTCCTGTCATGTTAGGCTTTTTAAAATTAAATTTAAATAAATTGCTAACAATATTTTGCTTCTAATTTATTCCCATCCTGGCTGCTTCAGAGACTTATAAGTAGATTGTTGTGGCATTAATTATGATTTCATGGTCAGGTCCTGTTCCTCAATAGGAGTGATACAATTTTGCCCCCACAGCGTCTTCAAACAAGAAATCTACAAACAGCCCTATGATGTCTCCCACTGCTTTAAAAGATTTGTTATAATGGAGGAATGATAAAGCAATCAAACAAATCCTATTTACTCATCCCTGCGAGTATAATTCATGCATCGGTGAGCACCATCAATGGAAAATTACCTTTGGAGTTTAAATTTCCATTCCAAAGTTGCATTATAATTTTGTTTTTGTAGGCTACAAGCTCCTGCTTTTCCATGACCATGAAATTTACATCCAGTTGCCATTTTCTCTGTACAAGCAAAAAGCTTAAGTACAAAATATTTAATGTCCCTGTCTATAAATTGATATTTTTTAATAGTTTACTCAATGCTGCCGACTTTTACATATTGTCTTTCATTTTTCAATAGTTCAGACTTGCATCCCTGTATGTGTGTGGGTTTTTCTTAAATCTAAACACTGTAAGCCGCGGCTGGAAATTGATTTCCTAGGGACTGTTCAGTATCCTCTCATCCCTGTGTACTCTTTCAGCACCATCCATTTGAGGCTTTATTGGAACAAAAAAAAACCATGCAAAACAGTGCAAAAAATCTTAGCCCTTTTTTGTTGTCAAGAACTAGTATGGAAATGGTGCTGCTGTGTGCACAGCAGGGTTTTCTCCTCCTGCCTCATGTGAGCTCTGCTTAGATTTTATTTCCAAAATCAAAGGGATGTCATTCTTTTCCATCCTCTCATTCTGGGTTGGTTTTTTCCATGAACTGTGTTGTCACCACATCAGTAGGAATTTGCTAATTAGCTGGCTTAGAATTGCAATTCCTTGTACCAGCACTGAATGTGCTCAAGGTACATGAGTTCAACCACAAGTGTAGACTCCAGGAGATAAAATGTGGGGAGATGGGTGGGGGTTCATGCATTGATTTCCAGAGCCTCAGTGGGAAGGGGTGACGTGTTCTCACGTTGCATTGTGCGTGGGAGCCCTGGGTAGGAGAGGGATTCAGGTCTACGGAAGTAGGCACGTACTGCAAGCAGTCGCCTTCCATCTTTATCCAACAGCTTTTCAAATCAGACTGGAAATTTTGTTAAGTATTGAGAAAAAAATTCTGAGTATGCCTCTTCTTGTATAACTTCAGTCATCCTTTTTTTCTTATTAGCTTGATTTTGGGGTCCTCAGTTCTTTAAGATCATTGGAAGAGGAGGTGAAAGAGAAGAGCAGCAAGAGGGGTAACACATAAGGGACCTTATTATTTTTTAATTAACTTTTCTTGACTTCATTCAGACACTACTGTCAACACAAGGGTTTGTAAATCTGAAGAGTGATGAGGATTTTACTGGATTGAGATGAAGTGTCAATGCCTCTGTAATGCTGAATGCATCTATTGAGCTATAAATACGTTACCTTCCGATATGCCATACTGGAATCCTAAGGTGGGGTTGAACGGAATGGGTAAAGAAATGCAAAAGCTTTTCTTTTCTATTACTTTTATCCAAAACTCAGATCAAATCCAAATGATTGTCTTCAAGAGCTGAGAGCTCCACTGAAGCTCCAAAATGTACAGTTTGGGCTGATTCCCTTGGCTGACTCATCAACTTCTGCAGCTAGTTTTAATCACAGCATCCTTACTCACACCTGTCTTCAGTTTCCAGCTAGTTCCTAAATACTATTGGATGGAGTAGGAGTTGAGAATCTGCTTCTCACACCAGTGTTTTTCTATTACTTTGATACACCTAGTATTTTGTATTCTGTCTTCTCATAGGTCCAGCTTCATGTCCATTTAAGACCTACAGTCAGGTTGATTACCTGCTGTGCAGGAGCACTGGATTTTGTGCTTGCTGTGGGTTGGAGGCTTCTGATGATCAATAGGTTGTTTTGTTCCCATTCATATTATTGTACAGGGTTCCTAGAGAGGGATACCTCTCACGGGTGATGGATATATTTGGAAGGATGGCTGCATGTGGCTACAATGAATTCCAACTTGTCTTCACCAACCCCTCTTTTACTTTTTTTTTTTCTCCATAATCATTGACCAACAAGTTAACTTTATATAGCCATTTATTCTTATTTCTCCTTCCTTATCGTTTTTTGTTCCTTTCCACTCTTCCTTCCATTTAATACCTTTCTGGAAAGTTTCATGTCTTCAGAATCACACTGGGCTTTTTAAGATAAGCTGATCTGTAGGTACTTAGAGCCTATCTCAAATAACATGGGTCTGTGATACCAAAAAATATAAGTATATAAATCAGTGAATACATTGAATTGGCAGACTCATGCATTTATTTAAACTTTCCATAGGCCTGTCTGCTGTTGCATGTATACTTCTGCTTTGCTATCTGTACAATTGTGATTATATCGATAAGTGTATGTGTGTGTAAATATAGAGAGGGAGTCAGGAACTGAGTAGAGACTAATCTGAAACTATTATTTTATCAGGGCTGACTGCTGTGTGTTAATGTTTAAGGGGAAAAAAAAAAACAACAAGTGAGTTATTGGATTCCTCTTCCCAGTCCCTACTTTCCCCTCATCGGCATTTATGCCTGAGCAATATGGCATAGTTTGTGGCTCCATCTGGAGAGCTGACAGCACAGCCTGGCTATAATAAAGCTCCCAGCCTTCTTCCCTAAGTCTGTAATTAAATGACATCACTGAGCCTTAAATGCATCTGCCGTAAAAGTCAGAAGGCTAAAACATCCCATTAAAGGGAGGAGAGTGGTACTGAGTGTTGGAGAAGCACAAGTGTGGAACTGCTCCAGGAAAGCTGTTTGAGACCTACTTGAGCATGGTTCATTGTAGAAGAGTTGTACCCTGGTAAGTGTGTTACTGGTTCAAGTTCTTAGGGTGATACAGTCAGACTTGACTCCAGATGTAGTTTTAAAATCAGGCTTTTGTGGTTAGTTGGAGAGATGTTGTGTATGTATATGTAGGCACTGCTTTGCTTGCAATCTCTGCATGCTTATTTTCAGCAGTATGTACGAGGGGGTGGGAGGTGCTAAGCGTTCTGTATATATAATTTGGGCTTGGATCCAACAAAAATAATTGCTCATGCGTGAGTGCTAAGTGAAGAGAAATAAAAATCGAAACTCATAAATTTATCTTCCTTAAAAAGCCCGAGAAGCCAAAATAAGTAGTGATAAGTAATCAGCTATTTTCTCTCTCCTCCTCAACTTGAAACGTTTTTGTTGACATCAGAAGTAAAACTGGGAAACGTGTTTCTGAAGTTGATTGCTTTCAGTATGACAGTGCTTCCTAAGCAGGTAAAGGAAAATAAATATGTACAGAAAGTGACAACACTACTACACTACTGTCAAATTCAGCCATCTCATTCAAAGGGTTCCCTACCCAAGTACCCCGAATTCCACATCAAAAAAAAGAACAATTTGCTTAACTTCTGGTGCTTCGAAAGTACTTTGAGATACTAAAGTTTGTATTCTTTACTTCTCCCTCTCTCTCTCTCTCTCTCTCTCTCTCTCTAACTTTTTAACCATTAGGAATTTGAAAGTTGGAATTTCTAAGCTGCTCAAAGTGGAAGATACTTAAGACGTTTTCAGGTCACTTTGGACATGGATGTTTGTTGGGCAGAGAGAGATGGAAGTTTGTGTTCAGAGCTCAGATGGGTTTGTGTACTTGCAAAGAGCAGATCTGCAGAGTGGGAGGGTGCTGCTTTATTGTGCAGGAGGATTTCTGACTGTAACTGCACTTGAATTGCAAGCACTGCATACTTGATCTTAACCTGGGTCAGCACTTTTTGCTTATTTTCTTCATTTGTGTCCATTTTACTTGGGGTTGTAGGGACACACCGCTGTTGTAAATACATGGTGAGGACATGAAGGAATCATAGATTGTTTGGTTGGAAGGGACCTTTAAAGATCATCTGGCCTGACTCCCCTGCAATGAACAGGGACACCTACAGCTCCATCAGGTGCTCAGAGCCCCATCCAGCCTGACCTTGAGTGTCTCCAAGGATGTGGCATCCACCACATCTCCAGTCAACCTGTGCCAGTACTTCATCACCCTTATTGTAAAAAGCTTTTTTCTTATATGCAGTCTAAATCTCCCCTCTTTTAGTTTGAAACCATTTTCCCTTATCCTATCACTCAGACCCTGCTAAAGAGTCTGTCCTCTTCTTGTATCCCCCCTTTAGTTACATCAGAGGTATGTTCACTATTGAACATACATGGACTGCTATGCTATTCTGAAATATTTAATCATACATTTTTTTCTCTCCAGTTCCCATCAGATCCCAAGCTGGTCCTCTTTCTAAACTGTTTCTGTCCTGCCTGGGTCATTGGAGACTGAGAGATTTGTGAGCTTGTCCACATGCATGTTGTGAGGATAGGATGTGCCATGCTGTCCATCTGCAGAAAGAGGTGACTTTAGGCAAGATGACTGCAGTTTATGTACAGATAAGCAATGGTAATCTGCAAATGTAGGGAAGGAGATTGAAAATCGAAAGATATCTTAATCTTATTCATACAGTGTTAATTTAAGGAAAGATTTAAGTTAAGCTTTAGCATGTGCTGCATCTATTTTATACCCCCAAAATAGATCAGATGTTCTGTGTTGATTCATTGGGGAAATTACCCCATAAAACTAATCTAACAAAAGAACAGAATCCAAAAGCTAAACAACCCCTGGAACTGCAAAGATACAAATAGATAAGGTCATCCTTATTTTCAGCAGAAAGCTTATTAAGCTTATTAAGATTTGCATTTTGGATGTCTGTGTATTCTGTGTGTTTGTGGAAAAGACTCACTTTAAAAGATACAATCTGAGAAAATTTTTGGAACTTAAGATAAGTGAAGTTCCTAAGAGAACTTTCAGGTTGGATATTAGGAAAAATTTGTTCTCCAAAAGAGTGGTGAGGTATTCAAACAGGCTGCCCAAGGAGGTGATGGAGTCACTGTCTGTGGAGGTCTCCAAGAAATGTGGAGATGTGGCATTGAGGGATGTGGTTTAGTGGGTGGTGTTGGGTTGGTGGTTGGACTTGATGATATTAGTGGTCTTTCCAACCTTAATGATTCTGTGATTCTACGAATGCCATCCAGCACTTGCATCAGGGCAGTGCCTATCTGGAAAGGATTGTGTGTACGTTGAAGCCCAGGTCTGCTGCCAGATTGGAAATAATGATGAATATGAAAAGGACGGCATGACTGAAAAGCAGCAACCAAAATGCACAAAGTCATTTGTTGGCAATACAAGGTCCATTCAAAAAGAGGGAAAGTCAAAGTCCTATCAGGGTGTGATTGTGTTGGTGTTGCTCTCCAAGAGATACACAGTCCTCCTTGTTCAGCAGTAGGGGTCAAGTGGTATCTTCTGCTTACTGGTGTTTGTGGATTTGCATTACAATAACAACATCTAGGAATTTGGGGGAGAGAGAGATCACAGAATCGTAGAATGGCTTAGGTTGGATGGGACCTTAAAGACAGCCTGGTTCCAATCCCTCTGCTGTGGACAAGGTTGCTTGCCCACCCATGGTGGCAGTAGGGGGATATTTGTGTTTCCGTAGTTGTTTTTTAGTCTTTATTCCTGAGAAAGTTAGCTTGAAACTGGGACTGAGATGAAGCTTAAAGGCTCATAAATTGGAAGAGAAATGAAAAAATGAAAAGCCTATTTTC
Organism: Pavo muticus; assembly: GCA_016647715.1. Classification (NCBI taxonomy): domain Eukaryota; kingdom Metazoa; phylum Chordata; class Aves; order Galliformes; family Phasianidae; genus Pavo; species Pavo muticus. The sequence continues at coordinate 4,716,247 of JACDJE010000053.1, read as the reverse complement.
TAATTCTTACGATTTATCAATTGATTTCATTTGAGTCTGACTCATTCATTCATGTTTACGGTAGGCCGTATTGTACATCTTTGGAGTTGTCAAGTCTAACTATGCTGCTGTGTACATAAACCTAGCAGCAACGTTTATTTTAGGGCAAATATTAAAGGAACAAATCATGATACCGCAGACCTTTCTTTTTCCCCCCTTGTCCATGGCTGATCTGAAACTTCTTTTCGTGGCTGGAGGAAATGAATGATTTTGTTGTGGCTTCCTCCGCAGTCATCAGTATTGAATGTCCAAAGGAGACAAATGTGTCAGAGAGCAGAATTGTGTTCTCCTTCTTCATTGTCGGAGCTTGACAATCCTTCAGGTCCCTTCCAACCCAAGCCATTCTATGATTCTATGATTTGCTTTGTTTTGCCTATGGAAATAGGAGGATTGGTAACCATATGTGATGTTATAGTTGCTGCATCGTTCATAGTTGTTCCCTGCTGGTAGCCTTTAGTTTGGACGAACAACTCACTATCTTGTTTGTGCACAGTAGCAACAGGAGCACAGAACAACATCATCTAGCTGTCCAGCTTGAGAGACATAATTCAAGCTTTTAGAAGGAAAAGATTAACTTAGTGCATGGGCACATCCCCTCCCTAGATCTGAAGTGTTTCCGCTAAACTGAAATGAAATGGTAAGAAAGAGCATCCCTGTAATTGATCCCTCCACACGTCATGGTCTAGATTAACCCATGTCAGTAAGAGAAAAATAAAAAATGGTGCTGACACTGAGCATCCTAACAGGCTTCACGTGTTAAGGGGCATTTTGGCCATCTGGCTAAAGAGTGAGTGTCTTACTAACGTGGCTCTTAAATCTGATATTGCTCTGCTGCAGTGAGAGCAATCCCACGTGTGCTGCTTTATTGTGCTAAATCAAACCACAGAAGCCATGCATGTGTGGTTGTTGCTGCTGGGACAGAAAGGAAAACCTGCGGGCAGGAGAAATACTTCTTCCAGTATGGCCATAAGAAATCCAATCAAGGCAGATTGGAAAAGCACAATGACATGGGGAAAGGCATCTCTGAGATTACAGCTGCTCACAGGTGAGGGTGTTAACAGATAGATAGATCCACAGATAGTCGTGGAAAGTGAACTTTGTGTTCACCCCAAAATGTCCTGTTCAGGTCACAGGTGATAAGTGCTGGCACAGGAATGTGGGGGAAGTTTCTGTATTGGAACAGAGAGGAGTGTAACTGTCAGTGCTGATAATCTGTCTCTTTTGTGAAGAAGGATAAATTCATGGATATTTTTTCAGCATGATGAAGCTGGTAGAGTCATAAAATTATAGAATGGCTTGGATTGGAAGGTACCTCAAAGATCATCAAGCTCCAACCCCCCTGCCTGGGCTGAGTGCCACCCACCAGATCAGGCTGCCCAGGGCCCCATCCAGCCTGGCCTTGAGCACCTGCATGGATGGGGCACTCACACTTCCCTGGGCAGCTGTTCCAGGGCCTCACCACGCTCCTGGTAAAGTGTCTCCTCCTGAATCTAACCTAAATGTCCCCTCTTTTAGTTCCAAACCATTCCTCCTTGCCCTGTCACTACCAGACTGTGTAAAAAGTTGTTCTCCATCATCTTTATAAGCCCCCTTTAAATGCTGAGAGGCAACAATCGACCATCAGAGTACATATATATGTATTTTGAGATGTAGATGGTGATTGAGGGCATTTTAGTTGATAATGCTTTGTTGAGAAATCTTCGTTCTCTAAAAGCAAATTTTAAAAGATACTTTGAGGTGCCCTGTATGTGACACCTTACAATCAGCATCTTCTGAAAGCGTATTTCCTTGCAAGAACACAAGAATGAATTTGGCAGCCCCACCTCAAGTTATTATGCACATCTTTCAAGCACTGTTCACACTAAGAAAAAGAGAAAAAGATAAAATTCAGGGGGCTGAAATGATTCACGCGGGCTGGCTGAGTTACAGCCAGCATTAGGATCCTGCTTCCTGGTCCAGGTTTTACAATGCAGGAAAAGAACATTTATAGGAAAGAAAAGTCAAAATGCTGCAACATCCATCCTATTGCAGTACTTGCATTGCTACATTTCCTATTGTTGCACTCATATTTTTACTTATTTTTGGTAATGTGAGAGAATTGCAAGAAGAAAATGTGAAGAAGCTGAGCACAATTTACGATGCAGGTAGCCTCAAAAATAGCATTTTGTATCAGGAAAGCATAGTTGTATTTTGAAAGATTTCTCCTGAATGATATCTTTGCTGTTCTCAGCATTTATTTCCACCTATTTCATCTCCCCAGGCTCACTGGACATACTTCAAGATATCTCTTGCCACAGAGGAATATAGAACACAAACATGAAACCTCATTTATGGGATGCCTTTAGGGTTCTGATTCAGAGAATACTTGCTCCCTATTGCTGCAAGAAATGTCTTTGTAGCCGAGAAGACCAGAGCTTTGTGCTATCCCTGTGTTAGTGTTATTGTAGCTGAACTATTCTGTGATTAATCCAGACTTTGTATTATTTTGATGGATAGTTAAGAGTTAATTAGCCTGGCAGCCTCCTGGCTTTGTGCAAGCGCTGTGTCCTTTTGCCCACAGCAAGGTTTGCGGTGTAACACCACAGCCCATCCCAGTGCACTTTGTGGCTGGGAGATGACACCACAATGCTGCCATCCCATCTGAGCTGGAGGGGTGCTGGTGCAGGGCAGAGTGGGATCACCAAGGCTGAAAGCCTGTTACAGCAGCCCATCTGTCACACAGCCTTAATTAGTGCAATTCAGAGTCATAGAATGTCCCAGGTTGGAAGAGACCCATAAGGACCATTGAGTCCAACTGCTGGCTCCTCACAGGAGCACCCAGAATTCAGACCATATGACTGAGAGCATTGGCCAAACACTCCTTGAACTCCATAAGGCTACAGCTGCCTTAAAGGAGGTTATGGCGAGGAAGGAATCAACCTCTTCTCTCAGATAACAGTGATAGGATGAGAGGTGATGGCCTTAAGTTGAACCAGAGAAGGTTCAGGTTGGATGTTAGGAAAAATTTCATCTCAGAAAGAGTGGTGAGGTGTTGGAAAAGGCTGTCTGGGGGAGGGGGTGGAGTCACTGTCCCCGGAGGCGTTCAGGAAGAGAGTAGACGTGGCAGAAGGGCCATGGTTTAATTGGCAAGGTGATGATGGATTGGCGGTTGGACTTGGTGATCTTAGTGGTCTTTTCCAACCTTGATGATTCTATGAGTAGGTATGGTGGTGATGGGTTGATGGTTTGACTCAATTATCTCAATGGTGTTTTCCAACCTTTAGGATTCTATGAGCCTATTCTGTGATTGATTTATGGTAGTGGGAGGTCACTGTTAGCACAGCAGCTGGTCCTATGCTACAGGACAGCATCTCATAGCATCCTACTGGCCTCTTCCAGCTACAGTTTGTGAGCTCAGTAAGGAGAGGTGATGTGCTGCATTCTCTTTTTCTGCATCTGTGCTTGAAGATAATTCTGTCTCATTCTAAAACATGGGTCTTTTAGTCTGATAGTCTGTAATCAAGAGTCACAGTGTGCTTTTAGACTGTTCTGTCAGCCCTGTTTTACACAATTATATGTTTACAGAACTGACTGCGCCTCCAAACTCACTACGTATTATCTGTGCATGATAATTATAGCATAATAAAACATATGCACATATGAACATCAAATGACTTGTACCAGGGTCAGAAAATAGTTTTAGCAATAGCAGTACTGCCCTTGTGCATTTATGCTATGTTTTACAGCAACTTCACTCACTTTAGTAGGTTATTGCATTACGTGTGTTCTATAAGGATCACTCTATGGACAGAAAACAGCTGTCTGGGACAGAAGACATCACCTGTCTGTAATTCCTCATTTCAACTGTAAAGATTAGGAGCTGAGAAGAAAAAAGTACAAAAATGGAACTACATGGGGATTTAGGTTGTTTGGGAGAGTGTAATTCCTGGTGTCGGAAATGGTTGAGGACATTGAAATAAATGCCCTCACTCTTCTGAGAATAGGAATAAGATCCTTAATGGAGGTGCAGCATCCAATCTGCCCAAATTTGCTGCCTCCAGCAGCACGGCGTTGTTGCTCGGGTCTGCTGTGATGCAAATCTATTTCCCTGCTAGCCATTGGTTAGCTTGGGCCAGACCCTGATGGCCAAATGGGGTGGATGATTGAAGCAATTCAAATATCTGCTTTTCATCTGTATTTACTCTATATTTACCATGGAAACTGTTTTTCACCGACACTTTCTGCAAGCATCTCTCCCTGTAAAACAAACCCCCTGCGCCTCATCTCAGCCCTTCAGAGTGGGTACTGAAATTGTGGTGCAATATCCCTGCTGTAAATACCTTCAAGAGCATGTGATAAACTTTCCTGTGTTCCTTTTCCTTCAGTTCTGGCTCTGAAGGCAAGATATGCTCTTGTTAGCGACTGGAGCCTGGATCACAACTTCTTCTTTGATCAATTTTTCTTGCTAAATAGCAATGTTAGAGTGCCCCAGTTGGGTTAAGTTCTTCTGTCAATTTAATACTGAATGTAATTAGGTTGCAACTGCTTGTAGCTTTGCATTCATTGCCTGCCTTGATTGGTGATGTAGATCTCAAAAGTGCAGTGTGTTCACACTGGCAGCTATTTATGTATAGGATCTTCATATTCCCATGTACATGGCTGTAATACAGCAGTGTGGACGTGGCTATGTTGGTGCCAGATTCATGGCATGAATGGCAGTGAGCTTTCTCCCACGGTGCTGCATGCCTGAGGTCAGCAAGCAGGTCAAGTAGTTGTACTCAAACTGCACTCTGATATTTGTGTGCTTGCTTGTATGGTGTCATAATTTCATTGTGATTGGGGTGACAGGGTACAGTTAAAACCCAGCCCAGCTCAGTAGCATCTCAAGTCAACTGCAAGCTCTCTGTGAAAATCAGTAGAAATCCCATTCTGTTTCCTATAAGTTACTTGCATGCATGGCGGAAAAAAAAATATCATTGCTTGGCATTATTTGATCTCTTAATTTACAAATGTCAGGAGCTGAATTGGCTGTATTAACTGAAAGCCCCTCAGAGGTCCCTCTGAGTCAAGTGGAAGATGCGCATCTTTTTATTGGGGATCAATACATTAATTCTCTCCCTGGGGCTGTCAAACCAACAGTTTTACCCATTTCTCAATTTCTGTTGCAGTGCAACAAGTATTCATTACAACAGGCTGATAAGGAATGAGAATCTACAGAGGAGGCTTTGTATTTCTTTACTTATTGCTCCTAATTTTGACATCGCCTTAGGCTTACAGTCCTCAGAAGGAGGAAAGAACAGGTAGAGATGGGTTTACCTCAGGGTACAATGAGTCTCTCTCATTAGTAAGGAAGAGAATAATTTAGAAGAAATATTGGTTTCAGAATCAAAATATGGCAAGGAGGGTTAAGGGATGAACATTGACTGGGATGGAGGGATGTACTTCTCTACCTTAGATTTCTTGGGTCATGCTGTCTTAGTGCTTACTGTAAAATGGAAGTGGTGTCATGTGAAGAAAGCAATGTTGCACATAGAACTTTGGGACCTGAGGGAAGCATCAAGCCCCTATATTTTGGGGCATCCCAACGTGGGTTCTGAGCTTAGGGTCTCCTGGATTGGGCTCTTTATTTGTCCCAATGGCTTTTTTGGAAGTAACCCCTGATTCAATTGACCACAGACTGAAGGCTCATCGGTCAGCCGGATGATAATGAAAGATCGCACCATCTGTCTGCTTATTTAATGGAATGTCAGCACATAGCAAATAGGAAGTAATTGGATTGACAGACACGGAGCCAGTTATTAGACTGTTTGCTATCTGATTGGGAAAAGCAGAGGAGCAGAGCGATGTAGCAAAGCTAATCTGATGGTGTCTGTTGTTGCAAGTGCACCCAATCTGCCACACCAAATTCATGGGCTTGGGAACAGCCGGCTCATCGGAGCCGTTGCTGGTTTCCATCCGCTCCAAATCCGTCCTTGCATTCGTATTACAAATCATTATAATGCAATCTAATAAAAAACAGTTTGCATAAAGATGGTGCCCATTTATAAAGCTGTCACCACAGCTACTCTATTAATAGAGCCATTTTAAAGATTTATAGTCAGCATATGTTACTTTTTACAGAGGCCAGATTGAGAGCGGTGTGGTTTGAGCACGTAGAAAGTGCCACCAGATCACATTTGAAAATAATATGAATAATAAGTTAATTTTTACAAAGCAGTTGTGTTCAGAAGAGAATGTGAAGTTCAGGCAGGGGGTACCACTGTATTTCAGTGATGGTCAACAAACTGAATGCAATATGGCACTAAAGGAAACAGGATTTAATAATATGAGAAGCTGAAGTAAGTGAACTCCATAATTCAGATCACTTTGTGTAATAGGAAGACATTTTATGATGGTTCTGTTAGCATCTTTATTGATGCATGATGCTAAAGTGGTTTATACACATTTAATGAAACCTCGTGATATTTCTATGCAATAGGCAGGACTTCGTTTCAAGATTGGTTATAATGCTTTTTAGGCAAGGCTGTGTGCATTTTCTACCTTGCAGAGGACCAGACACATCAGTAGAAGTGAAGCTGCACTACTTCTCATAGTACCATGGGAAGTAAAGTGCTGTATGTGCTCATCCAGTAACTTACAACCAGTCAAGGCAGTGGGATCCTATGAATTTAACAGCCTCATGGTCAGTGCTGGGCAGAAAGGAGTTCTGAGCATACACATGCCCTGGATTCACATGAAAGAAATTCATAGCAGAACTTCTGTATAGAGACACTGATTGACCGTGGTTAGTACATTTATCTTCTGGCTTCTGCAGGATTAGATTTAAATTACAAATGGATCAGCAGTGGGTAATTTAGTTCAGTGGTCATTTGGATTATCATCTCCATCATGAAGCAGTCGTGTATCACGGAGGCAGCTGGCAGCTTTGCTCAGTGTCGGTCTCATTTTCAGTAGAAGCCGGTGGTTTCGGGGACTGAAGAGATTTGGCAGTGTATTTCTGGGAGAGAAGGAAGGTGGCTGGATATAGAAGTGGTCATTACCCATCTTGATGTAAACTTAAAGCACATAAATTAATCTTGGTTTTGTCTTTTTTGTTTGAGTGAGGAATGTTAAAGCAGTAACCTATCATAGCTGTGTTTTGGGCTGAAGGTGAAGCCTGTGCTCTGGTTCCTGAGCTGTACATCATAGCTGCCCCCATTAACTGGAGGTGCAGCACTTTATGTTTTCCTCTTACTTAGATGTACACAGCTGTGGTTTCCTGGCATCTTAATCATAGAGTCATAGAGTTGTTTGAGTTGGAAGGGCCCTTAAAGGTGATCTAGTCCTACTCCCCCTATGGGTATGATACCATACCCTTCTGCAGTTTTAGAGTCTTGTCTTTTGCAGACTTCATCTCTTGTTAATGCACCCCTACAAGTTCATAGCACTGTTTCATTAAGGGGGAAACTGAGGCTCTTAGTACTGAAACAACCCCTCAGTACTCCTGAGCAAATTAGGAAGAGACAAAGACTTTTGATCACAAGTCTCCTTCTTCTAGCCTCATGTTATAAACAACTGGTACTTGCTCAAAAGGATTAAAAGAAGGTTCTCAACATATAGGGAATAAAGCTACATTATATTTGCTCTCAAAACGAGGCCACATAGTATGGTTAGGAGTCTAGGGGGTACATGAGATCAATGTGGAAGACAACACAAAGGCATCCACATAGGTTGGTCTGATATGAGGCTGAATTATGTGATACTACATGTAGCTGTGCATGGGTGGATGCACACACAGCTCCACCAAAATGCAGCCTTGTAGAGGGGAGCAATCATAACACCACTTCTTAATAGTAACATGTAAAGAGGTTTTTTTGTCTTGATGCTGCAGGGCAAAAACCTCTCTCTGACCAAATATGCTGTGGAAGGTCTTCAGAATGTGAACAGAGCTCTAGATTTTTAGTTTTGATCTGAAAGACCTCCATGAAAGTGTGAAACAAGTTTCTCATTATTCAGTGACTGTTAATAAGAATTGCCTTCTAATGCTTGTTGCTTAAAATGTGACACTTGTTGTGTTTTTTATTTTGGTGCCAAGAGTCAACATTCAACCATAGAATCATAGAATTGGTTGAGTTGGAAGGGACCATTAAAGGTTGTCTGGTCCAAATCCCCTGCAGTGAACAGGGACACCTGCACCTCGATCAGGTGCTCAGAACGTGCTCCAGCCTCACCTTGAATGTCTCCAGGAATGGGAGCATCCATCACTTCTCTGGGTAACCTGCCTCAATGCCTCACCACCCTTATTGTAAAAAATTTCTTCATTATATCCAGTCTAAATCTCCCCTCTTTTCGTTTGAAGCCATATTCCCTTGTCCTATCACAACAGACCCTGCTAAAGAGTCTGTCTGTCCGTCCCTTTTTTTCTCATAGCCCTCTTTAGATATTGAAAGGCTGTTATCAGGTTTCCCCAAAGCCTTCTCTTCTCCAGGCTGAACAGCCCCAGCTCTCTCAGCCCATGTCCCAGCCAACGTTACCATCAATAGTTCTTGCTTGCTTGTTACTGTGAATAATGAAAATGTCCAGCAGCCATTCGGCCTCAGCCTCTTTCTGCATTACAGCCAAGTTGTGGTGAGTTCATGCCTACCAGCCACATGTTCCTGGTTCTTGTGCATGCCAGGTAAACCGTAGGCCATGTTTTACAACAGGGATAAGAACACATCCAACTGCTTAGCATGTCTTGGCTGATCAGTCGTAATGGTGGAGATCATCTCTTGGTACCAAGTAGGCAGGAATGATTTTGCAGACATGGAGATGCCACCCTAGTCTATAGCTGATAAGTTGCATTGTGTTATGTGTGAGCCATTGCCTTGCACTCATGGGAAGGGAAATAAATCCCCAAAACCTCCACCAACTGATGATTCTTTCTTTCTGGGTAAACCTACCTGAACAGAATGAGCTGATGTGATCCACTGTTGAGTTACTCCCCTTTTCCTGCCCTCAAAGGAGCAGCTGTGCTGCATTTGCTTCAGGACGAGCTGCTCTTGGGTCTCCCAGATGTGTAAATTCAGATCTGTGGCACTGGTTATTGCTCTGTTTCATCTGCAGGAAGGGAAATAACATCTTTGCAAGAATAGTGTCTAGAGATAGAAGGGGTATAAAGATAGATTTTCACTGCTGTAAATTCATAGATGAATAGACTGCTTTTTAACTCTGCAGAAGCGAGTGCCACTGGATTTAATGCCTTTACAAATTTATAACAAGGCTCAACATCTACCCAGCTTCTATTTCAAAGCCATGTAACATAGCACTGTTCCAGTGGTCTGTACGGTTTATTTTCCCATGTTTTGCCCAGGACTGTGATATAGCTATGCATTTCATAGCTTGAATTTCACGGTAACAGCTCTGAGTTATGCCATTTTATTCCTTTACAAACTCAATTTCTCAGCAAGGATCCCCAAGCTCGAGGCTGTTCCTTGCTTAGATTTACTACTTTTGGAGAAATCACATCCAGATCTTAGCAGAGGTTTGGCAGCTCCCACGTGGAATGGAAATGTAGCCATGTCCTGAAGCTTGCTCGTGCCCTCGCAAGTGATGAGAGGAGAACATGAGATGCGAGCACCAACCAGCCCACTGCACCAGAACTTCCTATCAAGTGGGCTCTTGCTGACGTTGGTCGTGCATGAATTACATTGTGCTGGCTCTGTTGAGAGGATCATCGCTCCTGCAGATGAGATTTCCCTCTGACAAGATGAGAATGTAAAGGAAGAAAGAGGCTTTTACAGCGGTACACCTACACGTTACCATTACACCGCTGCCATTACGCCACCATTAGCAAGCCAAATGCTGACTGCAACAGCAAAGCTTGGAGATTCAGTCTCTTCTTCACCTGGCTCTTTTTCTTTCCTACCAGAAGGCAAATAAAACCAGCTTTGATGCCGTGAGGAGAGTGTGGAAATGCGGGATGCTGTTCAAATGATGCAGTTGGGAAGGTTGTAATTCACCCATCAAAATTGGCCTTCGAGGTTTGACCTCTCCACAAGAATCCACAAAGAACAGTGCTCAATGGTTCTGGCTCAGGCAATGGATATATATACTGTATATTATGAAGCTTTAGATGCACAGAATATCCCGAGTTGGAACAGACCCACAAAAACCATTGAGTCCAACTCAACCACTGGTGATTTCTCTCAGTTACTGCTTTCCTGGGTATTTTCTATACCATACAGTATTTTTAAAATATTTAAAATTCTTTGGTTTGTTTTTGCTAAGATTTTAAGTACATTTAGCATAGTTAAATGGTTGGACTAGATGAGCTTGTCTGTCTTTTCCAACCTTTATGATTCTATGATATAAATCACCATTGAGCGTCCCAGCACGGATTATACTTTTTTATTGTAATTTTAATCACATTTTGTGCCATCTAGAGAAGAGCTTAAGCCTTTATTCCTGCTGTTGTCCCCTACATACAGCTCCCTTTGTACTAACTTTCCACAGAAGCTTCTCTGTTATCTTGTTTATAGTCACAGTATTTATCAGCAGCGTGCTCCTCAGAGGAACATCAATCTTGGGATAACTGATAATGTAACAGGAATAATTCCCTGTAGTCAAGTTTTTACACAAAGTAATGTGCTTTTTGTTACTTTAGTTCCTAGTTGTGTGATCTTCAGTTGGAAATGATCTTTGGTCTACGTGCTGCAGTGTTTTAACTTAATTGTATTCATAGTATTTTGTACACATGCAATGGTCAGTACCTTTTGGTTTGGGACTACCAGTTCTCTCTCTTTGGCAGTGAAGAGAGAAGTCAGAGGATGGACCAAACTGTGGGATGGATGAGAAATTGGTTTTATTCCAGCTAGAACATTATGTAAACCAGTGGTATACTGAAATAATAGCTTAAAAGCAGTAGTACCAATAATGCGTAGTTATTGAAATGATATCCTTGTCTGGCCACGTTACCACAACGGCAGTAAATTGGGAATTAAAGCTGTGCCTTGAGGGTTGTCAAAGAGAATCTCAGGAGAACATCATCATGCTGACCCTCTCCTGAAATGCCAACATTTAGGGTAGGCAGCGTTCTAGACAGGGAATGGTCAACCCAGGGACATCCAGGTATCCTCAGTTTGAATATATCTTCAGACCTTCAAGAAAGGGTAGATAACAGCAGGACAAGGGGAAATGGTTTTAAGTTGAAGGAGGGAAGATTTAGGTTGGATATCAGGGGTAAGTTCTTTACTATGAGAGTGGTGAGGTGCTGGAACAGCTGCCCAGAGAGGTTGTGGATGCCATGTCCATCCCTGGAGGTGTTCAAGGCCAGGTTGGATGGGGCCCTGGGCAGCCTGGTCTGGTATTAAATGTGGAGTTTGGTGGCCCTGCCTGTGTCGGGGTGGTTGGAGCTTCATGATCCTTGAGGTCCCTTCCAACCTGGGCCATTTTATGATTCTATAAAGAACCTAAAGAGTAGGTTGTTTTATCCCTGATTGCCTTAAGTCTGAACAACCAGCTTGGGATTTGCCTTTCTGTCAATAACCATCGTCTCCTTCCAAAAATTTCTCATTTTTCCTTAATATTTCCCTACTTCGTGGAAGCTCACCAAAACATTTATTCTTATTCAATTACTGAGAGAAAAAGCAACAATTTAGTGTCATATGAAAATTAAACAAATGGAAATGTAAATTTGGTCTGAATGTCTGAAAAAATTTCTTAATAAGGTTTGGAAGTTTTTTCTTTCTGCTGTCATTCATTTGTTTGAGGAGGAAATTTCAGACAGTGTTATCATCATTTAAAAAGTGAGAAGTTGATGTTATGCACTTTCAATGACACGTCTTCAGTTTCTTTTAATGATGTTTTAGAAGAGATCTGATGCCACGAAGAGAGAAGAAAGCCTAAGGAAGGTGGAAGTTGTCGGCTTCTAAATCAATCCATGCAGCATTTTTAGGCTTTATGTTTTTTATTATGCACTTTCAGCCCAGGTAAGACAGACCTCATAGGCAATTAAGTTGTGAGTTAGAATGAATTAAATTTTCTGAAATGCTTTGCCTTTTTTTTTTTTCTTTTTTAATCCAAATGACTGTCATTTACAAAAAGATACTTCATTTTACCCAAAGTACTTTTCTGTCTAAGGGGAATGCTTAATTGCAGCCACAAATCACCTCAAATGCTTTCATACAAAGATAAAAACAAGTTAAAAATCGCGCATCATTTTGAAAATGCAGGTAAGACAGACCTCATAGGCAATTAAGTTGTGAGTTAGAATGAATTAAATTTTCTGAAATGCTTTGCTTTTTTTTTTTTTCTTTTTTAATCCAAATGACTGTCATTTACAAAAAGATACTTCATTTTACCCAAAGTACTTTTCTGTCTAAGGGGAATGCTTAATTGCAGCCACAAATCACCTCAAATGCTTTCATACAAAGATAAAAACAAGTTAAAAATCGCGCATCATTTTGAAAATGCAGGTTCTGAATTCAATATGAGATGCAGATTTCTATTTTTTTTCCTTGTGTGCTCTCTCCAAGTGCTCCATCTTACCAAGACATTTTCCAACAGGGTTCTTCAGGACATCCCAACAACCCTTGTTAGGATTCAGAACGGTTACCATGGCCATCTACGGAGTGGTCATTATCCAGCCTCTGGTGACACACCTCAGGTTGTGCTTTTGTCCAGAGAAAGCATCTTCCCATTTTGTAGGTTTGAAATCTGTGATAGTTACAATAAATACGTGTAATTGCTCAGCATTAGGGGAATTTTCTATCCCAAATGTGCCATTTGGGGCTCATTCTCACGCATTTAGAGCTTGTACCCCGCAGTATGTTAACCTTCATAGGCTTTTCCTTCAGTTTTCCTGAGTCAGTGAGTGATGATTTTAAATGCAGTTGTTGATACTGTTTCAGGAACCCTACTAAATTACAACTGAACGATTCTTCTTCTAGTAGAATAATCAAAACAAATGGCATGTGAATCAAAGCTGTTCCTCCAAGGCCTTCTTTATGGCCTGTTTTTACAGTGAGCTGTATTTCAGATTTCTCTCTTTAGAGAGTGGAAAAAAAATAGTACAGGATAAAAGGCCGACATGATGCGGCCTTCCACCATAGCTGTGAAAATTTGGATTATTGGGGTTTATGCATAACAGGTATGTCCAAGACCCATTTGAAGAACCGTGCATGCATAAAGTGTCCAGATCTACCTACAGGTTTTCACTGTCCTTATTTTTGCATACTCTATCATTGACCAAAATGCAATTTCTGTTCATGTATGCTGGTTCACCCACAGACATAAACGTTGATCTCTGGGATAGCCATGGGTCAAATTGCTTTTCTGACATCTTAGTAGTTATGTGGGTATGAGTAAAATGGGAACATTTTTGGAGAGTACTTTTAGAATATTTTTCTTAGATGACTGTTAAACATATTTATTATGTATAAAGACTGACTTTTGTTAGAATAAGCTAACCAGAAATTAAATCAGTAGTACAGTGCATGACTGCGAATGTGTCTTCAAAGCAGAAAATAGAGAATATCTGTTAGGTCTTTCACGCCACCCAATGCTTCTCATTTATAAAACTTAATTGCCAACTGGGGCTAGATTTATTTTTAGAAAATTATCTAAAATACTCTTTCTGAGGAGGAGAAGGAGAAATACATTGCACATGTTAGCAAATTCCGGTGACCTCTTCTTTGGAAGATCTTCAGGCTGAGAATTTGCATCTTCACAGTTCTCAGTAAGAACTTTTGTGTTAAGGTTGTGCCTTTTGCCTTTTCTCTGAAAATACACCAGAAATTTGGCTCAGTTACACAGCTTTGAAGAACTGCAGTGCTCACAGCTTTGTAAAAGGCTTCTGGTTTGTAATGGGTGAAACCCCTCGTGAGCACAGTTCTGCCCATAAAGAGGACTGAGCTAAGGATGAGGACCTTGGAAAGGTGCCTGTTCCTGAGCTAAAGACTTCCTTCCCTTGCACTGTGTTTTGAACTGAGTCTTTGTCCTCAGACACTACCAGGATCTGCTGAAAAGAGCAAGTGTGCTATTGTGTAATTGATAATTATTCTATGGCATTGTGCACAGCAGGCAAATTAAGGTGACACAAGTGACTCCAGTCCTTTCTTTCCCAAACTCTTCAGTGTTTGACTTTGCATTCTTAATTCTCCTAAGACATACATTAAATTAATGTTTTCTATTAGTTTTATTTCTAATGACATTCTGAGTATTCCTGCTGGTGCAGATCCTGTACAGTGTATCAGTGTTGCAGTGTAATGTGGTCAGAGGATTCTTGGTGCATTTATATTTGAAGCCTTCTGACGCTTGCTCAGCCACCATGGTAGTGTGTCCAGAGGGCTTTTACCCTTTCTGGGATGAAGGCTGAGCTGCACAACTGCTGCCTTGGGTGCTACAATTGCTGAGCATATGCTGGGACTTCTGCCTGGTGAAGACTTTCAGCCTTGAACTTCAGCACATAGCAAATTAAACCCCAGTCCTCCTTCTCTTAGGCTGTACCACTGAAGCATGACGTTTCTGAACTTTTAGCACTGCTCCCTACTGTAAGAGTAGCTCTGACATCCATACTACATTTTTCTTTACCTCTTCTCTACTCCCATTTCCTTCAGTAGAGATCCTTTGATTAAATGAAGACTTCAGAAATTATCTGTTTTTCATTACCATTATCATTTAATCAAGCTGTCCTTGAACATTCAAGCCTAAGGTTGCTCATCCATATCCCTTGTCCTCCACACCACGCGCAGTTTCATTCTTAATAACTTTTCCCTGTTATCAAGTTTAAATCTGCTTTCTTAAGCTCTTGACTGTTTGTTCTTTATCACAAGTGTTGCTGAGCGCTCATAAAATCCCTCTCACAGAGTCATTGCTATCTAGCAGCTTTCTCCTAATCTGTGATTGTGGTTTGTGTCAAGTAAAATAAGAGTATCGTTTGGATCCCTACCGGTATTAAGTGAACTGCTGTTGTCTTGTTTATGCCAAGAAATTAAAGCCTGTTAGAACACGTGAACCACCAGAATTCAGTTCTCTAATGAAGATGAAGTTTGCTGGAGACTGAACCGTGGGTCTTTAGGGGAGGCCTGAGATGGTGATTAATGCTGGGTACAAGGAGTCCAACATTCTTGATTACACCTTTTGCTAGCACTGACCTTTCCTGTGGCCTCACACAAGCAATTTAGTCTCTGCTGTGGGAAACACTTAGAAACACCATCACACCATTGCCCGATAAGGAGTTGATTGTAGATCAGCAAATCTGAGCTCTTCTAGTTTGTATGGGGCCATTCTCCTTCTGAAAGTTTTCTTGTGTTTCTGTTAGTTCAGCCATGTTTAAGCACGTGCTGGGTTATAGAATCGAGAGCTGTTCCCTTCATTTCACTGAAAGCTGAAATTCATAGGATCATTTGAGTTGGAAAAGACCTTAAAGATCATCTAGTCCAACTCCTTGCAGTGAACAGGGACAACTACAGCCAGATCAGGTGCTCAGAGCCCCATCCATCCCGACCTTGTGTGTCTCCAGGGATGGGGCATCCACCACATCTCTGAGCAACCTGTTCCAGTGCCTCGCCATCATTATTGTAAAAAACTTTTTCCTTATACCCAGTCTAGATCTCCCCTCTTTTAGTCTGAAACCATTTCCCCTTGTCCTGTCACAGCAGACCCTGCTGAAGAGTCTGTCCCACTCTTTCTCATAGCATCCTCCCTTATATACTGAAAGGATCAAGTTGCTTTGTCTCCGCTTTCCCATCTGAAAGAGAGATAATGGTATGTGGTTCTAGGGTGCAGGTATTATAAGAGCTAATTCACTTTTTTTTTAGTGAGTTCTTTCCATCACGAGCGCTGTGTAAATGAGGCTTATAAAAAATATGAGAACATTGCAGATTTGTTGGCAGACGTGGAAAAATGCAGTAAGTCAGTCAGTTGAATGAAGTTCCATCAACCTTGACAGTGTTCTCTTAAGGGCATCAGTGGTTGTCACTTGGAACTGGTGACATTAAATCTATTATTTCAGAGATAAGCTCGGTGGTGGTCTCTGTGCTCTCTTCCCCGATGACTCTGCAGTTTCCCTCTTTGATAAAGCCTATTCACACTATCGATCCATGAAAGCTGGGAAGTAAAGCTGCCATCCTTTGCACTTCTCCCTATGCAGTGTGTCTCTTTAGAGAAGCACTTCTCAAACTTAGTGCAAATGGTTCCCTCTGCAGAAGCAACAGCTGCGTCATCCCTAATGTGTCACTCTGCTCTGATGGAGTCAACACTGCAGGGGCATTGGGGAGGAAATTGTTTGGATTTGAAGGGAATCATGCTACTGAAATTGACAGGAGCTCTGAAAGGAAGCTGCCTCCTCTTGGAGTGCTGAACAAGGAGGTAGGAAGTTATGGGTCTGCAGAAGCAGACCTCACTGAAGCGTGTGGGGAAAAAGTGGTCAGTGCAAATTCATCCCTTGTAAATGCTGACCAGTCTGGAACTGTTGAAATATGCATTAGTTGACAAAGAAAATTCTTTCCTAGCGAAGAAATGGTGGTGTTCTGGGTTGCTGTGCGTGTTGAGGGATCCAGGTTCAAACACTTGCTTCTATTCCTGATCTATAAAACAAAGAGAAAAACAATTCCAGCTCATCCAGGAGTGGAATTAAGATTCAGAAGAGTGCACGGCACCTGCATGCAGTGATAGGAAGGGCAACGCAAATACCATCCGTATTTCTCTCTTTTGGATAGAACATCTTAGTCCAATTTGACCCTGCTATTCAACACCTAATTATGTAAATATATACGAATTTGAAAGGAAGACTAATTTTGTTGCCTCGAATGTAAATGAAAGAAATGACGAGGTAGTTTCTAGAAGAAACTCCTATCTGGTAAACAGATGGCATCATTGAGATGAAGATATTTTGCAGGAGGAGACGGCAAACATTCTGTGCTAAAATATTCCCAGAATTGGTATGTCATTCTGCATCCACAGGAATGGGATCCTAGAATGAAACAATAACACATAATAAAAATATAGCGTAATACAGACATGCATAATGCAGTATGATACCAGCATTTATTCCATTGCTTTTTTTTTTATGGTATCTCTAGACTTTGAGCTATAAAATATGTCTGTTCGTTTTAGAGGTGGGGAATTAACCTGTATGAGTCAAGTGACCAACCCCAGAAGTTTGCCTTCTCAAAGTGATTTCTGACATCCTGATTTTGTTTAAAAGAAAAGGTCTTTCCAGTATGTCTCAAGTAGAGCAAAATCAGTCATTTTGGGGGCAGATAAACAGAAATCGTGCCTGGGTTGTAGATTCTCACCAGTTTCCCATGTTGTCTGTTCTCCTTCTCCAGCCATCAAGTCTGTCTCACCATCTGTTGGCATTTTATGTTTTTCTGAATGCTACCCTATAAATCTTCTCTACTCTTCACACTTCACGTCATAGTCTGTCTTGTCTTCCCCACTGCTGATGCTTGGCTTTTGGGTGTAGGAATCACGAATACAACCGTCACGCATTTAATTGCGTGTTTTAATTCCATCGAATGTTTTGTTTCTTGTTTTCCAGATTCATCAAGGAGATAGAGCACGCCATGGAGCTTGGCCCAACCAAACAGTGTCCTCTCCGTGAGTTCCTCACCATGTACATCAAGAACATCTTCCTCAATCAGGTCCTGGCTGAGATCAATAAAGAAATCGAAGGAGTCACGAAGGCATCTGACCCCCTGAAAATATTGGCTAATGCAGATACCATGAAGGTCCTGGGTGTGCAGCGGCCTCTTCTGCAGGTAGGAGCTGGGTGAGCTGCCAGCAGCTTCCCTTACTGCCCACCTAATGATGACCTCAAGTCCTGGGTCGTACCTGAAGGGGGCCTACAGGAAAGCTGGGGAGGGACTTTTTAGAAGGGCGGGTGGCAACAGGACGAGGGGAAATGGCTTTAAACTGGAAGAGAGTAGATTTAGACTAGATATCAGGAAGAAGTTCTTTACTGTGAGGGTGGTGAGACACCGGGACTGGTTGCCCAGAGAGGTTGTGGATGCCCCCTCCCTGGAAGCATACAGGGCCAGGCTGGATGGGGCTGTGAACAACCTGGTCTGGTGGGAGATGTCCCTGCCTATAGCTGGGGAGCTGGAACTAGATGATCTGAAAAGTCCCTTCCAACCCAAACCATTCTATGATTCTCTGATTCTGTGTCCTAGCTGTATATCTGACATAGACCCACACAATTTCATAGAATCATAGAATGGCCTGGGTTGAAAAGGACCACAGTGATCATCTAGTTTCAACCCCCCTGCTATGTGCAGGGTCGCCATCCACTAAACCAGGCTGTCCAGAGCCACATCCAGCCTGGCCTTGAATGCAGTTTGTCTCAATATTGTCAACTGCAGCCTATTGCTTACAGTGTGGTCTTTCCTCTTTCAATTTCTGCGCCCAAGTGTGTAGAGTGGGTGTGTCCCTCTTGCTAAATATCTCAAATATGCAACTAATGGCATCTTTGTGTCTTGCCTGAGACATACCAATTATTAAAGCACCCGGTAGCCACTGTGATGACAAATTAAAGCTCTACTGTTAAAGCTAATTTTCAAGGGTTTTGAGGATGCGTGTCTCCCTTGGAAGTTCTAGGAGTGCTTGCAAATCATAGGGTGGTGCAGTTGGACTACACACATGTGCCAGACTCCCAAGGAAGAGCAGATATGAGACGTTTTGCCTCCCTAGTGCAGTGTGTTTGTGATTCACGTGGTGCTGTCGCAGCAAGGCAGCTGTATTTGCTACCTCAGCCAGATAAGAGAGATTTGAGAGATTTGGCTTTGAAGTTAAGAGTATTTCTATGAGAAGTCTCTTATGAAACAGCTTTTTAAAGCTCTGATGTGAAGCAGTGATAATAGCAATAAACACACATCTCATCCTAACTACATGGGTAATGGGACAGTTCAGAAGCCTCAGAAAAACATCTAGATATTATACTTGTTGCATGGGACTGAAAGGAATGAATTAACAGACTCTTGCTGTGATTAGGGTCAGGTTCTTTTAATCCTTTTAAATAATTCCCTCTTATCTATAAAATTGTCTCTTCGGGAATGAATAATATTTGCAAAGTTCTTAGGAAGCAGCGTGCATCTCCCAAGGTTTTTATGGCTTCTTTCAACCTTAGTTTATATCTCTAAAAATGTATGTGTATTTTAATGGTGCATACTAATAGCATTTACTGTTCCCATCTTTATTTGGGAGAAGTCACTGGGGTTTCTGCGTGTATTAATGGTTACTAAAGCTGCACCTATCTGGGTGCTTTGGGTTTGGGTATGGGATGTTTTTTTCAGTGGCAGAGCAAAATTAGATTCCAAGCCTTTAGAAGAGAATGGGCTCCTTAGAAGGGGAGCAAAACCTTCTGTATGTGGTGTAGAAAATCTCCACAAGTTAAAATGAAGTTTTGGAGAAGCACAACATCCCTGGACTACGTTCTTGCCCAGACAGAGCTTTAACAGCCTTCTCTGCAACTCCACTATCAAAACTGAGGAGTGGAGGAATAAAGCTCTTTGTAAATAATTACCAGTGTGAAAGTGGTTTCACTGAGCATACACAGCGTTAATTGAGAACAGGGCATGGCCCCAAGAGCACTGTATGGCTGGGTATCTCACATTGAGCCCTCTTTTAAGCTGAAGATGGAGTTGATGACATTTGTTTTTTTCCTCCCTTGGCACTGCTGAAGTATTGCCAATCAGGTATGAGATGTTATAGCAGAACCACAGCAGGAGTGGTTATGAAACAACAGCTGAGTATTGAAAACAACTTTAATGAGAACAGAAGGAGTTTTATAGATGAACTTGAGTGCATTGGTTGAGCAATAATAGCAGAGAGTGGGGAAGAAACTACAAAATGTGCCCTTGTTTTGCAGTTATTTGCCAGTAATTCCTCAACATTGTGAGTACCCTGTAGAAGAGAAATAGACCAAATCTGCAACACATGTAGAAATCTTCCAAACTTTGATTTTTTGGAAAAGGGTAGGAAAAAAAGTAAGTTTTAGAGTCATTCTGGCTTCCACAACAGGAAAAGTGTCTGAAGATTGAAACTCTGAGTTACAATTAAGAGCAGAACTCCACTCTTTCATGGTTCGAGGGCTCCGCTGAGGATGTTGTTTAAGGTTCATGTTGAGAGATCTGGAAATAATTAGGTATATTGTGTTGCATTGTGTATTGTTTGCCTTCTTTTTGTTTTCTCTTCTGGGAATTGAAGTGAGACTGAGAGCCTGAACTTAGCCTGCACAGGCAGCTGACCTTACTGAGAGCTGAAAATGTTTTACAGTAACATTAACACACAAGCTTTGGAGCAGGACCATGGAGGTTGTTAACCTTACCAATTTGTTTTGGGTTCTTAATGCAGTAACGTATTTCTGTGTATTGTGACTTGTTGGTAGCCATGAAAATGTGTTATATAATAGCAGAGCATTTTCTTAAAGTTCATTTGGGGTTGAAGAGACGGAATGGCTTGGAATTTTCTTGTCCAGCCCCTGTAATTTATTTCTCATGATGGATGGAAATCATTATGAACTGGAATTATTCTTGGTCGGAGTGTACGTGGTCAGAAGGTCTGCCCATTCCCAGCATTACAGAAGGGTAATTTTGTGCAAGAGAAGAAAAAATGGCTGCCTCTTTGAACCAAGTCATCCAGATAGCTCCCTAAAATAATTTTATTGATTTTGCATTAAAAGGAGAAGGGCTATTCTTACACTGACAGTGCTGGAGCCTGGAATCTTTGCCCTCATCACATCATAGAATCATAGAATGGCCTGGGTTGAAAAGGACCTCAAAGGCCATCTAGTTTCAACCCCCCTGCCACAGGCAGGGTTGCCAGCCACCAGACCAGGCTGCCCAGAGATCTTGGGTGCCCAGATCACGGATGTAAAGAAAACAGGGTGTGTGGTGTGAATCATCCTTGCATCTCTCTCCCTAAGCTGTGTTACTTTTTTTCTCCCTTGTGTCATCCATGGACGGGTTCGGGTTCAACCACTCCTTTCCATCCTGAAGATCTTTCTGAAGCGCCTGCAGCAGGAGCCACAGCTGTGATGCGAACACGACTCAAGCATTTATCAGCTCCCACCGCACAGAGTGATAATAACTTCTTGGCGATAACTATCAGTACATGTTTGACCTGAATTAGCTTTCAGATGAGAGGTTTTCTAGTATCTTATGCCACCATATCCTCAGACAAATCCAGTTCTTTAAAGATTATGCTAAGAAAAGACTGCAGCTGCCCAGTGCCGCAGAGAGAGGGTGGTGATTAATGGTTTTATGTCCAGGGGGAGGCTGGTAACAAGTGGCATCCCACAGGGTTCTGTCTTGGGACCGGTGCTCTTTAACATCTTCATCAATGACATCGATGATTGAATTGAGTGCACCCTCAGCAAGCTTGCTGATGACACCAAGCTGAGTGGTGCAGTTGACACGGTGGAAGGAAGGGATGCCATTCAGAGGGACCTCAACAGACTTGAAAGGTGGGCCCAGGTGAACCTAATGAGGTTCAACACAGCAAAGTGCAAGGTTTTGCACTTGAGCCAGAGGAATCCCAGGCATTTATACAGACTGGGAGGAGGAGTGCTTGAGAGTAACCCTGCAGAGAAGGACCTGGTGGATGAAAAACTGAACATGAGCCAGCAGTGTGCTCTTGCAGCTCGGAAAGCAAATAGTATCCTGGGCTCCATCAGAAGAGGGGTGGCCAGCAGGGACAGGGAGGTGATTGTCCCTCTCTACTCTGCCCTTGTGAGGCCCCATCTGCAGTACTGCATCCAGGTCTGGAGCCCCCAGTACAAGAAAGACAGAGGGCTGTTGGAGAGGGTCCAGAGCAGGGCCACGAAGATGATCAGAGGGTTGGAGCACCTCCGTTATGAAGACGGGCTTAGGGAGCTGGGCTTGTTCAGCCTGGAGAAAAGAAGGCTGCGGGGTGACCTCATTGCAGCCTTTCAGTACCTAAAGGGAGCCTATAAACAGGAGGGGAGTCAACTCTTTGAAAGGGTAGATAACAGCAGGACAAGGGGAAATGGTTATAAGTTGAGGAAAGGAAGATTGAGGTTGGATGTGAGGGGGAAGTTCTTTACTATGAGAGTGGTGAGGTGCTGGAACAGCTGCCCAGAGAGGTTGTGGGTGCCCCGGCCGTCCCTGGAGGTGTTTAAGGCCAGGTTGGATGGGGCCCTGGGCAGCCTGGTCTGGTATGAAATGGGGAGGTTGGTGGCCCTGCCTGGCAGGGTGGTTGGAGATTCATGATCCTCGAGGTCCCTTCCAACCCGGGCCATTCTGTGATTCTGTGATTGTAAGTAGTGCATTTAACGAGGAGGATGGTCTTGTTTCCATTCTTCCAGCCATAAATGTGAAATATTGTAAATTCCTCTCCTTTTACTCAGAGTGACTGAATAACCGTGAAACTAATTTGTTTCAGAATTATTCCACGTTAAACTTTATGCTGTAATTGCTTAAATCAATACTAAATTAGGCTGCAGGCAGCTCGACAGCTTCCTATAGCCTGTTCTTGTATGTTTCATGTCAGCATGATCAATCTTTGCAGCCAGGAAATGGTGGCCTTGAAGATGCATTGCCCCATTTCCATCCAATGTGAAGTGCATGTGGCTTCCATCTTTCCACCAGCAGGGCAGGATTTTCCCTTAAAGCATCAGTGTGACTGCTGTTTTTTATAGCAGAGTTATGTCGATGACAGGCATGATGGTTTTCTGGCAAAGCTCCAGTGGCTGAAAATCAAGTAAAAAACTCCTTCAGAAGTCAGAGCATGCAGCTGTTTGCAGGATAATTACTTGCTGGAGCTAATTACTCCATTGCTAGCACCGTTTCCCTGCGCACAAGTCACTCACTTGTGTCTTTCCAAGGAAGCATTGCTGGTGGCTTTGGCGTGTTTTCTCCCTGTCAGATTACTGGGTGTTAAGAAGAAGAATGGTTGCAGTGAGTGACATTTAAATGGCTCACCAGGAGAGATGAGCGCATGCTTTGATAGCAAGTGGGTGTTATTATTTATTAGTGTAAACAAATTAGCTGTCTTTTCAGTCTGGCTTCCAGCAATCAAAAGCCATTAAGGAGTAGGCCTGGCTGATCAATTGGATTTTTCCCATTCGAGGACAACCTGTGGCTCTGGTCCTTGCGTTTCAACTGGTTTTCAGCAACATGGTGTCTGAAATAGTGTTTTGCAGGTGTCTTCATCTCTGTGAACACTGACCAAGTCAGCAGCAGCATTGCCAGCTGAACCCATGTCACGAATCTTCTTTTTCACTTTGAATTGATAGAAGAAATTATCTCTCTGTGGGAGTCTGAGTCTCCCTGTTCCTTTAAATATTTCTTTAGATAATTCTTCCTCTGGGGGAAACATTTATAGAGTAGTTACTGCCTTTTGGGGAAGGCTTTATGAGGCTCCCTTGTAAGTCATATGCAGATGTGCAAGTTCTCCACTGAGGCTGATCGTGAAGCTGCAAGTTATATAAAAGCAATTGCTAGCTTTAGGCAAACCGTTATGGCAGTGCTTCAATTTATTTTAAAAATCAAGCTTAACATTTACTGAATGTAAAGCCTAAGCAGGAGATGGCTTTAAGTTGCACGTAGACATATTGAAGCGGTGTTCCTTGCAGGCAGAATTATTTTCTTCCTCTCCAGAACTGGAAGAGCAAAGTCATCTTGCACAAAGCATTCTATGGCTGTGTCACGTTGGACCCAAAGGAAGCAGTTGCATGTTTGGGAGCTGTTGGAGAGGGTCCAGAGGAGGCCACAGAGATGATCAGGGAGCTGGAGCACCTCCCCTACGAAGACAGGCTTAGGAAGCTGGGCTTGTTCAGCCTGGAGAAAAGAAGGCTGCAGGGTGACCTCAGTGCAGCCTTTCAGTACCTAAAGGGAGCCTATAAACAGGAGGGGAGTCAACTCTTTGAAAGGGTAGATAACAGCAGGACAAGGGGAAATGGTTTTAAGTTGAAGGAGGGAAGATTGAGGTTGGATGTCAGGGGGAAGTTTTTCACAGAGAAAGTGGTGAGGTGCTGGAAGAGGCTGCCCAGAGAGGTTGTGGATGCCCCATCCATCCCTGGAGGTGTTTAAGGCCAGGTTGGATGGGGCCCTGGGCAGCCTGGTCTGGTATTAAATGTGGAGGTTGGTGGCCTTGCCTGCAGTGGGGGGAAGTTGGAGCTTGATGATCCTCGAGGTCCCTTCCAACCCAAGCTATTCTATGATTCTATGATTCTGTGATTTGAAATCTCTATGGCCTGTCATTAATCCCTGCAGTCTCTGGTGTCTCTTCCATTGGCAGGTGCAGTGTTGCATTGGAGTTTGCCAGAATCCATGTAATGCCTGTTTATTCATTGCTGAATGTGGGCTAGCATACTGTATCTCTCATGGTTCATAAGACTCAACACCAAGCTGATCTTGGCTATATAACTAGCGATAGGACTAGGAGAGAATGGCTTCAAGTTGTACCAGGGGAGATTCAGACTGGATGTTAGGAAAAACAACTTCTCTGAAAGAGTGATCAGGAGCTGGAACAGGCTGCCCTGTGAGGTGGTGGAGTCACTGACCCTGGAGGTGTCCAAGAAACGTTTAGATGTTGTACTGAGGGGCATGGTTTAGTGGGAAATATTGGTGATAGGTGGATGGTTAGACTGGACATTCTTGGAGGTCTTTTCCAACCTTGGTGATTCTGTGATTCTATATAGTGTTGTCTAAAATGTATGAGAATCACTTTCCAGTTTGAACAAACATTTGGAAGCAAGTAAAATCTCACCTTATCTACTTGTTAGAAAGCAACACTACACAGAAATGTGAAAAGCCTGAGTCCTGATCAGAAGCTGTGAGAACTGGGTAAAAATGATCATGGTCCTTCCAGAAACTACCAACTTGCTCTGTTCACCTTGCCAAGAGTCAACCATATGACCACAGTTTTTGGCCCATACCTGCTCAGATTGGTTTTGAACTTCACAGATGATGTGTTACCAGTATTTCCAGGTATTTAATAACTATTTTTTCAATATGTATGTACCTAGTATCATAGGATCATAGCACTGTTAGTGGAAGAGGGACCTCTGAAAGTTAGTCTCATCCATCTGGTCCTCCAGCCTAAAACCAAACACTGGTCAACAACATGTAAGGTCAATCATGGTGTTTTTTTTAATCAGAATCACAGATTGTTTAGGTTGGAAGGGACCTCCAGAGCTGAGTTCAACTCCTGTATTCAAGCAGGACCACCAGAGCCACTTGCCCAGGAAGACTCCCAGTAAGTCTTGTAAACTTCCAGAGAGTCATGTGTCTCTGGACGCTGGTTTAGCATTGCTCTCCTACTGGAAAGCTTTTTCCTAGGTCTAATCTGAACCTCCCAAGCCACAGTTTTTGGCTGCAATCCTTTATTGTGTCATGTGTATGATATATAGAGTAGACCTGAATCAGGAGAGGGTGAGGTTGGATATAAGGAAAAGGTTCTTCACCTGAGGGTGGTGGGCATGGAGTAGGCTCCCCATGGCTGTGGGCACAGCCCCAAGCTGGTAGAGCTCAAGGAGCATTTGGACACCACTCTCAGACGTAGGATTTGGGTTCTGGATGTCTTGGATGGAGCCAGGAGATGGACTTCTAACTCCTTTCTATGGTTCTGTGTGTTAGAGCTGCATTAAATATGAAGCAGATAAAATAATCCAATGTTCACATTACATCCTTCACACAACCACTGCCTGTGGTTGTATATTGGTATGTGTGATGTCTAGTTTAAATTATTGCAGTGTTATTAAAGTGTACCTCTCCGTTTGTGCTGCTGGGGTCAGTTTAGCTACGATGATCTTGTCAGTGCTAGAGATAAAAGTGTCTGTATAGCACTTGTATCAATGAGTCTAATCAAAAGATGTTATGGGAAAAACAGACCGGTTAATAAAAAGAGATCATCCAGTCTTGTCTCTCAGCAATTACATTGTGCTTTTCATCAGTAAATCTTAAATGTTTTTTCAAGAATTTAATTGGTAAAGCTTGCTATTCGAAGGTTGTCTGGCTAATGTGGCTTTCTTTCTGAATCTCTGTCTTTGTAGGGCACCAACCAACATGATTCCTATGGTCCAGTACTTGAAGGTGATTGAATTCATGTCATTAGTTTCCCTTGCTTAGGGTTGTTTCTGCTAGGTTATTTTAGATGATGGCCCAGGCTGGGGAAGCTGTATTTCCAGCCTTAAGCTCTGGGTTTGAGCAAAAGCAATAACCATTGCTCTGAACATCTTTGAAACTGGCAGCATCGGGTTGGAAAAGCACAACCTCCTGAGCTGCTGGTGGTGAGAAACCCATCTGGAACGGGGTCAAACTTTGTGTTTTCAGGGCGGGTTGGAGGGGATAGAGCGACTGCTGTCTCTTTTGATCTTTCTGCAGCAGGATTTTTTGGTGGACAAGCAGGAGAGAAGTAATGGTTTCTGACACATATGCTGACAGGGACTGAACCGCATTAGCACTCTGTCAATCTGATCTTCCAAGAGCTGCCTTTTTTTTGAGATATATTTGACTTTACCAGCCATCAAAGGCATCCTCAGTTTTTGGTCTGCGTGGGAAGAGGAGCAGGCAGCCAAGGGAGAGATGGATTGCTGCGTGGCCAACTTGACTCCATGGAGATCAACTTCTCAGAGGGAGCAGAAAGGGCAGTGGACCCTCAAGGTTACCCCTGGGAACTGGAATGGATGCAAAGAGAGCTTGAATTTGCCACTGTGAATTTTCTGTGTCTTTCTGGTTTTTTTCTGGACGTTAGTCTGATAAGTGGGACTCCAGCCAAAGTGGAAAGAGAAGCGTACTCCAATTCTTGCACACTGGAGACAACAGAAAACAAAAAGAGAGTTAAAAAAAGAGATAGGTGGCATTATTTTCTTGGCCTCAGAGATTGGCATCTCACTAGCATATCCTGCCTGTGTCATTGCAATTCCCTGTACACCTTCTGGATTAATCCTGTCTCCACAGATGCACTATATTGAGCTGGAAGGGTTTTTATCACATTTCTTTTGCTCCCGAATTAATGTTCTTCTTAGGGTGATGGGAGGAACTGTGTGCATTATCTGCCTTCCCTTTTTCAATTCCTTCTGATAGGATTTTAATTTCAAATCCTGCACTCATCACACATACAACCATTTCTGCTTGGCCAGAAGTCAACAGGAGTGTGCAGTAATTGAGGATTATGGGATATGTACCAGCATAGCACTGGGAATGCCTGCGAAATACCAAGTGCATCAGCTTTGCTGCCACCGGCGGGATGCAGAGAAGCTTCTACGTCTTGCAGAATTAACCCTTCTGAGGGAACTCTGTTGTGCTAGGTTCATCTTCACCCAGGACCACGTGGCAGTTCATTGAATAATTGCTGGATTGGTAAAACCACTGCAACTTCTCTGTGTTGTTCTTTTTTTCTTTTTTTTTTTTTGGAGTCAGCTCTTTCAAAAGTTGGGAGTAAAACAAATGTACCAACCCCAGCCTCAGTCGCAGACTTGGATTGATTGTTTTAATTAGCAAAACAGTCCAGACTCCTTCACCTGTAGTATTGCTCTCATACATCCTCATTTTCCCTCACATGGCTGAGCCCACATTGCTGGTGTCAGAAACAGCCCCTTATCTTTATGTCCAGAGGAGAAGCTGTTCGGCATAGCTGCACTCCTGTTTGTTTAGATCTTAAACTGCTCATTTCTTGTTTGTAACCTCATTAAGCCTATAGCATCTGTAGCAGGAGAGCATGTCCCTGGGATGCAGAGGTAGAGTTGACCTCGTTGACCCAGGGGTGCTTCCAAAATTAGTCGTTAAGGCTTAGATACAGCAACCACAAAAGCTCCGTTTCACCCAGCCTTCCATTTCTCCCTCCAGCTACCATTCTTCCACCATATTTCTTCACCTTAAATCAGCGTTTGGACATTGCTAGGGTTGTTTCTGTGATTGATGACCATATCTGCAATGTCCAGAATGCTCTTAGTATCCACTTCTAAGTATATAAGGCGAAGTCTGGTGAACTGCACTTAAATAAGAAATATATCACTCTGAGGCCAACAGCCCTCTAAGATTCAGAGGGCTGGAGCAGCTCTCCTATGAGGAAAGGTTGAGGGAACTGGGCTTGTTTAGCTTAGAGAAGAGAAGGCTCCAGGGAGACCTCATTGTGGCCTCCCAGTACTTGAAGGGAGCGTATAAACAGGAAGGGGAACGGCTGTTCACAAGGGTGGATAGTGATAGGACAAGGGGGAATGTTTTTAAACTGAGACAGGGGAGGTTTAGTTTAGATATTAGGAGGAAGTTTTTCACTCAGAGGGTGGTGACGCACTGGAACAGGTTGCCCAAGGAGGTTGTGGATGTCCCATCCCTGGAGGCACTCAAGGCCAGGCTGGATGTGGCTCTGGGCATCCTGGTCTGGTGGTTGGCGACCCTGCACATAGCAGGGAGTTGAAACTGGATGATCATTGTGGTCCTTTTCAACCTAGGCCATTCTATGATTCTATGCTTCTGATTCTTAACTATCTTTTCACTAGGGAAGTTTAATTGCTTGCTTTTCTAAACATGGCAGTGCTGGAATTTGGGGTGGTTTTCTTGACTGTCTCCACACCGATTAGCTCAGGGTTGTGTCTCTGCATCACAACAGTGCATTATTTTCTCCCTTCTCTTTGCTTGGTTTGCTTTGTGAATCCCAAAACAGACTGTAGCACAGTCCCAGGCAATGCACTTTATAGTTGACTTCCAGAGAAAGAACTTCACTGCATTGTTGCCGGGCTCATTGAAAGTCACATTCTTCTTTTTTTCCCCTGCATTTGAGGCCTGAGTCCATTTCACTTTGGAAGAATAACTCTTAATTTCTCCTTTTTGAAATGTTTTCCTAATCAGAAGTGCTGTATGAGAAGAGCCATCGCGTTTTAAATAATTGATGGCTACTTTATTGAGTTGTCAGCGCTAATTCATCCTCTTTTTGAAGTGCTTGGATGTTCAAAGGAGTAATCTTTTTCCAACCTGCTTATTTTTTGAAGAAAAGTTCATTTTTATAATTACTTTTTTTCTTTTTTTTCCTTTTTTTTCCAATGGAGTGTAATTGTAGCTGTGCAGCAGTGGGGTGGGATGAAGTACCTTCCAGCTCATGCCGGCTCTAAAATGCCTTTATTACCATTTTTACTGCTAATTTCTCTGCCTCCCTCCTTTTGCCGAGCTTTAATTATACCTGTTTTAAAAGTGCATTTTGAAATATGACACCTAGTTCTCATGGAGAACAAAAGAGAGATTAATCCATTGTTAAAAGGAAAGGTAAAGAAGATATTTTTCTTTGTCAGGGCCACCCCTCCCTGACAAGTCCCTTTCAGTGGGAGGACTGCAGAGAAGGAGCTGTGATTTTTGAGGGAAGGGACTTGTCAACAGAAGAACTGAAAACCAAAAAACACGTGCATGGATGCTGTGATCAGAGCTTTCCTTCTTGCACATGGATCTCCCTTCTCCCCTCCACTGGCAGAGAGAAGGGCTCTTGCAAGAGTTTGTAAACTTCACTAGCAGTTTAAAGGTTAATAGCACTCTAACTCACATCTGAAAGAGCTGAGAGAAGACAGTAATCTGTAAATAGAGCCTTTCTGTTGTAAAAAAAAATCATAGTTTTGCGCACACTCAAAAAGCAGAATGGTAATTTTTTTTTTCTTGCTAATAATCTGCTTTAGTGCTGTGTATTAATTATATCATTAATTGATTTAGTGTGTTTACTTGCATCAACTTCACCCTACAGAAGGTGAAAGCTCTTCCCTTGCACTGCACATGGAACGGACCCATATGGGATCTCTATAAAGTTCTTGGGTGCTGCCATGTTCTGCAGTCCCAGTTGTGAATATTCTGGGCCTGACCCAGGGCTTGATGAAGAACTGGAAATGTTAGGCTTGGCTCTACTAATTAAAGCATTCAGAGACCTCGTGTCTGTTAAGAAAACCAATACATGGAGTGAGAGTAGAGTAGAATGATACAACGCTATGGGAGAACCCTACCAGGGTCTGTGTTCTATTTTAATTAATTAAGTGCTAATTATAGCTGCTGGAAAAGGTAAAGACTAGAAAATTTAGAACATTGAATTTGTGAAGATGGTATCCCAAATTCTGATCTCGGCTGACCTTGAAGTCAATGGAGTTATACAGAATACCTTCCAGCACAAGAGAGATGAGATCTATTCCATTAACTCTAAATAATTTCTGTAGTCAGTCATTTTAAACATAAAAGGACAGGAAAGATACGGCCATTCAGCTGCATCTGACTCCTGTTTGCATGATAGCATCAGCCTCAATAAGCTCGTGAGTTGCATACAATTAAAAGAAGAACAGGCTTGAACATGAAGCAAACCAAACATTCAAGCCACCAGGGGAGCTCTGCTTGTTGCAAAAGGCTTCTCGCAAAAAAGCACTGAGATTTCTCTGCTTGACTGTATAATTTCTCCTTGAAGAGTTGTGTCAGAAACTATTTTAAGGGCAGGTTGATGACAGGTTGAACACTCTTTTTTTGTATTAACACAGCGTGTCATATTTAATTCCTGCTCTCTTGTTTTCCATTGCACTTTGCTGGAAACAACACAATCTCAAATTTCCATAGCAGCTTCCTATTCTCTTTCCAGCCACTGCGGTGTTTCCACCCATGACACAGGAAACCTACTCACCCTTAACTAACAGTATCATTTTGGTTTGCCTGCTTCATTGTTTAGATGGAATCACCTGCTTCCTACTCATTTGTCTCAAAATCACTTTAAGTAGTGTTTTTCTGGGGGTTGGAACTAGTTGACCTTTGAGATGTCTTCCAGCCTTATAGAGTTTAAGGAGCATTTGGACACAGCTCTCAGACATAGGGTTTGGATTTGGAGTGGTCCCGTGTGGAGCCAGGAGTTGGACTGAATGATCCTTGGGGGCTCCCTTCCAACTCAGGGTATTCTTTGATTTTCTGAATAACCACAGGGTCACCATAGTGAGCGTGAGCGTGCCCATGGCTTCCTAATTATCACAGCCCCTTCAAAGAGTGGACCACATTACATTTTTTTTCTGTCCCTGCTCTGAGCAGCACCAAATGCTTCTGGCTCATAATGATAAAGATTTTTAGTCCTTCCTCTGAATCGTCCACGTAACTACGGGGGTTAAGGTGAACAGCTGATGCTCCATCCCTGGAGGCA
Source organism: Pavo muticus (assembly GCA_016647715.1). NCBI lineage: Eukaryota > Metazoa > Chordata > Aves > Galliformes > Phasianidae > Pavo > Pavo muticus. The sequence continues at coordinate 4,685,164 of JACDJE010000053.1, read as the reverse complement.
TTCAAGGTGAGGTTGGTCAGGACTATGGGCAGCCTGACCTGGTGGGTGGCAACCAGTCCACAGCAGGGGTAGGAGCTCGCTGATCTTTAAAGTCTTTTCCAACCCAAACCATTCTATGATTCTGTGACTCTATGCTTTGAAAGCAAGAACGTGCTGTTAGATGAGGGAAGAATATCTGTGACAAATGGGCTCAGGCAAGCAGGATCTACCCACTGTTGAATGTAAATCAATAAATAGCTGGAGGATATCAGGGCTTACTTGGTCTTCTAGGTTCTTAGAAGTAATTTGGCAACACTTGCATGGTTTGTCAAGCCAACAAAATCTTGTTTAATTGAAACGAATTGCCTATGTGTACATAAATGCATATTGAAGTTCCTGTATTGTGGCCTCAAACTGGTAATACAGCATGAGCATCTCTTAATTGTATTCGGCATTGCTTTTCACAGCTGGGCTGAAAAGTGGCCAGAAAAGCTGCTATCTATCAAGTCAGGTATCAAGTGAGGAAGAATAAGTACTCCTGCTAATTTTTACATTAATAATTCACCACAACCATCACACTGGAGATATAAAGAAGAGTCAGAAAGTTTTGAACAAGAGGGAAAGACTTTTCAAATCGAGATATTGATTTGATAGTGAGCTAATGCAACGAGCTTAACATGGGAGTTGATATGCTCAAGCAGATCTGTTTGGGTGTCTGGAAAGATGTGAGCTTCACAAATAATAAACTCAATTTTTTATATAATGGGAATCAGAGCTTTCGAGCATTAAACAATACAGCCTTAAAGAGAGGAAGGCATCTATCAGCACCTTCGATTCTTTTTTTCTCAGTGTTGGTCTCAGACTAACATGCTTGCATCAGCATTAAAAAGAGAAGAAATAGAAAGAAATAGCTGTAATGGAGCCAAGAAAGCACAGATTCAGGGCTGATGTGCAGCTCCGTAAGTTAGTGCTCTTACTCTTTTATACTTGCATTAGAAAGGAAAAGTGTTTGGCACAGCTCACACAATGATGCCAGATCTGCAATAGCACAAAACTCTCCAAAAATGGTTTAAAATACACATTGAATCAGAGAATATTCCAAGTTGGAAGGGACACAAGGATCATCAAGTCCAACTCCTGGCTTCACACAGGGCCACCTAAACATTAAACCCTACGTCTGATGGCATCGTCCAAACACTTCTTGACTTCCAGCAGGTTTGGTGCTTGTACACATGTATTCATTTATGTATTTTATGATTTTTATACGTACAATCTTTATGGGAGGTTGAGCTGAATCTTTGAGTTGCTTCCATGCCACGTGCCTTTCTTCCAGGCGGTTCCCCAAAATCCCTTTTTGGCGTTTTTGCAGGGCTACCAGCTTGGCTTTTCTCTGTCAAAGTATGTTTCCACCTTGTATCATTTTGCTCTGATCCATCTTTTAAGTAATAAGAGAGGTTGTTTTCCCTCTGATGAGGAAAATTATTTTAAATGTTTTTCTCCTAATAGATGAGCAAGTGTTGAAATTGATGTAATGAAATAATGACATCTCCTTGTGAGTTTACTGCAGCAGTGAAAAACAAGCTCCTCGGCAGACTTCACATTTTGCTTCCAGGTTTATTCCCTTTGCGCTTTTGCTTTGCTTTTAATAATCAAACAGCTCTTGAAGTCATAGAGTGGCCTCGAGGAAAAAAGTCCAGTCTGTCTCCACCAGCCAGTATATTCACACCAACCTCAACCACCAGTACCAGTTCAGTACTCTACAGCTTGCTTTTGCACATGGTGGTACATATCATTGCCTCTTCCCTTCCTCTTTTCTTCCTCTAAAGCCCCAGTGATAGGTTATAACTTGTAGCATTGCAATAATTAAAGATTATTTATAGATCATTCCTCATTCAGCTTCTTTTGGTTATATCATTTCTTGCTTTAAGAAATAGAATTGAAGGTGAGGATGGCTTGGTTAGCCAATGGGGGGATTTTCCATATATAGGAAGTCTCAGAAGTCCTGAAACCATTCAATTGGGAGATAAATGATATGTTCAAGATGAGTGTTTTTTACCAGAGCAGAAGACAATAGGTGAGAAGGCAGCGATGTAGTGGCTGGCAAGGAGCAGAGCATCTCTGGCATAGGAAGCTGCTCCGTTCCCATCTCCACCATTGATATGTTTTGCATATTCAGCACTTTTAAGAGACTTCTAAAACTCAGCTTTGGGTCCATGTTGTGAGGTAGCATTCACTGGACTGGAGAGAGAAATGAAAGGAGACTCAGAAACAGCCAGCTGAAAAGTTCATGTCAGCAGAGGCAAGGAGCAGGTATTTACAGAGCAGCGTGACAGCTCTGTCATACAAGCTTGGGTCAAAATCAACTTGTTTGCTTTTTTTTTTTTTTAACATCCAATTCAGGGTGCTGACTTTGAGTTGCATCCGTTGCTGGGAAAAAAAAAGGAGCTGATTTTCTTTTTGGTTGATATTCTGATGGCCCCTTGTGGTTTCATGGAGTTAGACCATGTAGACCAATTCTAATGTGGGAAAAAAAATGTAGCAGAATGTTGGGCAACTGCTCTTAAGTCTTTGCTTTTGGAGATTTCATATCCACAAGTGAAGAGGCCATGGGGAATAATAAAGGAGAATTTCCAGAGATGGATATGAATGCAGAAGGACATTATTTGGGAGCTGACAGCTTTATGCTGGTTGACTTTTGATGAGAACATCTGCTCCAGAACATAACTTAAGCCATCTAAGATCTTTTCTCTGACTCTCCTCCCATCTCGTGTCAGACAACAATTAAGTCCACAGCTGCTTGCTGCAGCCACATCATTGCAATAATTAAACATAAAGATCATTTATAATGAGTATTAGTTCATGCCCCCAAATTACTTTTCATTTAATCACATTAAAAGGCATTTTCATTTAAGAGTTGCCTGTTTTAAGCATCTTTATTATGATAAAAATATCAGTCGTGTCACAATTAACAGTATTTTTCACATTTATGATCTTATCTTCAATCAGAACTGTATGATTCTTTGTCTGCTCTCTCTTTGCTTTCCTATCAGTTTGGGATCACACGAAGCCTCCAGCATCCTTCCTCATTTATTGTTGTGTACCGCTCTCTAATGACAGGAAAATGAAAACAGAAACAGCAGAGAAACTTGAATACTGTAATTGCTTTTCAACCAATTTTAGTGAACTGCCGTAAGAATAAAATGCATGAACATTTAAAAAGATGTTTATGTTTCCAGTTCATTGCAGAAAAAAATGCTCAGACACCTTTTCTGCTGTCTTCTAAAGTAGATATCCTTGGCATGGCATTGGCATGGCATCTTCTAAAGTAGATAGTAGATATCCTTATTAAATGGATGGTGGAAGTATTTAGGGAAGGCCAATGGAAACTGGTCAATAAACGCATACTTTCTTCTAAACCTTTTGTGTCCTTTGCTGGAGATGGATTGGCAGCATTTTTCTTGGTTGACTGTTATAAATTGGTTGTGTGCAATATACGCAGGGTCACAGCACAGGGTGAAAGCCTCACTTTCTTTATTCGGAGTTTATTGTGGGATTTTACTTAGCTGAGGGGGTCTGTGGAGGCAAACATTTGGATTTGTCCAAGTGTCCAGCATTCATGAGCAGCTTTATGTGTCACCAGCGTCAAGAAATGGTAGAGTATGTATGCATGGTGATGGCCATGGGTCTACACAGTTCCTGGAATGGAGAGGAAAGATTTGAAGAGTGAGATTTGAGGTTAAGGGAGAGAGTAGAAGGGATTATGTATTTCTATAAATGATGGATTGCAGCCCAGTTTGTAACTGTCCATTTGAGTCTTCCCTACAATAAGGAAATTTCAGGGATGGCTCAAAAGCCTGAATGTTGAGGGCTTGCCAAAAAAAAAAAAAGAGGTTTCAAGCAATAAGAAACTTTCTAATACCATGACATCTACTTTGAGCAGTCGTAAAATAGCAATTCTAAAAATCCATCAGCAGAATATGGTGGCTCATGGCTCATTGGTGCTTGTGCCTTGCAAAGAGGGAGCTAGGGAAGATGCAGAGCTTCAAGACTTAAGTCAATGTCTACTGGAACAGCTCAAGATTCAAATGATTGAAGATCTGTAGCTCAAGGTTAAGGTGGGTTGGCAGATGAAGGTGAATGAGTCAGGCAGTACATGCCAAGCAAACGTTTGCCCAAAACATGTCCTTAAGTATTATTTTTGTGAGTGCTTGCATCCGTATTCATTTAATGTAGGGATAATGAGATTTCCATGTCTCTTACACATCCTTCACATTTAAGTCAACCATGTCAGAAAATGAAGATTGAATGCATTGTAGTTAATGTGGCTACATTTTGTGTAACCACAGAATTACAGAGCTGGGTTTTCAGAATTGTGTTGTTCTGAGTGATTATTTTTAATGTATTTATTAACATGCAGATGAAATTTCTGCGCAGCTGTTTGAAAACATGTTATGAAACTGGTAACACTGTGTGAGATGAGGTAATGTTTTGCTTTCCGTGCTTCTGATTTTGTTACAAACAAACAAAAAAAAAAGGCATTTGATGTGGATTTTGTTTGCATTTGCCAAGTACGTTTGTTACTGTGCCTCAAAGCCCAAATAACATGACAGAAGGAACAGCCAGGGGGTCCCAATGGGAGAAGGGCAATCTCGTATCTTCAAGGGAGTATCATCCAAGGAGTCTCTAGATGTGAAGGAATTGAATTCAGAAGGACTTCAGGGGACACAGAGACACGTTCTGGCTTGTTGGAGCAGATGAGCCATCGCTTTGCCCTAGTATGAAATCACCCACCTATCTGACTGGCCTGGTGTCCCCTGCTGAAGTGAGGTAATGAGAAAGGTTAAAGCAAGCTGTAAGTCTATTATATTGATACCTCTGTATTTTTTTTCTCCTTTTTTTCTTACTCTTTTAGAAAGCGTAGTTGACTCAGGTGTATTTCCCGCAACAGTGGTTTCTGCCCAATATAATCTCACAGGCAGCAGAGCTTCTCACATTTTGCACCATTCTAACTTTATTCAGAAAAAGAAAAAAAAAAAAGGTCTTTATATCCTCTTATATTACTTGCCATGAGTGTTAACATTCACGGTTGGTTATGACAGTGCAGATTGGGCCAGCATCTTCTGAGAGCCCTAGTAAACATGTGGCAGCAAATTAAAATTATATGGCTGAACGAGTTCCTGCCCCAAGCCATCTGCCCCCTCCGTTTGATGGCTGTTGCTGGAAAGGTGAGGATATCAGAACTGCCTGTGAATCAGTTGCTGAAAAGCTCTAGTTTTCACATGATATTTTCAAGCAGACATAACCTAGATATCAGTTTATCTGAATTCTGTGAAGGTTTAGGTGCAGATTCACAGGTAGGTGAGATGCCCCTAGGTCATGCTAGGACACAGCTCCTCAGAAATCAGGGCTGTACACCCCATTTTGGAGGTGGTCAGATTCTTGTCCTCCTCCTCACTCATCTTCAGCCTCAGATCTTCTAAGAGATTATTTTCAAATTCTGTCCCTATCAGTTGTTGAACAGGTATGGTTGCTTGGCAAAAGTGGTACTGTAAAGATCTGGGGGCTTGGCATCTGGTTAGTCTGTCCTAGAGGTAGAAATTTGGGAATCATAAGGAGACTTAGCCATTCTTCTTTTCCATCTCAAAATGGTCAACAAGAAGTGCTATTGAGTCTGCTGGGAAAGGACAAGAAAGGAAAGGAAAGGAAAGGAAAGGAAAGGAAAGGAAAGGAAAGGAAAGGAAAGGAAAGGAAAGGAAAGGAAAGGAAAGGAAAGGAAAGGAGAGGAGAGGAGAGGAGAGGAGAGGAGAGGAGAGGAGAGGAGAGGAGAGGAGAGGAGAGGAGAGGAGAGGAGAGGAGAGGAGAGGAGAGGAGAGGAGAGGAGAGGAGAGGGAAAAGAAAAAAAAGATCAAGGAGAATCTTCCTTATTCATTAGGTTTCTTCGTGGTCTCTGATAGTTCAGCTCAATCCCTACATGCTGCATGCAATATTCTTTCCAAATCACATTAAGTCTGACAGCTCTGGATTGCCTTGATAGATGTGTAAACGGTTGGCTCTGTTGAAACATGTGCCTTGCTGATACCTCCTGTCGCCGAATCTAATCACACTCTCATTACGCACAGAATAAAAACTATTCACTTGTTTCAGTTTTGGATTGCCAGTTGTTAGAGTTCAGCAAGTTGTGCAAATAGGTCTGATATTTTTTCCTCCAGGCCAGATTTAGAAGGGTCATGAAGTCCTGGTCTTTGCTGTCAGATGAACAGCATCGTGTAATCACTTCTCAGAAACATACTATGTCTGTCTTCAAAGTAGTGTTTCTTTAGTGCTATACCATCCTTCTGATTTCTAGCATAACTGATAGCCAGGGTTCGTACAGGTTACTGAATTTGTTCCACTTGAGCTTTGCTGTATTTTACTTTGGGCCGCACTGGTGTAGTTTGGAAGTATCTATAGATGGGTCTGCTCAGAGGCACTCAGCTTTTCTGCTGGAAAGTGGAAAGTTTTTTAAAAGGAGTCAGGCTTATTATAAATAATTTCCATCTTCTTTCTCAAAAACACGGTCTTAGCAACAATAAATTGGTAGGACTTTCAGTGATAAGGAATGCTTGATTTTCCCAGTAGCTGAACTACTCAAGATTGCTTTGAGCACTTGTCTAACAGGTTGCCCAAGGAGGTTGTGGATGCCCCATCCCTGGAGGAATTCAAGGCCAGGCTGGATGTGGCTCTGGGCAGCCTGATCTGATGGTTGGCGACCCTGCACATAGCAGGGAGGTTGAAACTGGATGATCACTGTGGTCCTTTTCAACTCAGGCCATTCTATGATTCCATGATTCTGTGGTTCTGTGATTCTGTTCCTCAGCATCCATCAGAAAACTCTTTCCCACCTTAGATTCCTCAAGTGTGTCAGTGAGTGTGGTGACTCATGGGAGAAGGGGACACAGGAGAGAGGAAGAAATTCATGTGACATTGGGTGACAAACATGCTGTGCACATTCTCTTTCTGCCTTGGCTCCCACGTGGGGTTGACTTCATAGTCTTGGCTCTCTGCACTGAACCAGCTCTTCACTCTCCTTGTTCACAGCTTAGAAACAAATAATAGAGAGTGAGAAAGGGCATCTATTTTAGATGTGACACCCTTTGATCGAGTGCAGTAAGAATATATGGGCAGGACTACAAATAATCTCTGCTGTGTCACCAGTGCTACTTGATTCAAATCTCAGTTGTCCATCTCGTTGCTGAATTAACACAGGACATAGGCATTCTCAGACTGTCTGAAATGTGGTGATAGAATAATATTTTTCCTATGTGTTACTGTGTGATCCAGCATCAGTGCACCCTTCGCTGTAGAAAGGCAAAAATGAAAGCATCTTTGCAGCCCAAGAAGGCCACATTGGTGATTTTTAAGAGCACAAGTCTTACAGTACAAGGTTTCATTCCCGCTGCCGTTCATGAATAATCCTCCAGCTGTTGGTTTCTCTTGACGTGGAAGTTCAGAATTTACCAACTTATATGGGGCTGGTTTACTGAAAAGCAGTTGCATATTTAATGAAAAAATTCCTGCCTTTTCCAGATATGGTGCTCTGCAGCAACAGGCAATTATTCTATTCAGAGAAGAAAACTTGTGAACAGTTGGGCCAGTAAGCTACATTTCTCCAGGGTACATGGTCTGTTGCTTGTGTAAAAGGGAAACCCTCAGATTTGGTAGCACTGCCTCTCCGCTTCAGCCTTCTGCATCCTCCACATGTTGAGAAGGAGTGACTGATGCCTGGTGGGATCCACTGGATGTGCTGTCAAGAAAGGAACACAGGGCATTATATTCTTTAGCACAGGCTCTGTCATGATAATTACTACTTTTTCACACTGCTTCCAAGAGGCCTTCAAACCCTTTAACATTTCTGTGCTCTGTTTTCTCATCTATAAAGTAAGGAAATTCTGTTCAGTAAGATTCCGTAGCCGCACTCATCAGCTTGCTTTGTGCTTCTTGGATGGAGGATGCATAAAAGCAGAATGACATGATGTTGCAGAAACACATCTCCACATTTCATGTTATCATAGAATGGTTTGGGTTGGAAGGGACTTAAAGCCCACATCCAGTTCCAACCCCCCGCCATGGACAGGGTTGCCCCCCACCATCTCAGGCTGCCCAGGGCTGCATCCAGCCTGGCCTTGAACACCTCCAGGGAAGAGACATCCACAGCCTCTCTGGACAACCTGTTCCAGTGCATCACCACCCTCTGAGTAAAGAATTTTTTCCTAGCATCTAACCTAAATTTCCCCTCTTTTAGTTTAAAGCCACTCCTCTTTATCGTATCACTATTGTTAGACCATGTAAAAAGTTGCTCCTCTTCCTTCAAGCACTGGAAGGCCACAATGGCATCTCTCCAGAGCCTTCTCTTCTCCAAGCTAAACAAGTCTGACAACCTCAACCTTTCCTCACAGGAGAGGTGCACCGGCCCTCTGATCATGTTTAAGCACTAAAGATAACACTTCTCCCTCCAGAATTTCTCATCTTTTTTGCCTGGTCACAGGCCCAGTGATTCCTGCCCCATACAAACTCCCTGCTATTGTACTTCAGGGTCCTACTGATTTTACATCAAAGGAAATGTCTCAAAGGAAAAGCCATTCCTTTTCCAAAACGCTTCAAGTGCTTCAGCTCCACCGATGCTGAGCTCCCCATCACACAAGGCCTCAATAGCTTTGACCAGATAAGAAAAATATTTCTCCTGTGTTGGAATGGAACAAAAACACAAGCCGGAAGCTAACTGGAGTGCTTTTATTTGCTCATCCTACGGGGATGTGAGGCAGATCTGCGGCCTTTAATTGCTACAACATCTTGATGTCACACACAGATTTCTTCCCCACTCTCTCTGCATTCCAAACACCACTCCCAGAGGCAGAAAGGACGAGCGATCATGAGTGCCACCTGGCTTCCTTATAAAGCCTGCATTTCCTCTGGTTCACTTGTCAGGGATATTGCTCCTCGCAGCAGCATGGCATTGCCAGAGAGATCTTGCAAATATGACAACATTCGAGAGACAAATTATCTCCATTCGGAGCTAATTTCTGTTTCCCAGCAGGGCTCCGCTGTGACCCTGCTGAGTTTGGAAATGCTGCTGTTTGGTTAATAGATGAATGTTTTGTGGATGACTGTATCTGTGCTCTGTTGGTGCCAAGTTTGGCTTCCTCTGCTCCCTCTCCTTCTCACTTGCAGCCAACATTGCGAGGCCTAAATGGATTTATTCACAGGACAATAACTTGCCTGTCATTAGCATGGGGAAAATAATGTATGAGCAAACGATAAAACAAAATGCTCTTTCTCTGCCATCCATAAATGCCTGGGAGGTCTCTTAAAGATGTACTATAGGGAGCCATCCGCTCAGAAGGGGAGATGGGACTGTCAGGAAATGATACACAAGTTAGAGATGGGAAGAGAAGATCTATAGTATCATCTAGACCATTTGCTGAGCGGGACTGCTCATTACTGCGCTGCCCGCTCTGGCTGGCAATTGAACAATGGTATCTCCACTGTTATTAGACATCTCTCGTAATGAGTTGACCCAATGGGTCTTTCATTTCCCCATTTGTTGTTTTTTTTGTTTTTTTCCCCTTCTGGAATGGAATTTGAAGGAAAAGATGAGGACCTTTTCGCTGCCCTTTTAACTGTGTTTTGGAAGCAGGATTTTGTGGTGACGAAGAACTTTGTGTATCTTTACTATGATGGAAATCCTCAGTTATAAGCAGAGAGCTTTTTTATAATAAGGATGTTAAGGCATTGGAACGTGTTGCCCAGAGAGGTGGTGGACATCCCATCCTTGGAGACATTCAAGATGAGTCTGGATGGGGCTTTGAGCAACCTGACCGAGCTGTAGATGTCCCTGTTCATTGCAGGGCAGTTGGACTAGATGACTTTTAAGGGTCCCTTCCAACTCAAACTATTCTGTGAGTTACTGAACTGATGAGTAGTTCATTTAGTTCATTTTGCTTCTTGCAGGGAGTTCAAAGGAGTAGAAATATTCATTGCATACTGTGGAAAATTGTGAACTACAGTGGAACACTTCTTTGCTTCTCTGAGTTGTGTTTGTTTTTTAGATTTAAGCACAGGTCTCTGGGCAGATCATGATCAAATACCACAGCAGTGTAATTCAGGTTTTGTCACCATGTGTACTGTGGTTGTGAAAGGAAGAGGACAGAGATGGAGGAAATAAGACTTCCTCTGACACGTGTAATTCAGGGTTTATCTGTAGGAGCATTTCTCAAAACACGATGTTTGACTTTACAGTGTGAGCAAACAGTGCATCTGGTTCCTAGCACAAATATTTATTGCAGAGTTTGGTCCCCATCCAGACCTTGTTTTATGTTGGAAGGTGTTAAGTGGAGCTCTACCAAAGCTTTTCCTTTTCCATCACTCTCCATGAGGATAGGATGGTGAGATTTTCTGTGGCTGTAGCTGTGCTCCGTCTATATGAGATTCTCTGCAGACATTTGAGTGATCCCATTTCTTCGTGCTGTCTTACCCTGGTACAGCCAACCTTTCATACAATCATTTGAGTTGGAAGGAACCCATGAAGGTCATCCAGGCCAGCTCCCACTGAAGATGGTCAAGAAAGGGAAGCGCTCTGCAGACTCACAACATTTCCCCAGTACCTTGCTGTTTCCTAGAAAGTATGGCATATATATATGACTGTCTCAGTTTCCATCCTGACATCAACCTTGAAAGCATCCTGCTTCAGAAATGGTCCCACTTGTGAACCTGTCGCCACCTGGAGTCTGAATAAAGAAAAGGCAAATAGCTGTGTTCAAGCAGAAGAAAATGGTGTTTCGATAATGGTTAAATTTTTCACCCTCTCCAAATTTTACACCAAGCCTCGTTGCAATCACTGCTTCTGTTTGCATGAATCAAAGGCTAACGCTGTCTTTTTTCCCATCTCTTGAGCAGAAGGGTTTGTCAGACCTGAATCACCAGGGTTTTTGTGTGGTCACTCACTTTTGATTAATGCGATGTTAATACAAACTGTCGGATACTTTGAGCGATCTGCTCTCAATCTCCATGCATGAGGAATTTCAAAATAATCCTTTGGAGACATCCAGGGACAGAGCTGTGATCTCCTTAGTCTTTGATGCGTAGAACACAAGACTTAATTTATTGAATAAATCACAAGTGATGCTGTCAAGTGCAACGTAAGAGTTTTCTGCTCTCTGTGCTCTTTAGGCAGAGCTCTTAATGCTTTATCTCCCCTTTTGGGCCCGTGCTGGACTGAGGGGCACCCAGGGCACGCTGAGCCACCCCTAAATGGTCAAATCAAACCTTGCTCATGCGCCAAGAGTAGATGCTGAAACATAAACAAGGAGAGTAAATGAATGGATGAAGTTTTTGCATGAGAAGATAAAACTGATCCTGTTGTAGTTTCCAACTACTGAAGCTATTCACAAATGTTGAAGTTTTACAAAATCAAGATTTCACAAGGCTGAAGATATTTTGATCTTCTTTTCTGTGTGTATATATGTGTGTGTGTTTCTACCTTGAATGTAATGCAACTCAGTTCATAGTAGCTCTGCTTTTCAGTTGCTAAGTTGTACCTGGAATAATTACTAATTTGTACCTGGAATGATGAGCATGGGAAGCTCTCCACTGAAGATGTCAGCTCCACTATGGTTATGTCTGGAGGTGTTTGGAAGGCATTTTTTTTTTGCTGATTTCTGATTTACCCATCCCATACCATCAATATGTTTGGTTGAAATACAAAAAAACAAAGGGTCTGAAGAGTCCAATGTCTCTCTTGGTCAGGATGGTCCATTGTTTGTTAAACCATTGACCTGCGCAGTAGGACATCCAAGTCTGAGTGCTTCTGCTGATTGCATGATACAGGAGAAACATTTTACTCCTTCCTTGTGGTTTCCTAACCACCGAGACAGGCAGAGATCATTTTTGTATATAAATGTGTTTCAGCACCGGTCAGTTCTGGAGAGAATAGGTTATGATTTCACCCACTCTAAATGAGAAAAGTTAAAATTTGCCATGAAAACAAATTGTCGTCCTCTGTGACACTCTTTGTTTGAGTGCACTGGGGTGTAAATTCCCCTTAGAAAGACTTTTTTTCCCTCTTTAAAATGAAATTCAACCTTAACAGAATCCAATAGCTCCAACTTGAGGGTAGCTCTCCTGGAGCCGGTGGCTGTTGATGTGGCCCATCAGTCACTGCTGTCAATAGTAATGCCCAGGCCTGCATGCTCAGGCTGCGTTGCACGAGGCAACAAGTTCTCCCTGAAACAGGCATAGTAAGGGTTTTAGGAAAAATGCAGCTGCTGAGTTGCAGAAATCCATCTCAAGTTCATTGCTGGTAGGTGGCCTGTGAGAGTATTTGGGAACGTATTCAAAAATATAGAATTCCCAATTATTATTCCCAGTTATCTTATTGATTGTTGTTGGTTAATGAAGAATAAGAGGCTCAGTGAACAGAAACATGAAATGCAATGCTCTTAGGTGATGTTTGAACCATTTCTGCCTTCTGGGACTCACCCTGTAATGGACCTTACCTTCTAGAAACCCTCTGGTGACATTGGTCGTGATGGTCTGTGATGTTATTTAGCCCTACAAATGAGGCTTTTTGACACTGGTTCCAAAGTCTGACAAATGGTTGTACAATTTTGGTGAAGTGGCCTCTCAAGCTCAGCCTTGGTTACCTGTTAAAGCTGATATTTGTGGTTTATATATTTATTTGGCCATTTTGTTTCTTGCGGTCTCACGCTCCTTCTGTTTTCATTACTTGCTGAATTTGTATCACATTTATGCTCTATCTGAATATATCTTCTCATTGGTGTCCACATGTGCAACATAAATCCAGAGGCAGTGCATCACAGTATCTTCTTTTTGGGGCTCAGTCCTATTCTGTTCCCTTCTGTTCTTTCAGGTTGTTTTGCATCATGGTCTGCCCAGGAGCATCTCTCCTTCAAATACAATCTTCCTCTCCAGCAGTAAAGTTTTTTCACATAAAAGCTCTTTTAATCTTGGGGCTCCCGGATGGAAGAGAACAGACCTCCAAGCAGATAGAGTATTCATAAAAATAATACAGATGGCTCTTATTCTCCAAACTGGGCTAACCATATGAAAACATTTATTTAAAAATGAGTTTTGCTCCGCTTCCAGAATTGATGCCCTACTTCTTTGCATCATTAATTTGCTGGTCTGGGTTCAATTTGTATCGCGTTGCAGGCTGCTAATGATGTTCTAGAACAGATATTACAAAGGAGAAGGAAAGCTGCCACTCAGTGCTTGGGAAATAAATCTCCACCTTGCCACGAGTTTACCTGTAATTGGAAGAGTTGTGCAAAATACGAAGAGCCACTTCTGGGAATATTCAGGGTGGATGAAAATGTCAGGGACCGGCTTTTGAGCTCCTGCAGTACAATCTGTGCTCGAAATAACTGAATGTTATTCCTTTTCATTGCAGCCTTGCACAAATGTATATTGATTAATAAAGGAAGGGCATGGTCTGTGCCTGGCACTTCTGAGTGATAAACAGTTACGCAGCAGTAAAGAGGGTATATTAAAGGGTAAGAGCTAATGACTTTCCTTATGTATGTAACACATTAAAACCAGCATGAAGCTACAGCTATTTTATCATGCTGCTAATGTCCCTGACAACATTCACTTGGTGGGAGTGAATGAATAGAAATCCATTTAGAGAAGTAAATTAAAATACCTTAAAAAATGTCTTTAATAATAGCTACAGAACTCAGTAGGATCAGAGAAGTGAGAGATACAAAAGACCTATTAAGTTATCCAGTCCATCTCCCTGCCAAGGCAGCAGTATTCCTTATTATGCAATTACTCCTGTAGCGTTTGGTGAAGATTTAAATGTCTCAAGTGCCGCTGCCTCTGATGGGAGAGCAATCTAAAGGCTGGGAGATGGACTTTCACTAACTTTCCCCTCTGTGCACCCTTGTGTTTCCTTCTCCTCTTGGTTCCTGCGCTGCACCAATTGATGTGTGGTGGGAATAAATGGAAGGAAATCCTTATCCAACCACTGACTTTAATCCTGCTCATAACAATGCTGTGATACCAAACTGGTTGGTGTTGGAGATGCATGTTTGTCTGAAGTCTATGGAAAGATGTCTTCCCAAGCAGATACTTCCAGCACTCTGATTTTTGGTGGCCGAGGAGCTCGGTACCTTCTGCCAACAGTCCATCTCCAGCAGGATGGACCTGCTGAATTTTGTTGCCATGCTGCCAAGCACCTGGGCATTGGCTAAGAGTTAACGTGCCAGGAATTTCTGTTTTATGGGGAATTTCAGAGATCTGAATGATTATGTTCCCATTTTGGGGGGCAGATTTGCATTGCCAGCACTGGAGAAGAAAATGTCACTGCTCTTAGATGCTTGTTTCAGAGCTTCTGGACTGTCAGGGTGGTTTTGTTCTCTTGTTAAACAGGAGAACACAGCCATCTTTTCCTGTGGAATTTATTTGAGCTCAAAATCAGACTAAATGTATCCTATTTAATCAGCCACAGAAGTTCACCCAGAAATTTCTGCATCAAATCCATAACTCCTGTTTGGAGTAGCTTATCTTATAGAAAAGCTCCTGTGCTTGATTTAGAGCCTTTCAGAGATGGAGAATCCAGCACACACAATTGCAAGCTGTTCAAGTGGTTAATTACCTACAATGTTAAAAAGGAGTAGCTCGCTTCAGATCCTTTCCCGCTGGATCTCATTATGGCTTTTTATACTGATTTAAAGGGCTTAAATGAAATAAATAACGAGTTTGAAAAATATCCTGATGTCACAGCCAGTGAGGAGGTCAAAGAAGGCCCTTTGTCTTCTGTCTGTGCAAAGGTCTGAACAGAAATGTCATGATAAACAAGTCTAGTTTGTTTGGGCTTTGTAGAATATGGATGTCAGTGTGCAGTGGTCACTAATTAGTGAGAAGAAGAGCTAAATTAGAACCCAGCTGTTAATTCCATGTCCTGCATGGTGTAAAAGTACACACAGGCTGGTGCTGGCTGAGTCTGACCTGTGATGCTGTAAGGACTGACTTCATTTCAACAGAAATTGGGGAAATCTTTCTGAGGCAGCATCTCCTTGCAGTCTGGAGCAAAGGTTGGATATTGGGAAAAAATTATTCTCAGAAAGAGTGGTGAGGCATTGGAACAGGCTGCCCAAAGAGGTGGTGGAGCTGTTCAAGAGAAGGTTAGATGTGGCGTCTGGGGACATGGCTTAGTGGGCTTAGTGGGGATGGGCTGATGGTTGGACTTGGCGATCATGGTGGTCTTTTCCAACCTGAATGATTCTTTTGACTCTGTGAGTGAGCATGGTGGTATGGGTCAACAGTTGGACTAGATGATCTTCGTGGTCTTTTCTGACCTTTATGATTCTCTGAAAAGCCTGTCTCAAATTTGGACAAAGAATATTATTAAAAAGATCCCATCCAGAAATACCCACAATCTCTGTGCTTCCTCTTCCAGTTTTCTCTAGCTCTGTGATGTGGTCTCACATAGCACAAAAATGGCACGTGTGCTTTCAGAGTGCGAAGGGTTTTGTTGAAATTGCAGTGTCTGTGAGTATCATTTCCCCTTTTTTAAACTGATGTAGAGCATAGTTGGGAAGTATTCCTGGCAGACTCCTCTTTTGGTGCTTTAAATGGTTGTGATTGATTTGGTATTTGCAGCACTGTGGCAGGGTTGGCTGCAGTTCATGTTAACCTTGTGTACAATGGAGGCTTGTGTGTTTAAATACTGTATTTGGGATCCCTCAGAATCCCGTTGCCCATGAGGTGACAAATATCACCTGCAGAGAAACAGGCAGAGCTATCATTTTAAAAGCATCCCCCAGAGTTAGGAGCATTTGGGAAGCAAAGTTGTAGTAGGATGTAGTATAACCATAGTAACGAGCAGTTTTCTGTAGAACTGATACTGGAATAATGAATTTTGCTGGGAAAAAAAAATACTGTATGATAAAAGCAGGCTATCAGATTTTGAGACCATAAAAAGAGTTCTGCATTTAAACATGTATTTGAATTGATACATACTAAAAACTCCTGCCCTTTGTAAAGCCTGGATGCGCCACAGAAGAAAACAAATTGAAAAGCCCCCTTATCGCTCAGTGTGAAATAACCACTAATCAGTAAAACAGGCAATTTGGACTATCATCTTCCTTCTGATAGCTAAAAAAATACATATGTTGGTTCAGGGTTTTGGTGTTGGTTTTTTTATGTTTTAGTGAGGGCATTGCTGTATAGAAATAGGGGTGCAGGTTGTCTCTACACAGCAGTGATGGAGCTTAGGGAGTACCCCGCTCTCTTGCCTCGTCCATACCTGTTCCCCTGCCCACAGGAGCTTATCTGGGTTCATTTTCAAGCATAAGTAGGCTTAAGCAAGGAACCTGTGGCAGTATTCACTGGTAGCTGGGTTCCCAGCTCAGCTTTTAGTGGTTTCCATCTCTTCACTCCACCAACATCACCTAATCATCCATCATCAGCGTCATCTAATGAGGTGAGAGAATAGTTATGTCATTGGCCTTGCAGGACATTTTTTCAACTGCCAGAATTTGGAGAAAAGAAGTTAATGCATTTGTGTTCTTATCTCCATGCATTTTCTCTCCATCGCCATTCGTTGTGCTGTCCAGGTATTTAAGCAGCTCCCTCCCTTTCCTATCGACACCAGTAAAGCACAGCACATGCTGGGAGATTGCCTCAGAGCTCCGTTTCACACGCCTGCTGGGTAATAAAGCGTTATGAATTGACAGCAGGGTAACTAAATTGCAACTGGCAGCGTAACACTGCGGAGCATCACGGGTCACAGCCTGGAGGAGATAGAATCGCAGGTGGGGGACGTGGGCTGGGAGGCAGCTCAGGCAGGAGGTTCCCGTTTCAGAGCTGTTTGCCTTGGGTGTGAATGTGGAGAAGCTCTCGCGGCTGCTGAAATCCTGTCAGTCTTTATAAATGTCACAATAAAATTTATAACAGCGATTGGAGTTGGAATAATATTAATAATAATTAATGTCATAATAAAATTAATCCTAGATCCTAAACCCTGCATCTCAGGTAGAATCATAGAATCTATAAAGTTGGAAAAAAAAACTCCCAGATCATCCAGTCCTACCCCAGTCCAGCCCCACCATGGTCTTGTTGAACTTTATCCCATCGGTCTCAACTCATCAATCCAACCTGTCCAGGTCCTCTGTAGGGCCTTCCTTCTGTAGGGACAGATTGGCAGTTCCCCCAAACTTGGTTTCAGTTGAGGGTGCACTCAATCCCCTGCAGATCTCCAAACCCACCTGGATGTGGGGCGCAGCTCTATTGGCCTTGTTGGAGCAGAGTAGGGACAGATGGTGCCTCTAGCCCCAACAGTTCTATGATCCTGTGATACATGAGCATAGTAGTGATGGTGAACCAGGCTTCAAAACTTGCCGTCCATTTTGCTTTCCCATGTTTTTTTTCTATACTAAGGGAAATACAGGGCAGCTTCTGACCCCAATTCAAGCTTCAAGCCTGGAAGCAGATCAGATGGAGCAGAAAGACAGCAGAAAAAAATTAGTCCATGTACCAGGTGCCCTAATCCAGTGGAGGGCGTCCCCACAGTGTGAGGCTGGAACTAGATGATCCTTAAAGGTCCCTTCCAACCCAAACCATGATTTTGTGTCATGGCTTTGTAAGATGCTGGAGCCCCTGGGGCCATGTGTGGAAGCCAATGGGACCCATAGGGAAGTTTGTCACTGCAGTGGATAATTACACTGCATACAGCACCCAAGACAGGTGAGAGTAGCTTCGAGCAGAACTAATCCGTATGGATGATGGATTCCTGCTGGGACAGGCATAGGTTTCTTCCCTTGGTGTGTTGATTTATATATTTTTAGCTCTTTCCTGATGTGTAATGCCCCAGCGTGGGTCATTGGAGCCCCCTGCTGAACGTACCTTCTCAGTGCTGGGAAAGAAAGATGAATAATGATGGGAAAAAGGAATTAAAAGTCCTCGGGGGGCAGCTGAGAAGCTGTAATTTAAAAAAATAAAAATAAAAATTGCAGAAGTAAATGTTTCATGTCAAGGTATCAGTGTTAGTTTTAACCACCAGTGTGTTTTGGAAGTGGTCCCAAACCCTGAGCTGTGGGTCATCACTGAGGTTGAAGAGGTTTGCAAAGCTTTTGTCCCTCCTGTTCTGCCTTTAATTACAGCTATGCTCTGTGTAGCAGTTTTTAAATTGTGGGGTGTCAGCTACACTCCAGCTCAAAAATTAGATTAGGCTTTATTTATTTTCTCCTTTGAGACAGCCACATCCTGCACTCATCTGGTGCCTTCCTCTGCCAAGACATCTCAAGGAGATTTAAGTGATGGGCAATAATAAACTAATAATCGGCAACCTCTGCAGTGCCAAGGTCTCTTCCTCCATCTGCTGCCTTTTCAAGAGCACATCGTATGCTTAAGACATCCCTGCACAGGGAATTTCCCATCCTCACCATTCTTTCCCCAAGACAATGAAGTGTTTGTAAGTGAATGGGCCTGGAAGAAGCTGTGATTTATGCAGAAAAAATTTAATTCAGGGTGGAGATTTTTCTTGTAATCTGTTGCTCTTTTCTGAGAAGTCACAGGAAACAGAGCAACAGATTGAAAACTGAAGGTTTGTGCGGGGTTGACCTGTTGCTTCGAACTTTCTCTGTGTGTTGGCAGTTCACTGGTCTCTGCTTTATTGTGCCATGCACCTTTGCATCTGCTGTGGGGACCATTGGAAACCCCATTTGCGTCATTGTACATTGAGTGATCTTTTTCTGTAGAACAGGCATGTCCAACCTGTAGCCCCATGGGATGCATGCAGCCCAGCCCAGCACGCATGGCAGCATTTTCCCATCAAGCAGCCCAGTCATGTCTCTACCAGACTTCTATAAGCCCTCTCTTTCCAGAGGAAAACATCCCTCGCTTCACAGTCACTCCTTATTCATGTATTCATCGCTTTTTGGCAGCACACACATTTGTGAACAGCAGCTTTCAAGGATGAAGCGCAGGAAGAGTAAAAACTTCATCAAAAATCTCTGACGAACACCTTGAGAGCTCACTGAGAATTGCAGCCACATCCATCAAACCAGACTGATGCATCAGTTTCACAGAAGCAAGGTCAAACATCCCACTAGTCTTATGGTTTTGTGGTCTTTTCCACATGTTTTAATAAAAAAGCATTAGAAATAAGCATGTTTTGTTACTTACATATGTTAACTGCATTATATATTTTATGAGGGCTGCTCCGAAAATAGTGCCTCTTGTTTTATGATGTTGGCCCACAACATCAGAGGTGGATGTTGGTGGTATGGCAGTAGAGGTTGAACCTTCCCACCAATATCCCCTTGCATTTTGTTGCCGTGTGACAGATGGCAGCAGACAGAATGGCATCTGACATGGAAATGTGTATGGAGCAAAGGAGTGTTATTGAATTCCTCCATGCAGAAAAAATTGCACCTGTTGATACTCATCACTGCTCATCACTGCTTGCTGAATGTTTATGGAGACCAAACAGTGGATGTGAGCACACTGAGGCAGTGAGGGGTGCATTTCAGCAGTGGCGACAGTGACATTGGGTCCCCTCTGCTGGTGTAGATTCTTGTGAGTATGGCATGCAGGCTGGTGAAAATGCATAGCTGATAGTGGTGACTGTGTGGAAAAAGAGTGTTTTGTAGCCGAGAATTTGCTCTATTTAACTGTGTTATTGTGCTCTCTGTATCTGCTCTCATTTCCATGGAAATAATTAGGATGCATTACTTTCGGAGCAGTCTTCATGGATGCAGCCCTAGACAATTCCTCTTCATTCTGTACGACCCAGGCAAGCCAAAAGGTTTTAGACCCACAGGGTGGAGGAATTTGGGCCCTTTAAGCCTTAGGTGGGATGCACAAGTCAAAAGCAAGGAAGAGTTTCAGCAGTGAGAAACCTTGGCTTGGGGAATTAAGGATTTTCAAGAGGAGGAGGTTGTGAGTACAGAAAAGGAAATCCCATCATGTGTTTATTTTTGTTGTTGTTGTTGTTGTTGTTGTTTTTCTGCCCCATCTGTCAAATGGGGGTTAATACCTCTGGGGCTGCTTATTCCTCTCCATCATTTTGGGTTGATGAAAGCACAACGGTCAGCGCGTAAATTATACATGCCCTGGAGCTGCTTTACCTTATCTGAAGCTTCGGTCCGACTGAGAATAAGGGCTGTATCAAGGAGCAGCGATAAATGTTTGCAAAATACATGAAAGATAAAACCCACGATGTTAATAACGACTGGCGCTGTTCCGTTTCATCATATCACATTGGCAGTAGCTAATGGGCAGGAGGTCGTACGAAGGAATCTCTCTTTATTTTTAGTAGCCGTGAGACCCTTTTAAAACCTTCACCCCGATGTGCTGTAAGAGTAATGAATCATCCCCTCGGCGTGATGTTAGGATTCAGCACCACGCAGTGTTTTCAGGTGCGAGGCGGTGGATATTGTTCTGCGGATGAGTTTCCTTGTTAGCGTGGGTTTTTTTTAAAGGGTTCATTGAAGTGCCTTGCCATAAAATTATGCTTTGATCATATCCATTTGCTGTTAATGAATCCAGATGGGTTAGCAGCAACTGGATTGTAACTCTCTGATAATACATGCGCTGCCTTTCATTTTCTCGCACGGAGTTTTAGAAGATCCTGTGCTGGCCCAGCTAACGAATCCAGCTGTATTAACATGGCCTAATGCATCCTAATACATAGCATCCCCAGAGACACATGCAGATGTGTCAGGATTGCTTTGGAAAAGGTTAGAATGGTTCAGAAAAATAGCCATTACATATCTGGTTCTGTCTTCTTTCATATGGTAATTCTCTTTTCTTTCTTCTTTTTTTCTTTTTCCTTTTTTTTTTAAGTCATACGAGTAGCTTAATATTCTCATTAAATCAAAAGACCTTGTTCTAAAATCAAGATATTGGCAGGAACTCGGCTCTGGTTTTAATGTTGTTGTAGATAGGAGGAAATGGGAGAAACAACATAGAAGCCAGCAATGCCCTCCCTTTTAACATCCAGTGTTTGTTTTTTTAAGTTGTTGTTTTCTCAAATATTGAGTTACACCATGAAATATTGATGTGGCAGATTGAAACCAGCTCCCATTCATAGAATCATAGAATGGCCTGGGTTGAAAAGGACCACAGTGATCATCTGGTTTCAACCCCCCTGCTGTGTGCAGGGTCGCCAACCACCAGACCAGGCTGCCCAGAGCCACATCCAGCCTGGCCTTGAATGCCTTCAAGGCTGAGGCATCCACAACCTCCTTGGGCAACCTGTTCCAGGGTGTCACCACCCTCTGAGTGAAAAAATTCCTCCTAAGATCCAACCTAATCCTCCTAATATCCAACCTAAACCTCCCCTGTCTCAATTTAAAACCATTCCCCCTTGTCCTATCACTATCCACCCTTGTAAACAGCCTTTCTCCCTCCTGTTTATATGCTCCCTTCAAGTATGGTTGCATGTCCAAGGCATGAAGTTCTCTGCTATATGAGGACATATGGAAGGACAGAGTCTTTCCCTTGTAGACTTAAGAGATATCAGGAGGGAATAGGAATATCATGGGTCTGGAAATCCCACTCATGTCTCACAGTGAACTATCAATGGACAATGAAAAACGTGATTATCCATGCTTTTGTTTCTCTTACATGTGCTAGTAAGTCTGGTATTCTTTTTCCCCATGTATAAAAGTTAACTTTAATGCCTCACTGTTAGAACCAGCCCCAGAAGGAGACAGTTGGATTTGGACTGAGATGTAATCTCAGTCTAAGCAAATTGCTCAGAATCTAAGCAAATTCTGTATTTTCCATGTGTGCAGTCAGAGATATTCTTCTGAACCCCGTCAGCAGGTTGGAAAGTTGCCTTGTCCTCTGCTTAGAGCCAGACACTGGCCTTTGTTGCATGTTTAGCCATTTTGGTGCAAAGTGAGGCACCTTTGCTGAAACCCTCTCCGCTGCTTTTGGGCTGGCTTAGCTCTGAAGCTGAGGGTTGAGGGACAGCAGCTCCTTTATCAGCTCAAGTGCAATGTAGGCAGCTGCTTATAGTAACAGGAGCAGCAGCATCAACTAGAACATCTTGATGGGACATGGGTAATGGCTTTAAGTTGCTCCAGAGGAGGTTCAGGTTGGATATTAGGAAAAAATGGGTGGTGACGCACTGGAACAGGCTGCCCAGAGAGGTTGTGGATGTCCTATCCCTGGAGGCATTCAAGGCCAGGCTGGATGTGGCTCTGAGCAGCCTGGTCTGGTTGGAGACCCTGCCCATACCAGGGGGGTTGAAACTAGATGATCATTATGGTCCTTTTCAACCCAGGCCATTCTATGATTGTATAAAAAAATTCTTCTCAGAAGGAGTGATGAGGCATTGGAACAGACTGTCCAGGCAGGTGGTAATCATCCCTGGAGGTGTTCAAGAAACATGGAGAGGTGGCACCTGGGGACTTGGTCTAGAGTCCATGGTGGGGACGGCTTGATGGTTGGACTAGATGATCTTAGTGGTCTTTTCCAACTTTAATGATTTTATAATCTTAAAGATCATGTAGTTCCAACCAACTACTGTTAACAAGGTTGCTACCCACCAGATCAGACTGCCCAGGGCCCCATCCAGCCTGGCCTTGAACACCTCCAGGGATGGGGCATCTACAGCTTCTCTGGACAACCTGTTTCCTGTGCCTCCGAGTAAAGAATTTCTTCCTAACATCTAAACTAAATGTCCCCTTCTTATAGTTTAAAGCCATCTCTCCTTGACCTATCCCTATTAGTCTGTGTTAAGAGTGAATTTCCCTCCTGCTTATGTTCTCTGGAAGTCCCTGGAGTCACAGAATCACAGAATCATAGGTTTGAAGGAACCTTAAATATCATTGAGCTCCAAGCCTGCATGCCCCCAGTGTAATAAGTCCAACATTTCTCAAATGAAGCACAACTCCCAGTTCCTCAGTCTCCTTCTTTGCCTTTTGTGCTTAGCTCAGGAGGAGCCCTTCATATTACTGAGCCTAATATTAATTCAATTTGTATCAGCTTGGGACTTTGATAACCTTCCTTCTGTATTGTTTATAGCAACAAAATTAAATACAGCAGGCAAGTCACCTTGGGGTGCCTCAGAAATCCCAAAATTCATATGGGGCTCTATAAATCTTGGATGTTATCAGATGCACAGTACCTCCTTCCTCCTGCAGGCTGTCTCAGTTCGCTCATCTGTAGGCTATGGAGCAGTGTTTTTGATTTTCAGATTTCCCCTGTTCTTCCTGTGATTGTATTAAAACTGTTTGTAGTAACAAAAGGATTGCAAGGTGCTGCTTAACCCTCAGCCTCTGGCAGAATGCATATCCCCAACACATGCAGTTTGTACCAATGTGAGCAGTGAGTGTAGGATAGTGAAGCACTGGCACAGGTTGCCCAGAGAGGTGTTAGATGTCCCATCCCTGGAAACACTCAAGGTCAGGCTGGATGGTGCTCTGAGCAACCAGACTGAGCTGTAGATGTCCCTGTTCAGTGCAGGGGAGTTGGACTAGATGACGTTTAAGGGTCCCTTCCAACTCAAACGATTCTATGATTCTGTGATGCTATGATCAAACATTTGAATGTTGAGGTTTCATCTCATGAACAACAAACCCACTGAGCTTTGTTGGTCGCGGGCCAGATTTTTCCCAACCTGATATTCAAGCCCTTTAAAAGCCATCCCTCTTCCTCTCTCACATGGTTTCTGTTTTTTCCTCTTTTGTTCTGTTTTATGTCACTAGGTGGCATGGACTCTTCCAGCATCTGCTCAGTGTCAGAGAGGATCAGCTGTACGGTTGCATCTGTCACATTAATTAGCAAAACATGAGAAGGCTGAAATTAAGATATATGGCTATTCGTGCTCCTGCTTTCTTTCTTTTCCAGAGCACAGTAATTGTGGAGAAGACTGTTCAAGACCTGATGAACCTGATGCATGACCTGAGTGCCTATTCGGATCAGTTCCTCAACATGGTGTGTGTGAAGCTCCAGGAATACAAGGACACCTGCACCCTTGCCTACAGGTATGAACAGGATCAGAAACCCATGTATGCTGGAGATGCTGCTCATCTTCTTTTGCTTCCTGACACGAGGAGGAAGGAGTTACTTCTTGAAATCTGAAATAGTGATCATTGCCATATGAAGAGTTTTGGCTTCCCAATGACTTTGTACACATCACCCTATGGTTTAAGCTTTTTAAATCATAGAATTGCCAAGATTGGAAAAGATCTCTAAGATCATCCAGTTCAACCATCTGCCTGCCACCAATATTTCCCCACTAAACCATGTCCCTTAGTGCAACATCTGAACGTTTCTTCAACATCTCCAGGGACAGCATCTCAACCACTTCCCTGGGCAGCCCATTCCAGTGCCTGGTAGGTGATAGCAGAGCTTAGAAACAACATGGCTTGGCTCTTAATCAGGTAAAAGTGGGCCTCAAGTTGGAGATGGAGAGCATAAGGCATCATCTGTAACATAAATGGATGTATAGTAGGCTGACATTTGGACTTGACAATCTTGGAGGTCTTTTCCAACCTTAATCATTCTATGATTCTCTACAGCTATTGCTTGGTTGTAAAGCAAGTCAAATCTTTCCATTTGAACCATTCCATTCTTTGTTCCCCCAGTTTTGTTTTTTTTTTAAAGAAGAGCTGTATTTTAGTTATACAGAGATTTGAGTACTCAGATCTCATGCCAATGTGGAAATTCATAACCACAGCACTCCATGTAAATATACACGTGCTGGGTTCTGTGGCACTTGCCCAAAACCTTCCCATAAATTTACTCTTTTAAGGGGTCATCATATGCTCTGTTCTGTGCTGTTCATCATTTTTTTCTGGGGGGGAGATCTGTCTCTAACTGCTTCCCAAACCATGGTGTGGAAGCTAAACTCAGTGTGGTCCCACTGGGCACAGGGTTGGGACGCAGAGTTTGAGTCCTTTGGGTACTTTATCATAGATATCCTTGGTAACCGTTAATAAGTAACATATTCTATGTACATCTCAGCTGCCCATCTGTAAAATGGCTCTCCCTGGAGAGAGGGGCCAGGAGCATGCCCCGCGCCGCGGGGATAAATACTTGCATTGAAAGACACTAAAGATGCTGCGGCAATGTGGGCTATAATAGCTGCTATACATAATCTCCTTTAATAGCTAATTGAGGCTGGCGATAGCAGGGGAAGCTGAAAAAGCCCCTTGTGTTTTCTGACCAAAAGCATTAAGAAATTATTTCCTATTGCCTGATTTCATTCAGAAGAAGCTTCATCTGGCGAGCGGCTGCGTATGGGCTCATTATTATTATTAATAGCACCAACAATAGCAGTGAGCACATATGGGGGCTAAACGGCGTCCGAGCGCGCGTGCAAATTGGTAGCTATGCTTGTGCCATTGTCCAAAATGCTCATATTTTATATGAAACTTCATTGACTGGAGCCAGACAATAGATGTAATTTCTTTGGTTTGAACTTAAAGGTCCTTCCTTCCTTCCTTTCCTGATACCATTCCTGGCTTTGGCACCTGCTGAGGCGTAATTAGGACAGCCCTCATTTGGCAATATCCTGATTACAGCAGGAGGAAAAACAGGAAATGTTCTAGTTTTGCTGCTAGCAAATGACTGACTGAAATAGAAATCTATATACATTTCAAATGATTCAGAGGAATACAGCAGCTATCCCTGCGAGCAGTTCAATGCACGGGGTCGGCATGCCCTCTGCAGGGACATTGCATCTCTACGGCTCAGCATTGACCATGGTTTTCCTTCAGGGTTTGAGAAGGATGAATCTTCACAATGACAGAGTTAGAATTCTGCTTAAAATCAGAATCAGCCCCTTAGAGCTGTGTCCTAATGCAAAGCTGTTGGAGGAGGGGAGTGTGTATCTGTTCTTGAGATGTCAAAATAGTAAGAATTTGGGAAGGCAGAGAGATGTTTATGTAAGATGTACACGTGGCATTTGCTCCCTTCCCATGTGCATGTGTTTTCTGAAGGGGAATAGGAAGAAACATGGATTAAATGTATTCAAATACAGGCTCCTCAAAGGAAGATGCTTTCGTTTGGAGTCTTCGCAGCACAGATAGCTCCATCAGGACGTCAGCATGAAAAAATGCCGAGCTGAGATTTTTCAAGTTTGATTTCCACTTGGCTCTGATTTTCTAGCAAATACAAAAACTAACAGGGCTGATTGTGAATGCATCGGTCATTTCTATAAGCAGCAACTACAGATTTTCTTGCTTTAACTGATGACAAATTTTGGAAGTGTATTGAATGCAAGCTAAATGAGATGTCTTATGTTTGTAAGAAGTTCGACACAGACTGTTTACAAACGTTGAGTTCTGTTTTTCACCCCATCTCCATCCTTTTTCACCCCATGTCCATTGAACAAGTATTTTCTTGTGCTTTTTT
Organism: Pavo muticus; assembly: GCA_016647715.1. Lineage (NCBI taxonomy): Eukaryota > Metazoa > Chordata > Aves > Galliformes > Phasianidae > Pavo > Pavo muticus. Next base: position 4,658,815 of record JACDJE010000053.1, on the reverse strand, counting down.
CAACCTGTTTGAAGAATCTGAATTCAGTCACCCAAATGACTCTCTCTGTAAAAAGAGATGGACATGTCCAAAGAGAGATTCGTCTTAAAACATGGCTGTTCTGTCTGGAGATGCCCAACTCTCGCCATCAGCTATGAAGAAAGTTTATGGTGATCAGCCTCCTGGTTGAACTGTCTGCTGTGTTTGTAAAATTAGGTGGGATAAAGCTGGTTGTAGCCCTCTGCAAACGTTATGAGCAAACCCAAATAAAACTAACCCCCCTTTTTATAGATGAAATGAGAAGATGAATTCATTCAGGGTGGGGGATCAGAAGTCAAAATGGGATTTCTCAAGTCCCCAAAAAGTGCTTTTGCCACTCAGTTTAATACTCTTTACTGGCATCTTCCCCTTCTTGCATTAAGTTTTCTTTATTTGTAAGTTGTCTTGGGATCTAAAAACTTTCCAGGCGGGTCCTGTGTCCCTCAGGCCACCAGGTGCCTGGCACGTGCTGAGCATGCTTCTTTTAAACTCTAGCAATTCTAGCAGAGCTCAACGTGGCAACATCCCCTTGGCCATGGGAAGAGAAAAAAAACATTCCTAAATACTATAGACACAACTCAACAGAGCCCAGTTAACCCCTGTGGTGCACAGATGTTTACCTAATGAAAATCTTTGATCCCCAGCTGTGCCCAGAGATGTTCCCCATCACTCTGCTCCCAGCCTGGGGGTACCCTGACGCCAACCTGGGACCACAACCACCAGCAGATGTTTTCTGGCTAAAACTCACTGAGCTGTGGAGGAGCAAACCCTCTTGCACATGTGCCGTCACCTGTGCAAGAGTTACACCTATTCCCTATCCACTCCTGAGAGCTGGGTACAAACAGATGGCATTTTTCTGGGCTCATTGAGCTGTGAATTAATTAGTTGATTATGGCACTGGTGGTGGCAAGTAACCCTATTACAGCAGCGGGAATAATTGCATAGGACTTTGGGAGAATGGGGATGTTTGGAAGGAAGCACTCTGAGCTGCACTAAAACATGTCATCCTGTCTTGTGATAATTTACTCAAGGACTTGAATTAGGTTGACATTGATAAGAAGGTACGGAGGCTGAAAACTGACTGAGATGTTAGAAAGAAAGGGAAGGGAAAAAGGTGCCTGTAATTGATGGGGAAAGCTGGGCTTCCAACAGAGATCAAGGCACGTTCCACCTTATTTAACACCTTCCATAATGAGGAGGTGGTTACATAAAACCAGCCTGTCAATAAGAATTAGGAGGTGTTGCAACCGTGGAGAAGAGTAAGGAAATAATTCAAAGGGACCCGTGTAGCGGTGGCAGTGTCCCAGCATTCAAGAATCCTACTGATTGCAGTGGAGAAGTCTGCCAAGGACTCCAATGGCTCATGGTGCCATGAGTAAAAACATCACCAAAAGTTAAGAAAAAGCAGAATTGTGTGGGCTAGGCTCTTGGAAAAAGCTGACCCTAAAAAAAGCAAGGAGACCTGTCTCAGTTTGGAACTTGGTATAGCAGCCAGATGGACATCCTTCTCTCTTCCCTTGACATCCACTTCAAAAAGCAATAGCGTTTTTGAGGACAGCAGATAATAAGGATCATAAAACACAAAGGGAGCTCTGTCCCCTGTCTGACCCCATAGAAGACTCCCAAAGATGGCTTTCAATTGTATACATCTGAGGGGCTATGATAATGCTCTAAATAACTGAGTACTGAGGCTGAGTACTGAGTCGACTGTAAGGGAAAATATCAAGGAGTAATGGGATGAAACTGAGTAAAGTTTAACATGAGCTCAGTATTAGGATTCTTTTTTTTGTCCAAGAGTTAGATTTGTTCATCTGTGAAATAGACTCCCAAGGGAAGGAGTCTGTTACTTCAATCATTTAAATCTGAAAAGGAGGAAGCGATGGCTGATGTATTCCATGGAACAGTTGTCCTGCCTTGGCAGAGAAATGGCCAAATATCATCAAATTCAGTTTTCCTAGCTTGGATGTCAGAGATTCTAGTGGAGTGGTTTTTTTCCAATGTGTTGAGCAGTGCTCTTTTTCATAAGCAGAAAAATACCGAGTTCCTAAACAGCAGCAGAAGGCCAAATTGATATTTTCAAGCCGAGGTCGTCTGTGGCTGGAAACAGAATTCATTCTTTTTTTTTTGTCTGTGGCAAATTGAACATGAAATTTAAAGATAAGGAATATTTGTATGTAAGCACGTGACAAATTCATTCTCACAAATCATGTGTACTTACCGAGCAGGGGTTGTTTCCTTGGTGGTAGGTGAAAGGAGCAGTAGGTTGCTGGTGGAAATAGAAGTAATCTGCTCTCTTTCAAGATAAATCAGTGTTGACTCCTACCTCAGTGCCATTTTCACTCTTTTTCAAACTGCATAAATCTGTTTATTGACAAAGCCTACTTAATATGAGACTGGTTAACTCACACAACTCCTTAGAAACCTGCAGGATCCTTATTGTGATCTTGCATAACCCTTCCCAAAATCACCACTGGAATGGTAGTGCCCCATGCAACATTCCAACTGACATCCTAAAGTGTGCAGCCCAGTGAAAGTCACTGTGAGGTCCAGGTTCAGCTGACATGGGTTGAGCCAGCACCCGTCTGTCAATAGTGCAGCACTCAACAACTCCAGTTCTCAGTTGGCAGACCCAGCATTGAATCTCTGCATCTTTTTCATGTACACCAGAAAGAGGGCAGTACCACCATGTTCTTGCTTTGAGTGGTGTAGATGGATGACATCTCTTCTTCTTGAGCTGAGAAAGCAGTCCAACTTGTTACTATGCAAAGACCTCCTAGAAGAACCTTTTAGAGGCTTGCCAGTGAGGGAAATTGGTGGTAGGATGTAGAAGGAAACACCAGCACCCCTAGCTCCCCCTTGCCTTTTCTAAGAAGGTAAAAAATGCCTCCCAGATCTTTGCGATCTACTGAACAACTCAAGAGTGGGAGAGGACTCTCAGCTCACTGCTGTGCCAGTAAATCATAGAATCATTTAGGTTGGAAAAGACCACTAAGGTCATCTAGTCGACCCATCACCACCATGCCCACTAAGCCATGTCCCTTGGTGCTGCAAAAATAGCAGGCATGGAAGAGCACTATGCCATGATGTTGAGCAATCCCAACACAAAAATTAGAGAGCAAATTGACTTCCAGGTACAGTATCCCTTTTATCTCCTGAAGTTGCCGGTGAGGATTTCAGATTAATTACACTGCCAAAAATATTAAACAGGGAAAGTTGTCTTAATTGGATTACACTGTGATCTTTGATTCGATTTCACACATACATACAATTCAGCTGCAAACTGTGTTATTAGTTGTTTTGGATGACTGGAGGGAAGATTCAGGACCCTTCATTTCCTTTCATTGCTTCAGACCTGCTCCCCATGTAGGGCCAGCTGGTGTGCAGTGAGCTTATGCCTCCCACCCAGGTCTTCCTGGGCAGGTTTCCACATTGCATTCACAACACAATCAGCAGCCAATGGTGGCCTCAATTGAGATGGCAGAGAGCAAATGAGCTGTAGAGAAACTACTTTCTCGCTCTCTTAGTACAGAATGACCTCCTCTGGTTGTGTAAAATGATTGTAAGTTGAATGATTTCAAGGGTGGGAGAATATGGCCAAGGGGCTCCATCAACATACATCTTGAGTCATGAGGAATTTATATCACATCTGCTTGTGTTCTCATGTCTTCCCCACAAGTTCTTTGTTGAACTCCTCTTTGGACCCAGTCATTAATACTCTGTTTTGCAGGTCCATACGTGATAGGGATTTTAATTAATATGTGTGGAATCCTGTGAAAAGTAGAATTCACTTTGCAGTAATGTGATTGTTGCTGGTTTCCCACAGGAGCATCGTGCAGTCAGATGAAAAGCTGGTGATCAGCGCATCCTGGGCTAAGGATGATGATATCAGCAGGCTCCTGAAGTCTCTGCCCAACTGGAGCAACATGGCTCAGCCCAAGCAACTGAGACCCAAGAGAGAGGAGGAGGAAGATTTTATAAGGTAAAATATTTTATAGCTGAAATTGTAAGAGGTTTTAAAATAGAAGTAACAATGGTGAAAACAGCTGGAAGCAAAGTAATTACAGTGTTGTGTCTCCAGGTATGAGGGGAGTTTCAGAAGTGATCTTTCCTTGAGTGGAGTAATAAAACACGAGTTCATATACTCTTACATGAAGGCACCATCTTTGTTGAGCTGAGAACTTCCTGTGCATTGCCTGGGTTCAAACAACACTCTCAGGTACAGAATTTGGACTTTGGGATGGTCCTGTGTGTAGCCAGGAGTTGGACTCACTGATACTTTTGTGCCCCTTACAACTCAGGATAGTCTATGATTCCATGACTGCAAACCATCCTGAAGCTCTTTATCCTTCAAGAACAAGAAGAAAGTGGAGCTCCTCAGATGCAGCAAGAAAGAAAAGAGGGAGACCACAAGTCAGTAAGGAGGCTTCAATGGCAGCCACCAGCTCACTACATTCCTGCATTTTTTGACTATTCCTGCTTGTTCTGTTCATGCACAGCTATTTGGCATGTAAAACAAGTCAGGAAAGTGACTGGCACAAAAGAAGAAGAGAAAGGGTTATTTTTAATTCATAGAATCATAGAATCATAGAATTATCCAGGTTAGAAAAGACCTTCAAGATCATCAAATCCAACCACCAACCTGACCTACTGAATCTCATCACTAAACCATGTCCTTCAATATCTCTAGGGACGAGGACTCCACCAGAGTGGGCAGCCTGTTCCAGTGCTCAGCCTCCCTTTCCATGAATAAATTCTTCCTGGTATCCAATCTCAACCTCCTCTGGCACAACTTAAGACCATTAAGAAAACCAGTTAGGACTCAACATTGTGATCACCACTTGGTCTTGCCAACATTGCAGTGAACACTATGTCCTAACACACCCTTCACCCAGTTTGAACTTAAGCCAGAATCATTTATTTGTATCCATGTAACACCTTCTTCAAATCCTTTAATGACTTCTTTCCTTCCAATCTTGAACCAGAAAGGCTTATTTCTGTCTCCAGAGGAATCAAGCTTCTTTCCATTCTGTAACATTCCTGTTTAGTGCAGGTTCCTTGTCCTGCTTGATGACCCATGCAATGGACAGAGCACTGTCCTTCAACCTAATAGTGGGGACAGCTGATTGTACTGGGCAGGAATTCCCACAGCAGGAATTGCCACCAAAGCTGCTCTCTGCACCAGAGCAGTTTTTCATCTCCATCCAGAGTCCAGCAGCTACTAAGGACACCCAAAAGGTGACTGGTCTTGAAAAACAGTGGTACCTCCAGAGGGGATTCATTCAGAGGCAACTTTCTGTATCCAAAAAAATGGTTTCTACCTTTTCTTTTTAGCCTGTATGTGGGCAGATTGCATTTCCTTGCACACTGTAAATCACTTGTTCTTTGAATCATTGGCCCATCTTGAAGAACCAGGTCCTCTTTGTCATTCCAGCAAGTCAAAAAGCTTGTCTGCACATTCCCGTTACTATTCATCACATCCGTGATTGGCATTTGGCTATAAAACTGTAGGAGTAAGTGAAGCTGTTGAAAATTAAAGTCTTAATTTGCCCAGATTGTCATTTTCCTTGTTCACTGAATGCAAGCACAATAACATAAAGATGAGGCAGTCTAGAGAGGGAAACGACAAGAAGTATAAAATACGTCTAGTCACAGAAACATTTGCTCATACTGCAGTGGGTATAATCAGCATTGCCAGTGTTTTTACGAGTCTGATGATACCAAAAGGATGCAGAGCCCTTAAGGTGGGTTGGGTTTTTTTTGAGATTTGTGGATTCAGTCCTGGTCTCCATCTTTGTCTTCATATTACTCCTTTGTTTCTTGACATGAAGGGATGCTGGGATGCCCCACTGGCTCTTTTTGTGATTTATGAACCATCAGCCTCAGGCACCAGAACCCACAATGACTCAGTGCTGGATACTACTGAGTATAACCTGCTAACATATATTCCTGGACTGGCCAAGCTCAGTCTGATGATAGCAGTGCCAGCATTTTGATCCTAGCATCCATTTTATTCCAATATTGTCATTTTACTAACCATCAGTTGAAGCGTTTTGTGAAATTGTATCAGAGATGTTAAAATAGAAAGCCCTATTAGGTCATCTACATTGAATTCACTGAGAAAAACTCCTATACTCTGCCTATTTTTTAGCCTAGACATTAGGACAAAGGTCTTTTCTCAGTATCTGTTTGCACAGAGCACCATGTATGAAGCCTTGGTTCCTCAGAGTGCTGTTTGAATGCTCCTGTAGCATTAATTTAAATGATAATAATTGGTCTGGGCCAGTTCTAGCCATTGATGGTAAGCGACATGGCTTATAAATTTCTTCAAAAATCTTTGCATGGTTGAATAGGTCTCCCCTGAAAGCTTCAAAATAAAATTAATTGCTTGTCCAATTTTTGTCATCTTCTTTCCATTTAAACACACTTTTTTTCAGACTTTCTCCTAATACAAAGGAATGTGAATTCTTTGCTGCTGTTGCTTCTTTCTTTCCCTCTCAGCGTTGCTGATGAACTGGGAATAATTCTGCCGTAGCTATCACTGCCTGAAGGCAGCTGCAGAGCCAAAGGGAAATGGGTATTGCAGATATCTTGGTTAGGGTCATCTCTGCGATGACAGAGCCCACCCGAGATATTTAAAAGTTAATACATAGAAACCCACCTGTGTTCACCCACTCAGTCTGATGAACGTTACTGAATTAAACATGTCCTGAAAGTTTACCACTGGTTTGTAGACCGTGGCAGGAAGAGTTATCAGTGCACTGTTTTCTTTCCCTCCTCCTCTTCAGCCTTCCTGTAACTCATTTGTTTAATTAAAAGGAAGAATCCAAACGCAGTGCCTTTGCAGAAAAAAATCCTCGTGCATATCTGTGTTGACAGTGATTGATTCTGTTGTCTTAACCTGCCACTATCTCTTTTGCGAATACATGTCAAAAGGCAGGGTTGGATACTAGCAGAATCTCCCTATTAATATTCTGGCATGGTTGGCCAGACAAAGGGACCTGATTGAGCATATTATAGTAGCTCAGAACTTGGCAAGGGGAGAAAGGAAGGAAAAGTCGTGCCTCTATTCATATAATTAGTTTTTAAAGCTCTGAAGGCTATTTGGCAGTGGGGCGAGTGTGAAATATGCTGCCCTTATCGCTTGATAAAGGTTAGCCTTCAGTTCATTACTGAATCAGATACGTGGGTGATAAAACCCAGAGATGTACGATTTCCAGATTTGCCTTTGACGAGGAAAAGCAATGTAAAAAAGAGCTTCAGATCTGGTCACACTCGAGTTACAGCAGAAATTCCTGGTTTTCCGTGCAGCTCTGCGGCAGAAGGGGGAGCAAGGGGCAAGGACACGTTGCACCCAAGGGAAACTGTGGGTATGGGGAGCTGAGGGAGGCAGGCTTGGAATTTGTGGGGCAGCGTGTTTGCCTGGAAACCCCAAGTTGATTTCAAGATCACCCCACAGCACAGATTATTACAGTTTCAGATCTGAGACACCCAATCTGTGTTCGGAGGAGGATGGAATGATTTCACTTCTTCTCATCTTTGGGCTCCAGCAGAGTGCTGAACACCAAACTTGGGAGCAGATTCTCAGGCTGGAGCTGGTGTAGCAATAAAAAAAACCCACAGTTCTCAGTGTCTCCTTCTACCCCGTGCATTTTCTTCTCACTCCCTTTGTTTTTCTGTTGAGAATTAAGAAAACAGTGAGAATTTTCTAATGAGAATTAGAAAAATTCTTTCTCAGAAAGAGTAGGTAGATCATCAGAACAAGCTGCCCAGGGAGGGGGTAGAATCACCATCCCTGGAGGTTTTCAAGAAAGGAGTGGATGTGGCACTGAGGGACGTGGTTTAGTGGGCATGGTGTGGTTGGATAGACCATTGGACAAGATGATCTCAGTGGTCTTTTCCAACCTTAATGATTCTGTGATTCTATTAATAACCCTGACTGCAGGGCCAGAGTGCAACAGCTGCCTGCTGCCTCTCCAGTTCACCTGCAGACAGACAACCTCACTCGCTCTGCATCAAAAGGAAGGGGTATATTCAAACAGCATGGAAGGGTGCCTGTACAACAGCAGATCCTTCACCAAATGATCCCAAATGGCATTGGTCAGGATAGTTATGTTATCCCAGCTGCTTAATAGGATTGCCTCTCCTCCCTTGATTCAGGCAATGCTGTTCTCTAACAGTATTTCCAATGGAAAACTGGAACGTACATGAAAATTTGGGAGTACACTGGAAATGTTTCACAGTTGGACAAGACAGATGGCTTGGAAAAGTTGGATGAGGGCTGGTATAGACTAAAGGGAGTCCCACAAGAATGCATGGCAGGAGAAAAAAGTATATCCTGCAGTCTTGGGGCTGAAATTCATGCAAGTTCATGAAATTTGTGTTGTGCAAGTTCAGTGTCTGCTCTTGATCACAGCTTGAATTGGTTCAGCTGCTTCCAAGGGGACTGGCATCCTTTACATTTTCCACTGCATAAATAGTCTATGCCAAACAGGCTGCCGAGGGAGGTGGTGGAGTCATCGTCCTTGGAGGTGTTTAAGAAAAGTGGACATGTAGCACTGAGGGACATGGTTTAGTTGGCATGGCAGGAATGGATTTGGTTATCTTGGAGGTCTTTTCCAACCAGAAATGAGCTGGGGCAATTTGCTGGGGCAAACTGGAGCTACAAGCTCTTACGTTGGTGTGCAACATGAGAGCTGCAAAGTCAAGGGCATGGAGTTCTTCTTCTGCCCTGGGATTGGGTGTTCTTCCCTTCTTCCACCTGTCTCTGGGCAGCCAGAAGACACTAGCGAAGGTCTTTGTCAAAAGCTGAGTCCTAGGTTAATCCATCTGCTGTGGGATGGGTGTTTTTTGTTGCATTAGGTTTGGAGCTTTCCATTATTTTTATTGTCTTTTGATGCTGAAGCCTTGATGTTTCAAGGAAGGCTTTTCCCTTTCTTTACCTCCTAGATTTCTCTCCTATTTTCAGCAGTGGCTTCCCTGTCTCTCTTTTCTTGTCTTTTTCTCTCTGGAGAATAAAAGCTCTTCCTCTCCAGCTTTTCAGGTTCTATTTATTGTGCTCATAATACTTTGAAAGGGTAAAAAAATGGCTGTGGAAGATTGGCAGCCGACTCCGTAGACCTTCTTTTTCCTCTACTGGGACTACAAATCTGGGTGTACTGTAGGTGTGAGTCATTTCCATTTGATGACAGTCTGCTCCTTTATGTGAAATGAGTTTCTAGAAATCTCCTTAGATCCTATAGAAAAATTTGTCTGAATGCCTTCTTGATGAGCAGAACTGATAAGAAATCCTATTGCTGCTGGATCTTATCTGAGAGGTACAAAATAGGGTGAACACATGGACTAAATGGCCTTTAATGGTCCCTTCCAACTCAAATGATTCTATGATCTTCACAGGGCCTCTCCTTATCTGAGAAGTTACCTTCTGCTTTTGCTTGTCTTATGGAGGCAGAGAAGTCTGGGGGGATTTGGGTTGGATTAGTGTTTTTGGATTAATTTGGGATGGGGACATTTGAGGATTATTTGTGTCCTGTACCTGAATCCTGGAAGAATCTCTTAACTTCAGATTCATTAATCCTACAGATTGCAATATCTATTGAAATGAGTGCAGCAATGCTCAGCTCTGCCATAGTACCCTTCTGGGTGATGTGTGTGTCCCATACCTAGAAGGGGAAGGCAGAGCAAGAATGTGGAGATTCAGCTTCTCCACAGTGGTTTAGTAACAACTCCTACATTCACAGGATTTAATATCATTAATTCCCATCATTAGAACTACACAGTGTACTCCAAGTCACATCCTTGTCTGCTGTGATAAATTATATATTACAAACCTAACAAGACCAGAATAGTCAAATAAATGTAAGTAAGTGAGATGATGGCATGTAATGTCCTTATGGCTTATAATTGTCCATTAGCAGTGTCTGTTTCTCCATGGTGTTATGATGAGCTGGCACCCATCACCCTGCTCCCTAATAGAGATGCACAGATTGTTGTCAGGGCTTTGCAAATCCCACCGAACCTCAAATCTGGGTTGACTTTAGGCTGGGCTGGATCTTCAGTCCTTTAAAGCTGGATACCGTAGGTTGGCAGAGTGAATTTATATCCGCCGAGGATCCTCTGCAGCATCTTTTCATCATGACTACAATGCTGTTTGGATGTGCTGCAACAAAAAAAAAAAAATGTTCTTGTGCTGAATTTTTAAAATACCTCCAGGTGCTGAATCTTTGAAACAAGTGAAACCACAGCTTGTGTAGAAGTAGGGCTGGGCTTGGTTTTATTGTTCTGGTGGCAGCGAATCATTGCGGATGGCTCCTTGGGCAGAAAGTAACCCACGTGGGTTATTTGTTTTGGTGCTTGCATGATTTCTTTATGATTGTTGAACAAATTCCGGTGCAGTATGAAGCAACAAGCCATTTTTTTCCTCCTTTTCTTTATAAATAAGAACATAATAAGAATTTCTTTGAATTGATTCAGGGGAGATCTGTCTGCCTGCATAGTTTCTATATACAGTTTTAAAGCACTGACTCTATGGCTACGTTGCAGGACTAGAACACAAAAGATCTTTTTGTCCTGTTAATGGTTCAATTGATAATTTTAGGGTATTTCCATGCAGCCACAGTTCTACCCCCTGCTTTTAGCCTAGATTTAAATTTGCTTTGTTTCTTCTCTGCAAGCAGTCAGTGCTCAATGGAGGGCATCTCTCTGAGGTCAGGAAGGTGTGGGAAAGGACAGGAGGTCCTCTTCGGGTCAGTGTGTTCATGGGGTCATCCTAAGGGGGGGTTTCTTGCTGCCTCCCCACCTCCTGCAGCTCCGTGCCCTCTCCCAGGGAGCTGCTTCCTTGGCCTTATTTGCAGAAGGGATAATTGAAGCTAATTTCTTGGCAGAGAAAAGAGAGAGGAGCAGTAAGCGAATGCAAAGCCGCTGCCAAGGGTACATCAGAGACCTCCTTCCTCGTTCTGCCATATTGATGTGGACACTTGGCTGCTTTTCAGCTCTTCTCTGGCACTGTCAGAGTGCCTTAAATGTTGCCCAGGTTATCTTAATTTATCACATACGGTCTTCCCTGGCCCTTCTTCCCCAGTGTACAAACTTCCCGCCCTCCCATGTATGCCGGGAGGGGAAGCCTCACATGCTGTCATCAGTCCCTGTGTTTCCAGTCAGTTCAGCTCAATAGGTTGTTTAATTTTATTAACAGCTCTTCCCTTAAATGCATTGCTATTGCTCTTGGTTTCTGAAGGAGAAGAAGGGAAGATGGTCTGTCTGTAGAAAACTACTCTTGGAAACCACAATTTCTCCCCATCGCTGCTGGTAGCAGAGATGCACTGTGCTTCCTGGCCAGCATCCATGAGAACAGAGTGGATCTGGTGCTGATATGTCACTGGCCACTGTGTTAGAGAGAAAATATATATATGGAAATTAATGGCTTAACAAAGGGAAACTAAATCAGGTGCTTTGTTAATCCAAGGATTTAGCTAGCACAGCTGTCCTCTGACAAAGCAGAGATGTAAGAGTGAACCCTCTTGTGGCACATAGGAATCCCATAGGAATCAAGACCAAAAAGGCAACAAAGCATTGTGGCACCAGCATTGCATACACTTAAAGAGCTCCCATAAAGAAACAGCTGGGCAGTGCAGAAATATACCTGAATTCTCTTTATTTACTGCATAGTTGATATGCAGTATTAATCTCTGTCTTTAGCATCAGTATATACACACCTGAATTAACTGCAGGAGAGTGGAGCATTGCCTTCTGTTCCAGTTCTGTAAAACACTCCGTCTTGAATCACTTGGTTATGAGTTTTTCTTTCTGGAAATTCCATCTATGAGTGCTCACCAAAACTTGAAGTGCCTTTTTTGTTTTTCCTATTGGAAAGCTTTGGCAAAATCCAAAGGAAATTTGTACTTAAGGTACAACAGGATTTGAGTTTTCAGAGTCATGGTAACTCAAACCAAGGGTACCAACTCAGCTATCCAAAACTTGCAAGTTATAGGTGTAAAGTGGCTGCAGATAGGTTTGTATGTCTGTCTCTATATTAGATAAATGCTTTTAGATGGAAATGTGTCTGGAAAAACACTGGCTGAAAAACAGTATGGGAATCAAAGGTCTGAAGATGCTATTCTAATTTTCAGAGTTAAAGCTGGATATTCAATTGATTTGGTTTGGGTTTTTTTAATATATCCTTATCACTAATCGTTTAGCTTTGCAAATTTAATGAAGACAAAGAAACACATGCAGTGAATGCTCCCTAAAGGAAGCATCCCAAATAGCAACAGTTTGCTTCAAGGAAGCGCCTGCTAACAGTAGGTTGAAAATTAAATTACTGGAATCCACGAGGACACTTTAAAGTCATCTTCTAAAAGGGAGCTGCTTGCTGAAGGCTGTCTCTTTTATAGGTTTCAGCTTGTGTGAAAGGGAGTTGAGGTTTCTGCAGCCGAAAATCTGTATTTCAAAAAGAAACAACCCAACAATTAAATATATTTGCTGTGCTTTTGGCACAAACTTCTGTTGTTGTGTAAGAGAGTCAGAATTACATTTATCCCAACAGCATTTTGGAGTATAGCTTTCTGTAGAAAACTTTATTCCTATTCCTCCCAGGAGTAAAAATAGAAAATACACCAGGCTTTGTATTACATAGATTCCTTTTTTTTCCAGCCTGCTTGGAAGCACTGTATTATTCATGCACAGGCTATCCATCCAGAGCAGTGCCAAACCCTTTTCTCTTTGAGTGTGGGAAGGCAGCAGAGTTGTCCCTGTGAGCAAACCCAACTTCTAACCATGGTTGTGGGCAGTGCTATGTTGGTGACTCCACATTTGACAGCTCTCAGATTATGATTCACAAGCATGTGCTTTCTCTGCTGTGTTTTGTATTGGAAAGCCATGCTAATGAAGGTAGAAATTCACCAAATGTTTCATTTCTTAACTTTTCTGAGTAATTGATGCATTTGATAGTGTAAATCAAGAGGAGTGGTTCAGCTTGGGTGGGAAAAGCACATCTATGAAATGCCTTCAGCTCCCCAGGAACAGAAGAGGACATCTGAATGCGTGTATGTGGGTAGAGCTGAGTGAGGTGTTTCATGCCTGTTGTAAAAGCCAGTAACAGGTTTTGTTTGAATGAATGAACCCAGAATCATAGAATCACTAAGGTTGGAAAAGATCTCAAAGATCAGCTTGTCCAACTGTCCTCCTACCACCAGTGTTGCCCACTACACCATGTCCCTAAGTATCACATCTCCACGTTTCTTGAACACCTTCCAGTGACGGTGACTCCACCACCACTCTGGGCAGCCTATTGCAGTGCTTGACCATTCTTTTGGAGTACAAGTTTTTCCTACTATCCAACCTGAACCTCCCCATGCACTGCAGAGCAAAAAATGGCCAAGCCTGGCTATGAACTTGACCACCCAGTTCAACCATGGGTTGGAACTTTGGTGAGTCACTCAGCCTGTCTCCACTCCCCAAAACTTTGCTGCCTCTCACTAATATCTTAGAAATACCTAGGCAGGGAAGCTTGTTAAGACCTTCCCTGAAGTGCACAAATGTTTTCATCTTTTTCCAGTCACCAGAACATCTTATTAACCCCATCTTATGGAGAGGGAGGCCAGCTGAATTACCACTGCCATATTGCACTGCACAGCAGTGGAGATAGACTCATAGAATCACTAAGGTTAGAAAAGACCCATAAGATCATCCAGTCCAGCCATCAACCCATTCCCAATATGCCTACTCACAGAATCACAAAATCATTAAGGTTAGAAAAGATCTCCAAGATGACCAAGTCCAACCCCAGCCCATCCCCACCATGCCCACTAAGCCACGTCCTTCAGTGCCACATGTCCACATTTCTTGAACACCTCCAGGGACAGTGATTCCACCACCTCCCTGGGCAAATAAAACAAGATGTTACTGCGTCTCAGCCCTCAGACACAGCCAGCAGGTGAGGTTTCCTCTCAAACTGTAGTACCCAGGATATAGCCTAAGGCAACATATTTTTTATAGTCAAGGAGAAGAAAATCCTCAAAGATACTTTTTTAACGAAGGCTACTTTTATTCATTTATTTATTTATTTTGCCACTAATGGATTCCATTGAGCGACTTAAAGCCATTTCAGGGTTGTTCTTTTTTTTTTTTTCCTCAATGACACTGAAGTCCCACAAATCTAGTGAGATGCTGGCAGTAAAGCTGCTTAGATAGTATATAAAATGCCACTGATGGGATTATTTTGCTGCAGTTCGTTGCAGCTATTATGCTCAGCAGCATGATTCCTCATTGTAAGTTCATAAAGGAACTAATGACAGGAAGTGAAGGTTTGCAGTGTTGAACTAAAGTGGAATGCAAATGCCTAAAGAGAGCAGCTGATGATGGGAACAGTGTACTGAGGACCATGGTAAGCATGCTGCCTTTCAATAAAACACTCTTGGTTTCATCCAGGGACTACTGTAATTAGATGGAGGAGCTGTTACCTGATTTTCTCCATCCTAATGGCACACAAAAAGTCATGAAAGAAGAGGGCTTCTCCTGCCTGCAAAAGCAATGGAGATATTTGCCATGCTTTGGTATTTTGCCAGACGAAGACAAGTATTATAAAGCTAAACCTCAGTGCAGTAGATGGAGCATGAGATGGAATGAGTGGCAATGCACCTTGAAAGAGCTTTTTCAGCTTCTGTGCAGTGAGCACATTTGTCTTGCTCGTCATTTTTCACCAAGTGTTATTTATGGAGGCAAAATAATGCACTGACTAATATTCAGAATCATTTCTCTGGCTGTTTGTCATGATAAGCCACCACACTTTTCAGAAGGTGTATTTTGATGTATGTATGAAAAAGATTGATGCAGGGATTAGAAGAGCTGATTTACAAGGAGAGATAAAAAACACCACGAGTGAGTTATTGGTTATATACCCCAAGGAGGTTCTGAAATCACCTGCATGTGTGGGAAGGGCGTAAATGCTGGGAGAAAGGGGTGTGGGAATTGATTGGGATGAGGTTTGAGAATGAAATGAAATTCGAAGATTGTGGGTGAAGGGAGAATGGTAGACAAACATTCCCTGAGACAGAAGGGTCAGGACCTGCATAATACAGTGTATTTTATTCACTTTGATGAGATTTGTTAACCTTCACAAGATGAGTTTCCCAAGATCCTGCCTTGGGGGTGTTTTGCACTGAGTGGCTTGACCTTATCCATGGTGGAACCAGTATTTCCCACTTGCTGACCTGTGCTGTCTGTCTGAGGGTGGCTTTGCTTTGCATTTCAGGGCTGCTTTCGGCAAAGAGTCAGAAGTTCTCATTGGCAACCTGGGAGATAAACTCATCCCCCAGCAGGAGATCCTGAGGGACGTCAGCGACCTCAAGGCCTTGGCCAACATGCATGAGAGCCTGGAGTGGTTAGCAGGTCGCACCAAGACAGCCTTCTCCAACCTCTCAGCTACCCAGAGTAAGTACAGAAGCATTGAATCACAGAATGAAGTGGGTTGGAAAGGACATCAAAGCCCATCCCTTTCCAGACTCCTGTCATGGGCAAGGAAGCATCCCATAGACCATGTTGCCCTGGGCTCCATCCATGGAATGGGACTCTGATAATCTTAGTGGCCTACTCTGGACCTGCTCAATGTTCTTCTTGTGCTGGAGACCCCAGGCTTGGACACAGTACTCCAGATAGGACCTCACAAGGGCAGAGCAGAGGGAGACAACCACTTCCCTGCCCTGCTGCCACCCCTCTATTGATGCAGTGCAGGATGCACTTGGCCTTCTGGGCTGCAAGCACACAAGTAGCTCCTTTGTCATAGAGCTGGCAACCAGCATAATTATGTCATTTTAGCAGGAGGGAGCATCTTGACTTCTTGATTTCAAAGGTGGCTTATGTCAGAGGAAAGCAGAAAGCAGAGCAGCTCCATCTCTTTCTTCTTGATGCACGCTGTGGTGTGACATCTCTCAGCCTGTGGTGCCAGGGTGCCAGGAGCATCACTTCTAGCAGAAGCTCTGATGGGTCTTTCAAGGCTTGAGCTTTTCAGCGATCCCTGCTAATGACACTCCGCAGTGCTGAGACAGGTTTCAATTTCTTTCAAGCGTTGCTAGATCACTGAATATTTAAAAATAAATGTATTATAAATTCAATGGAGAAACTGAGCAGCTCTTAACGAGGAGTACCCTAATGTGCATGTCACTGGGGCACTGCTGCTCAGTCTGCAAAGGCAAAAGCAGCCCCTGGTGAACCAGGGTGCAGGGAGTGCAGAGACAGGGGAGCCTGGAGATGTCACTTCTGCTCCTGGCTGTCAGGGATTGCCGGTGCTACCTTTGTGAGATCATTTTACTTCTCTTTGCTTCAACTTTCAGTTCTTTCCCCCTGAGAATAGGGATTTTTTTCTGTCTGGGAAGCGTCAGAGACGTGACCAGTGTTGCCTCTTCTCTTATCACCATCACTGGCATTGTGTGCAATAGGGTCACCAGAGGAGGGTTGTGGCTGTGTCCAGAAGTGGAGCTCAGCATAAGCAGAGCACGGCTCTGCTGCTCTGGCAAAAGCATATTGAGCTGTTTTAATCATACACACACAAAAAAAAGCTTTTTAAGAATAGTATTCCATATGCAATATGGCAGAGCTGCTGTTTGCACATCGCTGAGTGCCTCAGTGTAGTGAATGTCAATAGATGGCGTTCAAAATGCAGCATCATACCAAAGGTGATGTCTTTGACCTAAGAGCTGCCACTGTCACGTTTCATAGCAGCAGCAAAGCAGCCCACGGGATGCAGCTAAGTGTGATTATTACTCTTCCCCCTTGTTTAAAATCAGTAGCTCATCAGCCCTCCAGCAGTGCACTCTCCCAGCTATCCTCTGGTTGCTTAAAACAGGCTTTTAGATAAGAGAAAGGCTTTATCAATACCATACACTTTTATGAATTTCATAATGTTTTGCTTATATGTTAAGCAACAGATCTCCTTATCTCTCTTATATCTTGAAAGGATTCACCTTTAGCTGAGCTGACACAGAACTAAGCTCTTCTTAGGACCAAGGGTTTGCATCTCAGCTGCCTATCAAGACATTCCCAATAGTTGTCCTCTATCAAATGTTAGCCCTGGGGAGGAGGTCATGCATTTTTAATAGCATTTCATATTTCCCTAGAGCCCTATAATATAACACAGTGAATTTTACAAATTAGAATCATTAAGGTTGGAAAATACCACTAAGATCATCTAGTCCAACCATCAGCCCATGACCACCATGCCCGCTAACCATGGCCACCGTGCCCACTACAGCATTCTATTGAACATTGTGTGCAGCTTAGCTGTGGAAAGAAGCATCTTTATCATTGTAATACTGTGTCATAGATGAGGGGCAGAGAAATCATAGAATCACCTGAGTTGGAAGGGACCCACAAAGACCATCAAGTCTAACCACTGGCTTCACGCAGGACCACCCCAAATCCAAATCCTATATCTTAGAGCATTGTCTCCTTGAGCTGTGGCACCTTGGAGCCGTGACCATTGCCCTGGGGAGTGTGGAAAGGTTAACTAACAGCAAAGGAAGTTGTAGGTACTAGAGATTACTATGTATGTAATTGCTAATTATAATTATTTCAGAGAATCAGTAATAATTGATAGTCTGGTCTATACATCCACATTTTTGTATCTGTTGATTTCATCGTAAGTATACAGTTAGATTAACATCATTAACAACATGTTCCTAGGTCCATCTGTCAGACGTGCTGACTTTTGCCCATCTTAAACTTTTGTGTAACAAAATAAAGCCTGAAAAGTCCAAAAGAGCCTTTTTCCAGTCCAACATCAACTCTACTTGGAGGAAACCCCGTAATTATTCTTAACACAGTATGAAATCAGCATGTTTTGCAAACTTCTTCATCTGTATCCACCAGCCACACTGGTCATCTCTTTGGGAATGATCCGGAGAAGGTCAAAGCACTACATAACAAATTCCACACAGCTTCTTAGGGCACCAGGACGCATGGGGAGGTGGTGAGGATACCTGGCATTCCTGAAGTTTGTATGAAGTCTGTTGTACAAATACAAGCTCCAGAAGAGCAATGTCCTGGTGGATGGCTCCCAAGGACCATGGGCAGCCACACCTTCTGAGCTCCCCAGGGGAATTTGGCCTTGAAAAATCACTTCTGGGGAAGCGACGGGGGAAATCTGACAGTGCTGGATAGGAAAAGTCATGGTGTTATATCTCTGTTAAAATAGTTCCCCCTTGACAACAATGCTTTTCTGTGACACTATTAGGATTTATTTGACTCTCTAAGAGAGCATCCTCTGGTTGAGTGACAGTCCTTCCTATGGCTTATAACTTGGCATAAAGCAGGACCTCTGAACTCCTTACTCCAGCTGTCCCTGATGCAGAGGGATAATTAAGATTCTGCAATCAGCTGACAGTTAACAAAATAGAATGGGTAGTTTTACTATTTCTATAAGCCATACTGTGTGTTTTGGATACTTGAGTGATATGAAGAACTGCTGTGCTCTCATAGTGTGTATTTAAAAGATTATTAAAAAAAAAAAAAAAAGGCAGTCAGAAATGCTATTAAAATTCAATAGCCAAGTACTTATTCCCAGAAATTTATAACCAGAGGAGTTCTCGGGGCTGAGGAGTTGGGGCTGTTAGAAAGAAAAACATAATTCATAATTTCAGTTTTGATAGAAACTCAAATTTAAGAATAAAAATCAATGCTTCCAAACATAAAAGGGCATGAGAATGACTTTCAAGCTTCCGAGAGGACGCTGCACACAGCAGTGAATAAAAATAAAAGTACAAAGTGTAATATTTTACTTAGCAGCATCCTCCTGACAATAAAAATTCATCTTCCTTTGTAATAACTTCATACCAACACGCTTAAATGTCTGTACACAAATGCCAGGAGTATCTGAAACAAGGGGAAGAAGGAGCAGCGTTAGGAAATGATAGAGGCTATTGACCTCGTGGTTATAAATGAAACCTGGTGGAGTATTTCTCATAAATGGAACATAGATTGCAGTCTATATGGGAGAAGTAAAAAGTGATGCCATGGGGCAGAGGTGGTGGGATAAGTCAGACGTATTTACAAACCCAGCAAGCTGCAGTGATATACAGGGGGTTGCAATTCTTTTGGGGAAGCGTACAAAGAATAAAGAACAGAGTTAAAATGAGATGAGATTTTTCTTTCCATCCTATCTTGTCTGGAGGAGAAGAGAAACACAAGTGTGGGACTGAGCCGGGAGGAGGAAAAAGGAGAACTGCCTATTGTTTCCAAGATTCATGCAATGTTAATAACATAACACTCAGCTGTCACACGAGTTACTCTCTTCTTTTCTGTGCTGTTTTGATCATCTGAATTTCTGAGCATCTGATTGCTGCAAGACGCAGCGTATAAATAAGAATGAGAGGGAAGAGTGGGAGCAAGGGAAATAACCAGAAGTAAAGCTAAATAAAGAGGGTTTCTGCCACGCACTGAAGCCTACCCAATTCAAGCTCAGCTTGCCAGAAGTGGAGCCAGCTTTATCATTTTGGCATCAGTAACTTTGATTTTAAGACATGCCCAGATGAAACCCAAGTATTGCAGCGCAATGCAACTGGAATCTATGGCTCATTATACCCGAGTGGACAGGCCATTAGTCGCCCAGCTCTGTTTTTTGGTAGCTGACTTTGGACAGATGGCAGTTGTTACAATCCTTGGAGCAACTCTTCCTTCTCCTTTATTTTTCTCCTTGGACGAGATGTTGTGTTGATGTGTTCATGCTTGAATAAGAGCAGTAATGATGCTGGTAGCGGTGGTGGGGTTTTATCTTCCATGCTCACCATATGTTGGGCCAATAGAATAGTTGGGCCGCATGTGATTCAATAGAAGCATTGCTGAAAAAGCACAGGGAACCAATTTGATTTGAATACTGAGCTGACCTCAGCTCAATATTTGAAAGCACTGGTAAATTACAAGCACAGTTGCTGTTGAATAACAGTGAAAGTGACACTCCCTGTCATGTTAAAACCACTCAATGTGCATCTTAACTGCAGTCGTGGTTTGATCTTGGTGTTTTCTATGGTGTCTGTGCCCCACTTTATAGCATAACTTATTTTCCCAACGTTTGGAGGGTTCCCCTTGCTTCTCACTGGTGGGAAAGTGTCAGAAAGAGAGCACAGGTTCAGGTCTTGGGTCTCTGCAGGCACCTTTCTGTCTCGGTGATTTGAGATGAAATCACACTCAGAGCATCACCAGAAGCCTTAGTGAGTGGCTGGGTCCAGAATTTTGGGGTCATTGCCAGAAAAATAACTGCCAGCAAGTGGTGGTAGTGGCCCCATTTTCCTTCCTCGCAGAAAGTTGGCAGCTTTCCCAGAAAAGCTTCCTTGGCTGTAAATGGGCCATTTGTGGACATAGCTGTCAGTGTTCGGAAACCACAAGGCAGAGCTGGTCGGGTATGGGAAGTGTTTTGGGGAATCCTGAACAGGGGACTGTACGTTGATGGCTTTTCAGTCTGGCTGTCAAAAAGCCCCTTTCTACAGATAAAAATTCAATAACATTTTCCCATGGATGTGCCACAATTATCACTCATTTAAAAACAGTCTCACTAATAGAGTGTTTTATCATGCTGGGCAGTCTTTGCATTCTTCATTATTTAGTGTTTGCTAAGCTGATGGATCTTCCATAGCTCTTCCCTTATCTACACTGCTACAGAATTGGATTTTATATTTTCTGAACCAGTCAGATATGACAAAGTAATTTTCTTTTTCTCTTGTCTTTTGAGGGAATACAAACTTCTTTTTAACAATAACCATTTAAGGATTAAAGTTGCTGGAAGTGGATAAATTAATTGAGGAAGTCGTGTACAATTTGAATGGTTTATATATGCAAATGGAAGCAGGGTTTCCTCCCCACTTCCTCTCCTGCTTCTCAGCCTTGCCATGGGCAGATGCAACACATGCTAATCCTTTCCTCTTGCCAGAGCTTCAGCTTTCTGAAGCCCTCTGGATATTTTACAAATACTTAATTATTATGCATGATGAAGAAGACAGGACCATCTTTCCATCTTTAAGATGGTTGCATGCTGCTTGTAGGTAGGAAGATGAAAGATTAGCCATTAGCTGAGTGAGTTACAGCTATCCTTTTGAATTCAGCTGGCTGTTG
Organism: Pavo muticus; assembly: GCA_016647715.1. NCBI lineage: Eukaryota > Metazoa > Chordata > Aves > Galliformes > Phasianidae > Pavo > Pavo muticus. The sequence continues at coordinate 4,637,704 of JACDJE010000053.1, read as the reverse complement.
GCATCTTTTGACTTCAGATCACTGCAGTCAGCAGTTACCAACTGACTGCCTTCAACATTGAGTTTAAAATGACTTTTTCACTGAGCTCTCATAAAACAAGATTGCCATTCTCTTCTTGATGGCTTGTTGGAAGTTGTTGCACTTGTACAATATACTGGTATATGCTTATAGAGAAGTAGATACTCTTGCATCAAAGAGTTGTCAACTCAAAAGTTGTTCATTATATCATGTTCAGTTTCTGGGTATGTTTTCTGTTTCTGATCCTTAATGAAGAATATTTTTAATACAATTTTAGTACCTTTACAGTTTTGTCAGGACTCTAGAGGTAGTCCCAAGAAAGACATCTCTCCAGTCACGTCCTTGTCCACAAATGGAAGGTCTCTTTAGTAATGGATTATGGAACTCCATGTTCAGAGTGGAGAGGTCCATCAAGGAGCATCACAAGAAGAAAAGTTTGATGAGGGGAATGTTGAAATCAAGGTAGAAATAGAAAAAAAACAAAAGCCTGAGTGCTCTTATTGTATGGTGCTTGTTGCTTTTTGTGGCATCCAAGGTCCTGGACTTTTACTGTTAAGTGAGAATCTTGCTATATTTGAGAGTCATACACATACATGTACGCTTACCCCTTTTCTTAGCAGAAAGCAAAAGTATGAGGGACTCAAAACCAAATCTAAGCCAGTGATTACTTTGTTGTCAATGCTCTTGATGTTCAGTGCTCTGACCTTCCTATCTGGGAGGGAAGAACCCAGTGTTAGGCAAGAACCATGGAAAACCTAAGGGCAATTTGCATTAGGCATGGAGCTCATTGCTGCGTTTGATTAATACAAGTGCATGTGAGTTTAATGATAAATACAAGAATATCACAGTCTCTTTTCAAATGGGGTATTTGCACACCCTTCTAACTGGAAGGACATGATTCTATGGTTCTCCCTCCCCATTTTACATCAGCTATGTGTGGGGATGGCCTTCCTGCCTACAGCTCTGCCATCAGACACGCTATGACAGCTTTGAGCAGAGTGTTTAAGTGATGTGAACACATCAAAATGATACAGATGCCAATATGCGAATTGGTAGATAAATGCCTATTGTTGCTCCTTTCCCATTGGATCTTGCTTTTTTTTTTTTTAATCCATCTGAGAAATTGAAATTGTATTAGAAAAAGAAAAGATTTATGTAGGGGCACAGGTTATGATTAGGTTAGCAAGGACAGAGTTTGGTACTCCTGAAGTACCTAGAAAGGTCTTCAGCCTCATCACTTCTTTATCCCCAGTGCTTTCAAAGCCAGTTGTTTTCTTCCATTCAGGGGTGCTTTCACCCCAAAATCACAGGGCAATATACAGAAGACGCCATTGCCATTTCTTCTGTGATTGGGCAGCACTTCACCTTCCAGACATGGAGTAGTTTCGGTGAGCTACCACATCATCCGAAAGCAAGGAGGGAAAAAAATGGTTTGTAGAACAGCTTTTTTCCCAAATACTGCAGGTTCCTGTCATTGGCTGGCTCTTAGCAATGATAGTACCAAGCATTTATATTGCATTTTCCAGCCATAGATCCTGAAATACTTTGAAACGGTTAGTGAAGGCCATTATAGGATCAAGACTATCCTGGACCACTTTGCACCTGTGGGGTCAGCCTCCCCATTGCCCGGCTCTGTGGGCCTCCTCATAGTGAAATAGGCTTTGATAGCTAATAGAAAGCATCCCACAACACTTGAGAAAGTGATGCCTTTGGAAATGGATGGCGGAGCGCTTTTATACCACTCTGCCAGAGTAAAGGAGCTATAATTTATAGTCACTTTAGGGCCCCTTTCTACTGACAGAGTGGTGTAAAGGGGTCTCGGCACAAATGAAAATCAGGGCCAACGCGGTGGTAAAATTGATGTCTTTCATTTTGCAGTCAGACCACACCGTGATGGTGAACTCGGGCAGGTCTTTGTGTTTAACCCTGGTGTTTCTAATGAACTGAATTCAGCTCTTAAATGTAGCTGTATTTCTCTCCAGTTGGAGCTTATTTTTTTTCTGTCACCGAACTTGTAACGCATCTTGCCGTATTGATTGCTCACGGGGAACTTTTTTGTAGAGATCTATTAATAGAGAGGCTTATTTAAAAGCCAGATTAAAGATGATCAGCGCATACCTGACCCCACGCAGGAGAAGCAAGTGCTGCTGCGTTATTATTTCAAAGAAACTGCATTTCTAAAACAGAAAAAGCCACAAATTTCTTCCAAATGTAAAACATCTGCCATTAACTTAAAAAGATAAATCATGCGTGCTTGTGTCATTTGATGGATTCCAATTGCTGCAATATAACTTAGTCTAAATGACAGCTTTCCCATTTCGCTTCTTAAGCAGTCTCGTTTTCCAATATCATTTTTTCCTGTTCCACTACCTGGGCAGTCAGTGCTGCTCTGAAAATGCTGAAAAGGGGATCAGTTCCCCTTCTCAGTTGCTCTGGACCTCCATAAAACAACTGTTGGAAGTTGTTTTTTTCCATCTCAGCCGTGCTGAAGATGGAGAAGGAGATGATGGATGAAGGGAGATGTCAGCATCCTAGAGGGATCTCTTCCCATCTCTGCCATCCAGCCTGTTTGATAAAGTTAACTTATTTTGTGCGTATGGGGGTATTTTACAGACAAGTTCACTCTGTCCATACCATGAGCTGATCTCAAGTTCCATGAATATGGCTAATCCTGAAGATGTCAAGAAGTCCTTCTTCAGGGCTGAGGGTGTTAGCATTGCTGGGGACAGCTGGTTCAGACTGATGTTAGTTGGAGATATCTGGTTTAGAGGAGAGTCGAAGGAAGCTGATAGGAATAGATCTTTTTGGTCATAGTATCTACATATCTTGTCAGTCCCAGAGCTCATCCTGGTCCTTGTCTGATGTCTCTTGAATGTTGCAGTGATGACAGTGCCATTTCCCTGCTACTGCAAACCCCATCATTGTCTATAGCATGTCTGGGGCTGGTATTTAGTTAAGAGACAAGTCTTGAGTCATGGGTTTCCCTAGCTGGGACTCACCATGAGCAAGGACACGAGAACTTTACCATCCTCAAGCACAGCAGAATGAGGATCTGTTAAGTCCAAACCAAACCATATCTGATCACCAAATTAATCACCATTTGTAGCTTCAGTAGAAGCCACAAATGTGCTTAAACTTATGGAAAGATGCTTCAAACAGGCTGGAAACTCTTAGATAGTATTTAGAGCTTAGGTTCAGCATCTGCATTTACTCTCTACTGAATGATAAAAGGCCATTGGAGGGAACAGTGTCAGAGTGCAGAGGCCTTTCAGAAGATGTCCAGAGAGGAAATATTAAGTGTCTGGCAATATCCTGACATTCTACATATGTGAGGCTTGTATGGATGACTCCAAGAGCCATCAGCAATGCTCAGAAATGTGTTTTTCTCTTAGAGAGCCTTGGGCTTCAATGGATTGAATTAACATATCAAAATGGGATTTTTTTTCCTCTCCAAGTGCCAATTCAGCAGAATTGTCTTGGATCCAAAAGCAGAGTTGTGTTTGTTGTTGTATCGATGACTCCAAGAGCCATCAGCAATGCTCAGAGATGTGTTTTCACTTAGAGCCTCAAGCTTCAATGGATTTACTTACTTAACAAATGAAAGTGGGATTATTTTTTTTCCCTCTGAGTGCCAATTCAGCAGAATTGTCTTGGATCCAAAAGCAAAGGTGTGTCTCCTAACACCACCTGAAGCTGAACAAGAGCTGAGCAGAGCAATTCAGGTAGGAGACAAGAGTCCAGCTGGTACTATCTTAGTGGAGCTGGCTTCTGGAGGAACAAAACCACTGCAAGTTTGTTTGGGACAGCAAAGTGGTAAGTTCAACCTTCCGAACCAGTAGGGAGCTGGTGGCCTCGTGAAGACAAAATGGCTGTTTTTGTAAGGCCTGAGCATTAAGAAATGATTTTGGTTTGTTTTATAATTTCAGCGATAAATTTTCGTAGTTCAGATATGGGTCTGCTTTGCTGGATACCAGGGAATAAAATGACACAGTTGTCAGCCAACTAAGAGCTCTTGTTTTCTTGTCAAAGTCATCTCCCAGTGCCTTTCAGTGCCCTTCTTCCCTTGAATGTCTGCAGCAAAGCTGTCCACATGGATTAGTGGTTACTCCTTTCCCCAGCCTCCATGCTTTACATCAAATATTTAATGGTTAGAAAATGAGAGGTTGTTTTTCTGACCTCGATGCTCAGCATTCACAGTTCTTTATCTCAGACAATAAGCACACCACCAGGATGCAGTCCCAGTATTGATCTGGTGCCTTGGGGTCAGCACTTAGCTTACCCTCATGATTACACTAATTACTCTTCTTCCAGCATTCTTTCCTCCCACCCACCAGCCTTAAACGCAGGGGATTGTCATGTAAATAAGTGACCTAATTAGCAGTGCTTTCAAACCATTTTAAAATGGGGATCCCTCATGAGTAATACCAGGAAATCAAGGTTTTTGTGGAAATAACTCCAAAGAGCCTGCTGTCCACACCACTTGGTTGATGCATTAGGATGTGTTTATCTCTTCTGAAGCAAATGACTCATTGGTGTCAAAGATTAATAGCAGTAAATCCACCTGCTTCTCCTTGGTGTGTTAAGAGGTTACAGCTTTCTATAGGGCTGGGGCAAAATCATTTCCAAAACTAGGTGGCTGGACTCAAAAGTGTAGTCAACCATTGACATCACCAGTGAGTTGCCTTGCACAGTGGCTACAGTGGGCATGTAATAGGATTGCTCTGATCTAACCTGTGGCTATATTCATATGGGACTCGCAGAATATAACTCTTAAATAACCAGGAATGGTGGAGAAGTCAGACTGTGAGGGCCTGATTGAGCTGTAGGTGTTCCTGTTCAGTAATAAGTTGTTTTGCAAAGCAAAGGTAGAAGCAAAAAATAGAATCATAAAATCGTTTGAGTGGGAAGGGACCCTAAAAGGCCGTTTAGTCAACTCCTCTGCAGTGAACAGGGACACCTACAGCTTGATCAGGTTGCTCAGTGCCTGCTCCAGGCTGACCTTGAACATCTCCATGGGCGGGGCATCCACCACCTCTCTGGGCAACCTGTGCCAGTACCATCTTGATCCCTCTGTTCTTATTTTGGGGCTTAGTTATGGTTCATTTTAAGTGTCCTAACAGAAATCACTGATTTTTCTTTTCTAGTTCTGATATAGCCTTATGTTCAGCTTGATAACTCTTCATTGGTTGTTTTTTTTAATTACTAACCCAAGTGGCCATCACCCATCTGTCTTATTCTTTCAGCTGTCACAGAAATCAAACATTTTGGCCCATGAAAGGCGTATCCTAATAACGGTTTGGGGAGAATCACACGTTAAGTCAGTGCATAAATGCCTGAAGTTCCCCTCTGCTTCGCTTCACATGTTCCTGCAAATATTTCTGCAGTTTTCACAATGCTTGGCTTTTCTGCCCCGTGCTCACCACTGAGTTAATAGCTGAGCCAACATGCTCGGAGTCAGATAACTGCTGAAATGTTGTTAATTTGATGATATGTACATTATGTGTATTCTGAGTGCTGCAAAGCATTCTTTATTAACAATTGAGAGGAAATCATCTCTGTCAGCTCTGAGGACCTGGTGCCTTTTGCTAAGCAGCTGATCTTGAGGTTTTCTGTTTTCCTTCCACTCATTTTTGCTCGTTCATTCACAGATTTGGACAGTTTTTAAAAGATCTCCCACTTGAAGCCAGTGGCAGCACTCTTGCTGACTTTAATTAGGAAAGAAATTCATTTTTTGGGTGAATTTTTGGCTCCACTGCGGCTTGACAGAAGTTTCTAAATCAAGTTGCTTCTTTGATAATAGAATTTGTCCCCAAAAGAAGGGGGGAGGAAGGGGAAAGTTACATTATAAAGTACTGAAAACAGGAAAATTTCACACAGTTTTCATATCTGAATAACACTGGAACAGCAAACCCTGACCTGTTGAAAGAGATCTCTACATATTCAGAGTCTTCAGATGAGATAGCTCTCTTGCTTGAAGCTGCATCTGCACAATTGTGCTTCCTTCAGGGGGAAAAACAAAACAAAAACAAACAAACAAAAAAACCCACCCTTTTTAGATATTTTAGATGAACAGTCTTTTTTCTCTCCCCTCCCCTCTCCACCCTTCCCCTCTCCTTCCCTTCCCCTTCTCTCCTTTCCCTTCCCCTCTCTTCCCCTCTTCCTTTCCCTTCCCTTCCCTTCCCTGCCCTGCCCTGCCCTGCCCTTCCTCTTCATTTCCAAGCCCTTTCCAGACTTGAATCCAACGTATAATATATATTCCAAAGAAAAGTCTTCACCAACCAGACCTTCCAGCAGGTTATTTTACAATGGAGGTAGACCCTCTCCCCGCAATTTTTGTCCTGCCTCTCTAGCTCGGGGATGTGGGCATTTTTCCATGATAATCCCTTTCTTGAAGCTGCATATTTGCAGAAACTAGTGGAAAACAAACCACTTTTAGAGGAGTTATTGCCTTTTTTAAAGTGCTAATTTCCTCGTGAAATTTATGTCTGCCAGCAGAGGCAGACGAGGAGCTCTGCAGACAGCTCTAACGAGACAATTCATTAACCAGCGAGTGTACACACACCATAAAAAACATTAATTCACAAAATGAAAAACTAATAGAGTGTTTAGCCTGTTCTTTATCACCAGTGACAGTCTGTGCTCTCCTCATCATTAGTGTTTACTGAACTGATGGGGGCTGCAGCCCAGCCTGCTTATCAGCACTCATCACAAATGAGGTCGCAGTGCTTTTTTTCCATCACAGTTACTTTGTCCCATCTCCTGCACTTGAATTTTAACATGGAGTGTAGGACAGAGGCATGGAAGGGTACTCTCAAGTTTTGTCTTTTTTTTTCAGATTTTGCATTTAAGTTCTGTTTCCTTCTCTATTCTCGAGAAGATTGCAAGGGAAAATCCCTTCCTTAAGGATCTTCCTATATAGAGTCATAGAATCATTAAGGTTGGAAAAGACCTCTATGATCATCTATTCAAACCATAATACATATGATATTTTGCATATGATCACAGTTGCCTCTGCTAAAGAACCAGATTCATTCATAGCAAAACTCTAACTATGTAGCAGTCATACTATAGAATCATAATTTATCCCAAGTTGGAAGGGCCCAGCAAGAATCATTGAGTCCAACTCCTGGTTTCAGGCAACATCACCCCTAGTATGTCACCTTACTATGGCTAATATGAGTGGGAATTTATCACTGAGCTTGCTTGCTCTTTAGTTGTGCTTCACCTTAAAGTGTTGACATAACTTTTCCCCTTCAACATCGATGAGCAATTTTCTGACGATCACGTAAAAGGTGAGCCAGACCAATGCTGAGTACTTAGAAAATTCCACCCTCACATCTGTTGTTTGAAAGGTCCCCACCTGTTAAAGCTTGTCCTTTCTTGGTATTTGCTTTGCTTTAACAAGAATCCCTGTTCTTCCCAGTGTTTCTTTATCAATCGATATGTTCAGCTGCATTCTCATCCCACCTGCCCGTAGTAGAGATGTTCTCCGTATCTCAGAACTTTACTCACCTCAGGGTTACTTGCTTTTTTAAAGAGAAGAGTTGGATCCAGTGTATGAGAGACTCAGTGGTGTGGCTTAGGTGGGTGCAGGCTGTCCTCACTTCTGCTCACTGGCTCATCTGTAAGCACAAGAGTTGGGCACAAGACTTTATCCTACCTGATGTTGGTTCCTGGTGGTTTGCAAGAAAAGGGTAGATGTGGCACTGGGGGACATGGTCTAAATCAGTCACAGTCATGGGTTGATGGTTGTACTGGATGATCTTAGTGGTCTTTCCAACCTTAATGATTGTATGATTCTACTTAAAACTTATACAGAGAACAATTTATGTCAGAAGGAATAGTGCAGCAAGAGCTACGTAAATATCCGTATCTGAGAGGCCAGAGGTTCAGACACACTTCTGAGAAGTAAGGAGAAGGATGTCAGAGCCAAAATCTGTCTTTTTAAAGATAAATCTACAGGTTCCTGTACCTCTGAAATAAAGCTCATGAGCTTGGGAAGAAAAATCAAAATCCAGTTCCAGATTTTATGGCTCATTCCATTACTTTCCTGCAGAGCTGCAGCTCTGAGATCCCCAAACAGACCCGTTTAGAGGCAGGCAGTGAGTGATCTATGCCTTAGAGCTACAGATAAGACTCCTGAAGCCAGAAACCGGTCCAAGTGGCCATATGGGTTGCATATAGTTGTTGTTTTTCATTATTTCTCGAGCACCACAGGTGTGCAAAGCACTTTGCAAGAGGATAAAAAGAGAAGACCCTTGCTCCTCGGAGAGCTTATACTCTAAATTAGATTGAGACTGCATCTCAAGAGCAATAGGATATCAAATTGGAAGGAAAGATGTGTAACCACAAAAAGAAAAGTGGCTCGAGAGCACGGTCCTGGTAGTTATTCCCACAGAAAGAAAAACATTTGAGTTGATTTGCTTTGTCTGGTTCTCTGTAGTTATTTAAGGCTTTTCATCTCCAGCAAACCCTAACACATCTCCTGCTGCTGAGGCAGAATGCAGCCATCTCCATGCAGCTGCGCAGAGGTGCTGCCCCAGTGATTTCCACAGCTTTTGGTTGGGTGGAGGCATTTTAGTCTGGAAAAGAGGAGGCCCAGGGGAGATGTTATTGCTCTCTACAATTATCTGAAAGGAGGCTGTAGCAAGGTGGAGGTCAGTCTCTTCTCCCAGGTGACAGTGATAGGGTGAGAGAGAATGGCCTCAAGATGCGCCAGGGGAGGTTCAGGTGGGATATTAGGAAAACCTTTTCAGAAAAAGTGGTGACGCATTGAAACAGGCTGCCCGGGGAGGTGGTGGAGTCACTGTCCCTGGAGGTGTTCAAAAGAAAGGCAGGTGTGGCAGTGAGTCTAGAGTGTGAATCTACACCATGTCCATGGTCTGCGGTGGTCACAGACATGGGCTGATGGTTGGACTAGATGATCTTAATGGTCTTTCCAACTCTATTGACTCTGTGATTCTAAAGGCTGCAAGAACAGGAGATGAGGAGACCTTAGAGCCTGCTTGCATGGCAGTGATATATAAAAACACTTACCCCAGGTTTTACGCACTCCAAACCAAAGCATGGAGAGAGAAAGTGGTATGCCCAGAGCTCCAAAAAGTCACCAGCAGAGGTAGGGGTTAACCCCAAGTCTCTAAAGGCATGGACCAGCACTTAACCAATAACAATTTCCTTTTGCATGTGTATACTAATGATTATTTTGGGATTTCCTTTTCCAGAGAGGAAGAGAGTAAGAAATTAAAGACTGAAATGGTGTAAGCTGGTCCCTAATATTACCTCTGGGACACAGTAAGGGTTTCAGACCGTGTCTCTTTCCCAAATACAAGTTTTTCTTCCAACAGAGCTGTAAAATGGTTCTGTGAACCTTCCCTCTTCCCTCTGCAAGGCAGTGGCATATAGTGCTATATGTAAAGTGTGAACATGTTGCAGGTTTATTTCTCAGGCTCAGGTTGCACTGAGCCAAAGCAGAGGCAGTAACCTTAGATTGATTTTTCTCCTTGCACTCTTAAATCATTCAAATCTGTTAACAGTCGCTCCGCTCAAGCAGGACGCGCTATTGTAGGCCTTGATTGGATACAGAGGTTTGTTTATGGGCAACGCTGCAGGTTTTGTTTAATATTCCAGAGGTCTGGTAATTTACATCCATCGATTTACAAGGCACAATCTGTCAAGAGACACCAGCGTCCCATTGAATTGCAAAATGATTGAAATCATGGGTGACAACTAGCGTGTTAAGTTTATTTTTCTCGTGTTTGTTGGAATGAAATGTTCCCTCTCCTCAGAGTGAGATATCTTGGCTGCGCTTACAGCGAGCTAAAAGAAATCCCAAATAAAGCTGTAATTGTTATCCAGCAGCACAGGAAGACGACTCAAGACAACTGAAATTCATCTGTTGAGGCTGCAGGATGATAAGGGACTGAGGCGCAAGTTGTTGGCTGCTGCTTACCCAGACGTTGGGTATTTTTCTGGCTAGAAGGGCTCATTGTTTGACTTGGTGTAAACGGGCCAAGGTACTTATAAAGGAGGAGAAGGAGAAGAAGGTATGAATGACTGTAGATCTATGGTGCTGCTTTTTCAGCATTTTAATTTGAGATACCTCCCTCTGCCCTTTAAGCAGAGAGCTGAGAGTGTTCTGGTGGGTTGAATGACTATGGGGTGCAGGATCACCCTTCCATGGTGTCTGCCCAAAGAACTGCCCATCTCCAAAACAAGTTCCAAAATATGTTTTTGTTCAATATGCCTTTAGGCTGTGATTATCTTACATTTCTACTGACTCCTTCTGTGGGTTCACGTCTCCTGAACAAAGCTTTAAGAAATGGGATTTTCTCCTTGGCTGACTCAGCAATGAGACAATCTATTCTGAATGTCTGAGGAAGGAGAAAGGACAAGTGGAGGGCTCTGGAAGTCTTTTGATCTAAAAAAGTGACGGTATATCTCAGGGCTTTCGTATCACATGAGAAGTGGATATACCTTCCTAAGCCAGCACTCGGTCTTCCTTCCTAACCTGGGGACACACAACACCCAGAACTTCCCATCCTGGGGACATGGATGACCCAGAACTTCCCACCTTGGTGACACAGAACACCCAGAACTTCCCACCTTGGGGACATGGAATACCTGGAACTCCCCACCTTGGGGACATGGAACACTCGGAACTTCTCACCTTCAGGACACGGAGCACCCGGAACTTTGCACCTTCAGGACATGGAACACCTGGAACTCCCCACGTTGGGGACATGGAACACCTGGAACTTCCCACCCTGGGGACATGGAACACCTGGAAGAACTTTCCACCTTGGAGACATGGAACACCCAGAACTTCCCAGCTTGGGGACACGGAACACCCGGAAGAACTTCCTACCTTGGGAATGCACAACACCCAGAACTTCCCACCCTGAGGACATGGAAGACCCAGAAGAACTTCCCACCTTCAGGACATGGAAGACTCAGAAGAACTTCCCACCTTCTAGATGTGGAACACCCAGAAATTCTCTCTTTGGGGACAGTGAACACCCAGAAGAATTTAAGCGCTCAGGCTTTAAATAAAGCACAGATTGCCCCTGTCTCCCTCCTCCTCTTATCTCTACTGACAAATATAATTACACTTCACTTAAATTGCTGTAAATGAATTCTAGAGAGCAGAAAAATGTGCATATATCTCTCCGCTGCAGAAATTAGCTGACTCTTGCATTTCAGGTGATGGATCCATCCATCTCCACTGCTGGAGCAAATTGGCACAATCAAACTAGAGACTGCAGCAACATTCCTGTGCTGTAACAGCAAGTTCACCTCCAGGAGCAACACCAACAGGAGTTTTTGACTAAAAATGGACATTTTCCCCCCATTCTGCAGACCTGAATCTGCATGATCCAAAAGCCCCACCACTCTCTAGGGAAACAAATGTCCTAGCTGAAAGGTGTGTTAAAATTAAACTTCATACATATTGCTGTGATTGGAGGAGTTGCTGAAGGAGGCTGCTTCCAGGAGCTGTGTTTTACGTGGCTTTGTCCTTGCATGGTTTTCTCTGTAGTCATTCACAGTAAAACAAGATGCACAGTTTGGTGCTTTGCTGTGTGCAGTCCTTTTCTTTTGCTTTGTCACACTCCTTTAATTGTACAGATCTGTCTTATATGTTTAGCACTGTTACAGACAAAATACACTGGGACTTTCGTCTCCTCTTTTTGTCTTTGCTTTTCAGACTGGATCTAAAGTTGTATTGAATTTACAAGCAAACCCAAAGCTCCACATAGGCTCTTATTTCAAAGAAAGTCTCTGGCTATACAAACAGTGCCAAGAGATGTTTATCTGATCAGTCTCCCTCACAATTAAAGTTTGTTGTCAACAGTTCCTTAGCAATGTACTAGTCCTTTCTGTACAGAGCTGCCTTGGTGTCTGACTGTTTGTCATGTACCAAACATTAGGGAAGGCAAGAGAAAACAAGAAAACAAGCCAATTCTTAGCACCAGCAGATAGCGCACCTTCATTATTCAGGCTGACCACGGAACAAATATGAGCTGAAATGTGAAACAACCATGAAAAGAAAGCAGATATCGGAGCAAAAGAATATTTCCTGGAGAGATGGGAAAGCTCTGGTCCCGCTGTGGCAGCAGTAGATAAATACCAATGATGGAAAACTCCATCAGGCAAAGAATAGTGTTGGCATATGAAGAACTAAATCTAAAACATCAGTGATTAAGTGTGGGCTGGAAATTAGATCCTAACCTCTAACATCAGTGTTGGAGAAGTGAGTCTTTGAAGGAGCTGTTCAGGGAAGTAAGGAGGATAGAAATCTGAATGACTTAAGTATGGCATACCATTACCTACCCAAGGCTGTGGGACTGGACTTGATGGTCCAAGACATCCCTTGCCATCACTCTCTTTAATTCAGATGCAAAATGCCTAAGCAGGTCTGCATAATTTCAGACACTGCTTATCACTCTATGCACAAAGTCATTGCTAAAGTGCTGCTTGAATGAGAGCTTGAACTCAGATATTTGGAATTTGCTTCCTCTAATTAGGGCAGAATATTTGATAACTGTGTTTAAAAGAGCTCTTGGTGTCAGTGATACAGATGAAACTAAAGGAGTTAGACCTCATAGGTCATCATTACAGGATGATATACACAGGACAGCAATTTCACAACTATTGCCATGGCCAATACCCACAACTCTTCTTTTCTGGGTTTGCTTCCCATGAAGCAGAAATAGTAGTTGTTTCCTGACTCACAGTGGGATGGTGAGAAATAAATGATGAAAATGTCTCTGCTCTCCACGACTTTTGCAGATGGGAGAAGGCAGAGGTTCACTTGAGATTACATAAGGAAGTCTGTGGTGACCAAAAAGGGTCATCTTTCTTATTGGTGCCATGGTTTGGCCCCAGAGCAGCTCCTTCCTCACTCCAAGCAAAGCAAGATAAACGTTCCTGGATTTTGCAGCTACAGAAATACATATGGCTTCAAGCTGCGCCAGGGAAGGTTCAGGCTGGACATTAGGAAATACTACTTCTCTGAAAGGGTGGTTAGGCACTGGAATGGGCTGCCCGGAGAGGTGGTGGAGTCACTGACCCTGGAGGTGTTCAAGGAACATTTGGATGTTGTGTTGAGGGATATGGTTTAGCGAGAACCATTGGTGATGGGTGAATGGTTGGACTGGATGATCCTGTGGGTCTTTTCCAACCTTAGTGATTCTATGATTCTATGATATCAGAGAGCAATATCTTCCCAAGCAAATGTGCTCTGATGGTTGATTAAACCCCTCAGATTCGTTCTGGAGTTTAACTAATTGCAGGAGCAGTTTGTTGCTTCTTGCACTCCCAAATCGTAGACTTCATTGCTCAGCCAAAGGTAGAAGAGAACATGCACCTTTAGGGAGGAAGCAGTCAACGTGCTGTAGTTGCTAAAGCCAAGTGGTATCGATGAAATATGTCACTGATTTATCCCATCTTCTTTTGCTAGCTATGTCTCCTGGCCAGGACAGCCATGCCAGCATGGAAAACCTTCCTGCATCCGAACAGATCCTGCAAACCCTGAGTGAGCTGGCCAGGTCTTTCCAAGAGATGGCTGACCGCTGCCTGCTGGTTCTACATTTGGAAGTGAGGTAAAAGCCTGGAATTTGGGGATTGAGGTGATCTCGGGAAGCTACAGGTTAGGATTGTGTCCAGAGGGCACATTATGGCACCTGAGAATGGTATTTTTGCCTGCCTTGCGTCAAAGAGGTCAAAGATGTGCCCAGAAAATCAAGATCCCATAACACAGATGGCCAAATGTGGGGCGGAGGCAAGATACCAACACTGGGATTTTGTAAGAGGGTCTGTATCATGTGTCAGAAACCAGGAAAAAAACGTGTTTTTTTGGAGGCTTTGTCCTTAAATAATTGCACAGTGTTTTTTTTAAAGACTAACAGGTGTCTGCATATTTATTAGCCATTGTGCTTTGGATTGCAAATAAAAGCTTTTCTTACTGCTTTTTTTTTCAAATAGTAAGAGAATCTGGGGAATAGAAGGTAAGCACCAGCTGGAACTTTTAAAGGGCTGGAGAGTTTTGTGATGTCTCTGACTACACATGCAAAGATGAAAAGAAGCAAATCCCTTTCTTCAGGCTGCCAGCTGTCCACTCTGGGGCTGGGAAGGCATTTGTCCCTTATGCATTGGCCAGGTGTATTTTCACTGCTTCCCTTTTTTCTGAAGCATCAAATGTAAGTGGATGTCATAGACAGGCAATGAGACTTGATGGGCCATCGTTTTGTTCTTCTGTGGCATATCCCGAGCCATATTTTGTCTTCATGTACGTTGACAGAGCTCTCATGAAGTCAGTATGTAGCTTTAAAAAAATACACATCAGTTATTGTCAGCAGCCCTTCAACCTGCTATCCATCATCTGCTGCCCACTTGATTGCAGGCATCACAGATGAGCTGGGGCTTGAAGGATTTGAAGAAAAGATTGTTAAAATATGGACATGGAGCAGCTTTCCAGCTGCCGCGTCATGCAAAGTGATGCCAGGGCTAACCCAGACTCATGATATGGGCACCAGCCTGAATGGGTTTCTGGATTTCCATCACACTTCCGTTAAGCAGAAATAGGTGCAAATATAATTCAGGACAATTTTCACTGCTGCAGACAGCAAAAGAGGGGTTGAGACTTTGCAATGATCCCCTTGGTTTTCTCCTACCTTAGGACCCCCCATTTGTTCACAGCTTTGCCAGATGCTGTTTGGCACAAGCCTGGGGTTGGATTCTCCTCTACAACAACGAGAGCATGACCTGAGGACTATGGTCCCTGAGACCCTGCACCGTGGGTTTACATTTGCTTCCTTAAATGAAACCTGTTGGCACATTCAGATCATTAACCATTTCTTTTAGGGTTGCCCGGAGAGGTGGTGGATGCCTCAACCATGGAGACATTCCACACCAGGCTCTGAGCAATCTGATCGAGCTGTAGGTGTCCCTGTTCATTGCAGGGAAGTTGGACTAGGTGACCTTTAATAGTCCCTTCCAACTCAAGTGATTCTATGAGTCTTTAGTTACGAATAACCATGGAATTTCAGATTACTTAATCTGTTACTATGTTTTACTATTAAAAAAACATCTATACAGCATTATATAGGAGCAGGTGCTAAAGGATAGATATATTTTCACTCTGGAGGTTGCCCCAGATTGAACTTGTGATGGCCACCTCAAGGACATTTTCCATGAGGACTGGGACACAGAAGCTAGAACTTACTCATCACAACTTAGAGAATCATAGAATTGTTTTAGTTGGAAGCAACCTTTAAAAGTCATCTAGTCCAATTCCCTTGCAATGAACAGGGACGTCTACAGCTCGGTCAGGTGCTTGGAGCCCAGTCCAGCCTGACCTTGAATGTCTCCAGGGATGGGGTATGTACCACATCTCCCACCCCATCCCAACCCTGTTTGAGCCAGCCAGTCTGGCATGAATTTTATGTCTCAGTGTGCTGAACCTGAGTTACTCTTTGAATGCAAGGGATATTTCACCCAGGCTGCAATTCGGCTATGATTCCCTGATGGATGAAATTCAAAAGAGTCCAGCCAAACTCCTGACCCCAGTCCCCATTGAGTGATGTGGGTGGAACCCAAGAATTACAAAAGTCAAAGGAGTTTTGCTATTGACTTTGCTGATCATAGCATTTTCCACTGAGTTCAAGAGAAATGACCTAATTGCAGATTTTTGCTGAACAAAATGTAGGTGCAGAGGACGTTTTCCTTTGATGGAAAAGATGATGGTAAGGCTTGTTGCCAACATGTCTGGCAAACTGGAAAGAAGTTGCAGTCATATTAAGTGTTTGGGAAGATGCAATCTTGGCCTTCAAATTACCGTTGAATGCCCCCTGGCTCACTCATTTTTTCCAGTTATAAGTTCTACGAGGGCTAACAATACATGCAAGGAGTTGTCAATAGAGCATCAGTATTGAAGTGCTGCTGAACCAACGTGTTTGAAAATGGAGAACCTGGTTAAAAGGCACTTGGCATTTCAGAGGGATGGTGTAGGTCGTATCTGTTAATAGAGGATCCTTTGTATTCACCTCTCAAGATAGGTCAAGAGACAGATGCATTTAATGCAGATGTAACCACTCGTTTCTTAAAATTACTTTTTACTTGCTTGAACTTTAGAAGGAAAATTATAAGGTAGCACTTTTACCTCTGGTGTATTTAATACATTGTCACGATAAGTAACACACTTCGGGCTTTTTTGTTTCATTGGTTTTTATTATTCCAAAAATAAAAGATTTATGTTCTAGAGAGCTTAACTACGCTCAGTAGCCCCTCTGTATCCCTGCAGTATCCTACATATGTCATTTTTCCACAGTGTAATCAGCAGTGCTTTTCAGAAGACCTAGCCACAAAGCCATGTCACGGTCACCACAAACATGCTGGTGTTTGGAGGGAGAAATAAAAGGAACAACTGCCCTCCTTGGCAGCCTTAACCACTACAGAGGTGTTACAGAGATAATCTTCATCAGAGCCTGGCTGAGCTGTAGATATCCCTGTTCATTGCAGGGGAGTTGGACTAGATGATCTTTAAGAGTCCTTTCCAACTCAAACAGTTCTATGATTCTGCTAAGGAACTGGCTAACGCATTGTACGGGAACTGTTGAATCACAGCCTGAACCTCTGATTGACCACCTGAGGCAAGCACTGAGTCAGCCATGGGAGCACAGGTGAAGGCAATTCACCTGTGTGCCCAGAAGGGGTGGAGCCTGGCTCCACCTCTCCTAGACCCCCATTTAAGGGCTGACTTCCACTAAGGAAGGATCTCTTCCTGGAGGTTGCTCCTTCTGGAGTCTTGCAAGCTTACAACACCAGTGAGTGCCTTTTCTCTCTATTTAACTATTCTTACTAGCCTAACTCCTCTGTGTACTGGTTAACCTTACAACCTGTTAACTTTACGACCTGTTAACCTTACACGCATGATAAAAATATGAGATAATTATCTAAAAATTGGAAACTTTGAAGGCCTCCATGGACTGGTAATGAGATTTAAAAAAAAAAAAAAAAGAAAAAAGAAAACTCTCTTAGGTCTTCACATCAGAGCAAGGACTGGAAGGTCCATATATCCTTCAAACCTCCTGGAGCTGCTTGGTGTGCTGGCAGTAGGCAGCTTTGCAGTTGACATCCAGACCATGAGGGATGTTTTGCTCACAAGGGAGTGGTCCCTTCAGTTATCCTCCTTCTTTCCACTCCTGGCTGAGAAACCAAAAACAGAACAAGCAGTGCAGACATACTCTTCTTTGTCCAAATCATTTGGCTCTTGCGTCGTGTTTCTGTTGACAGGCTTTCACTGTCTTCTCTGGGATCTGTGCAGCCTTTAGAGGACTTGAACGTACAGAGTTGTTCAGCTGGCATTGCTAGCATTTCTATCCATGAAAATAAGCATCCTACTACGTTGTTTTTTTCTGCCTAGAACCACTTCTGAGTAACCCACTGGTACTTTGATATTGGCGTAGTTGTGCTTTAACATTTCTCTCTTCTGTCTTGCAGAGTTCATTGCTTCCACTACCTGATCCCATTGGCTAAACAAGGGAACTATGCCATCGTTGCCAATGTGGAGAGCATGGACTATGACCCCCTTGTTGTCCGGCTCAATAAGGACATCAGTGCAATCGAGGAAGCCATGAGTGCCAGCCTCCAGCAGCACAAGTTCCAGTACATCTTTGAAGGTCAGGCATTTGTCAACAAGTTTGTAAGAGTTTGGTTCTTATGAAATGATGTTTCATTTTTATCACAGAGCTCAGAAGTATTTATGTCTTTCAGGGTAAGACAAGAGGAAATTGTTTCAAACTAGAACAGGAGAGATTTAGATTGGATATAAGGAAAAGGTTTTTTACAGTAAGAGTGGTGAGGCACTGGAACAGGTTGCCCATAGAGGTGGCGGATTCCCCCATTCCTGGAGATATTCAGGGTCACTGGACAGGGCTCTGAGCAACCTGATCAAGCTATAGGTGTCCCTGTTCGTTGCAGGGGAGTTGGACCAGATGACCTTTAGGGGTCCCTTCCAACTCAAATGATTCTGTGATTCTATGACTCGAACACACAGTGTGCTACTGTTGCCATCTACAGCAAATTGGTGAGACCCACGCAAATGTAAGTCAAAAACTTGTTGCCTCTTTACCATTTCTGAGTGTCTTTGATAGAACCAATTAACCCATTCTGAGCACAAAAAGGGTAGGCTGGTGTACATGCAGGACAGTTCATCAGGAAGCCGTATATATTGCAAGCACAGCTCTATTATAGTGCAGTCCCTATCCAAAGCCATTCCAATACTAAAATTAAATTTCGAGAACATTAGCTCTTCTGATGTCTCATCTGTTGTGATTACCTTGGAGAATATAAATCACATCTTGGTTCATCTCCCCTGTATTTATTTGTGGCACTGACACACAGTTGTCTTACTGTGTGCCAGGGTGTGTGGATGCCAAAATCAGAAGAGTGGGGACTGGAGATGCACTTGTTGCATTGCTAGCAGGGATGAAGGCCGTGCAAGCCTCGTTAGCCTTCTTCTGATCAGCATTTAGGTTGCCTAAGCATGAGCATATTTTCATCATTCAGACTTTTAATCAATGTCTGGTCTTTTACAGACCCCTCTACAGAGTGAATTGGGCTACATTTTTTCTATCTGCAATGCTTCATGCGTGGGTGCATCATTCTGAGATTTCCTGTGACTTTTAGCAGCCTGCCATGTCCTTCAGTAGCAGAGGAAAGATGGAGACGTCACTCAATCAAAAGAAACTATCAGAGAAGCTGTGCATCAAGTGCATTGAAATGCAGCTCATTTTTGCTCTTGTAGACTGAGAACTTGCCAGGAAAAATTACCATCCTTGATAATAGAATAGTATCATTTTGTCAGAGCGGCAGTGGTCCATTGATCTGCTAGAGAGAAAGGGATGGAAAGGGATGTTATGATAAATCTGGGAGTGTCCTGAAAAAATCAGTGGCTACAATAGTGCAACTTTAAGTTTTTATAGTGTTTTTATCTTTTTTTTGTATTTTTGCTAACAAAGGGAGCCTTGAGGAAAGTCAAAACATTCACAGGGAAGATGGTGAAGACTGTTCCCAGATGCAGTCTGGTGTATCTCTCTTTCTAGTTCACATGCACCCATTCCATGCCCATTCCTGGGTTTTATGTTGAATTACTGTCACTAAATGTCTTTCTCCTCTCATTTTATTATTTGTTTCTTTCCTTCCTTTACAGGTTTGGGCCACCTCATCTCCTGCATTCTTATCAACGGAGCCCACTACTTCAAGCGCATCAGTGAATCTGGCATCAAGAAAATGTGTAGGAACATTTTCATCCTCCAGCAGAACCTGACAAACATCACCATGTCACGTGAGGCTGACCTGGACTTTGCAAGGTGAGCTAAGAGCCCTAATTGTGTTTGTTACTATTTCGATGCCCATGTGTAGCTCCTTCCAGAGGTTTCACCACTCACCGTGCAACTGTATGGGTGATACAGTGAAGTTAAACCTACAGAAGTGGTAATTGTAATATTCACTTTCCCTCCTTGTTATGTGGGAGGTTCAACTAAGATCCATTCAGAGCTCAGCATCAGCTCAGTGTGTCCATGCTGGGCGATTGCTGTTCATGTGATTCTCTTAAGACCTAAACTCAGGCAAGGAAATGTTTCTAGGTACAGCTGTTGCATGGAATTATTTATCCTTTCAAAGGGTAGATAACAGCAGGACAAGGGGAAAAGGTTTTAAGTTGAGGGAGGGAAGATTTAGGTTGGATGTCAGGAGGAAGTTCTTTACTATGAGAATGGTGAGGTGCTGGAACAGCTGCCCAGAGAGGTTGTGGATGCCCTGTCCCTGGAGGTGTTCAAGGCCAGGTTGGATGGGGCCCTGGGCAGCCTGGTCTGGTATGAAATGGGGAGGTTGGTGGCCCTGCATGTGGCGGAGGGGTTGGAGATTCATGATCCTCAAGGTCCCTTTCAACCCGGGCCATTCTGTGAATTTCAGCTGGATGAATGTGGGGCCTCTGTTTGCCCAAATGAGTTACATTTCATTTTGTTGAAGACTTAAACTTAAGCCATGTTGTCTTCCTTCATGTTCTATTGCTCTCAAAATTGTAGCAATATCAAAACCAAAATAGGACATGGTAGCTCAGCTGCAAGTTTCTGTTTTTGCTGCTTTATTCACTGAAGGGGGATCATTTGAGGCATAATCACAGGGTGTAACTCTCAGCAGAGCTGTGTTGTCTGAACCTCTGTGGAAGCAACCACAGAACCATAGAATCATTTGAATTGGAAGGGAACCTTAAAGGCCATCTGGTCCAACTCTCCTGCAGTTAACAGGGACATCTACAGCTCCATCAGGTTGCTCAGAGTCCTGCAAAACATGACTTGAATGTCTCCAAGGATGGGGCATCCACCGCCTCTCTGGGCAACCTGTGTCACTGCCTCACCACCCTCATTGTAAAAAAAATTTCTTCCTTATATCTAATCTAAATCTCCCCTGCTCTAGTTTGAGAACCATTTCCCCTTGACTTATCAGAACAAATCCTGCCAAAGGGGCTGTCCTCTTCTATCCTCTTTAGATACTGAAAGGGCAATGGGCAGCTGGGTCCAAGAAATAGCCAAAAGAAGAGCCTAGAACTTGCAGCTGAAGGCTTGTAAGCTCAGATGACAAAAGTTTTGCATGACACTCAGCTATGACCCTCTGCCAAAATTGGTGTCACCATTTGGCCATCAGTCTTGGAGAGTGAACTACTAGAGAAGCATGACTCCCTTAGAGGAGGGAGAGTAGGTATGACTCAGTGCCTCATTTACTTGGGCTCTCATATGGGGAATGATCTCATTATTGAATTAGTCTTTTCATAATAACATTGACATGGGGAAGTTATGAATGCTGAGGCCTGGGGGAGAGAGAAGAGAGTGAGAGCAATAGATCCATTACTAATTCTCTAGGGAATAAAGTTCCCAAATTGAATCTTTCCTTTTTAAAATGCTTTTCTTTTTTCCCCTGATCTGTTGAAATGTTAAGTAAATTACCCCAGTTTTTTGGCAGGCAGAGCAGGGCTTGATCATATGCTGACAGAAACTGGCACCCAACTAATGAAATGCTGACCAAGTGCTGTTGGAGGCTGGCGTGGTGCTGGCCATTTTCCGATGGGTCTTTGCAATCTGGGTTGAACAACCACAGATCTGTGACTTGTAGTGCTGCATAATTTGACGTGGAGTTTGAAGGGAAGGGTGAGGAGGGAACATATTCCCCCCTTCTGGTCTTGCTTGATGGATAATGTGCCATGCAAGCAGTTTTCACAGTATCAAGCATACATATATTGTATAGGCTACATGGCATGTAGATTTTCTCCTGCACCATTTGAGATGCTGAGTGCCATCACTGAGAGCTCACTGAGATACCTGTTCTGCACGGCAGCATGAGTTGCCATGCAGATCTTTCCATAATACAAATTCAACAGCTTGTTCCTGGTTGTTTTTTGTGGGTTTTTTTAAGCTTTCTTGGCTGTGTTGCTTCCCTCTTCCTTTTGGGGCAGAGTTCTGTAATGTAGAGTGTTTTATTCTTTTGTTCTTCAGATGGGTCCTGAATGCTCATTATCTGGATTATCCTTTTAAATATACAAGGCATCTTGTGCATCTGAACCCTGCCCTGCTCACCTGAATATACAATTACCTGAGCAAGTCCTCACGTTACCCCAGGGACTCCAGTTACTGAGGTCTATTCCAACTATAAAATAAACATAACCATTCACACCCCAGAAGCATAAAATAGCATCAATGTAGGATAAAAGTGATTTGTGCTTCTGTGATCTCTCTCATATAGCAATCTGTAAATGCTTTACGCAGTGGCTGACTACCAGTTTTGCCTTTTTAAAGGTGGGAAGTGGAGAGCAAGTGGTTGTTTCACATACAGGAGCAGTGGCAGAGTCGCAGAAGAAATAGGGTGAGAGGGAATGGCCTCAAATTGCACCAAGGGATGTTGGATATCCAGTTGGATATTAGGAGAAACTTCTCCAAAAGAGTGGTGATGCATTGGAGCAGGCTGCCCAGGGAGTGGTAGAGTCACCACCCCTGGAGGTGTTCAAGAAATGTGGAGATGTGGCACTGAGGGACATGGCTAGTGGGCATGGTGGGGATGGGTTGGTGGTAGGACTGGATCATCTTAGTGGTCTTTTCCAGCCTTTATGACTTACAGTTCTTCAAGGCTATTTATGTGTCCCATAAAGCACTGGTAATCCCTTTTCATCTCTGTCCCAGTAGATGATGTCCCTTCATTCATAGGGAAGCTGGATGGGAAGATCCTCCTTTTCTGAAGCCAAAATCACGTGGAGGGTTCACAGCAAAATCCTAACCCATGTAACACAAGTGGTTCTGGTGAGAGTCTTGCTGGCTAAACCACATTCTCCAAAAGATTTGCAGGTGGCAGCAGGCTCTGGCAGCATGTGCTGCTTTGGGAGTAGTACCATGGAAGGGGGAGAATCTGTTTCAGATGGGTTTTGCTTTGAGATTCTCCATTCAAGGTGGGGTGGGGTGGGGAAACTCTGCAGAGCATCACAGAGCGGAGCTGGAGCATGTTTCCAGTGGGGAAAAAAAGAAGTTGCCAAGCTCTGTGAGCTGTAGGAAGGAGTATCTCTACCGCTAGAAGAAAGGGTATATAATAGGCTGGTTCTGTCTGTTAAGGTGTCACAAAAGGACATGTATCAGTCACTAAGTTTCCTGCAAGTATGAATAAGGTTTTCCCTTGTGTGTTCAGTATCTAGGCCAGCAGAAATGCAGACGATGATGAGGACATCCACCATTATATTAAAGAAAAAGCAGTATTTTCATTCTGTATATAGCATCTGGTCACATGCTGCAAAGTCTAGAATAGAGCATGGATTCTAAATACCTCCACATTCTGTAAGTTTCAGACCCAGATTTAGGTTTATGCCATTACAGGGATAGAATTCAGTTTCAAATACAGACTCCAGTTCAGATCTTTTCTTGTCTGTCTCTTTTACCTCCTCTCTATCCACCTGATATATAATTACATGTTTACGCAGTGATTTCATCAGAGGCTTTCAGAAAAGGCTTAGGCTTCTGTTGAGACTTATCCTTACAGAAAATATCATTCCATTCTTAGGTGTTCATTTTCCATTGGAAAAAAACCCACCACTTTTACCACTGCTGTGTGCCTGAAAAATTGCCCTGTTCCCAAAAGTTAATGGAGTTGGTTCTGAGGGAAGGGAGAGGACTAGTGGTGAAATGTGGGTATTTCATACAAAGCAATATACTACTCACCTCTGAGATAATGGGTTTTGAGTGGTGCTACTCTTCATTATTGGGCCTGAAAGCGTCCTTCTTCCCTTCATAGTGAAGCAGAGGTGTCTGTACACCTAAGAGCAGATTAGAGGTTTCCCTGCTGCTACCATTCAAGCCAGCAGTTGCAGTGACCATCCATCCCAAAGGATCAACCTCTTTTCCTGCTGCTGAAGATGTTACCAGGGCCATTGGCTCTGACCACATCTTTCTAATAGATGTGACGCCCACGTTGTCCCTGCTGGTGGATCCTGGCCACCCTGGAGAAGTTCCCAGTGCAAAGGCACAGGGAGAAGGCATCAGCATGTCAGGCAGTTGTCCTCAGATCGGACATGAATAAAGCCTTGAAATGTAGTTCAGATACCTGTGATCAAATGTGTCTGTATACAAAGCCTGCTTGAATTTTTACTGTTCACAAAAGAGAAATGACCTTTGCTTCCTCTCTCTGGTAAAATACAGCTGCAGCTGCTGCTCTGACCCTGTTCATTCATGCCCATGTTCTCCTAGTGACACCCATGATGCTATGGTGTAAATGCTTGGATACTAACATCCTTGGGGCAGACACCTTCCCTGTACCCATACAGCCACCAACAGCATCAGGGGAGAGCTGCACCAGTTCTTATACTGATTTCAAAGTAAGTGAGGACTGGGAAACAGCAAATCCATTTGAGCTCTGCTCTGGCACCTAGAAAACCCTTAATTTTTGCTTGTAAGTTTGCATGAATCACAGCAGCAGAGTGGGTGTAGACCCTCTGGATTTCATTCTAGCTCAGCTGGTAGCAAAAGGCAGAGAATGACCATGTGCTAGAATTCCCAGTGCAAACAGGCACACTGCTTTCAGCACAGACATCCATGGAGGTGGCAGAGCTGTCCCATCCAGCCCTTTGAGGAGCAGGATTTCGGAGGGGGCTTTATTGCAGAGTACAGTTCTGATTTGGGTGCTCGGTATTTTGGGTTCCTTTCCTGCAACGACTAGCAGGCAGAGGACACTTTTGTTTAATTGTAGAGAGTTAGGAGAGATTTGTGCCTCCTGCTCGATGCTGTCCCGTACGAGTTGAATAAGCAATAACATGCTGCCATCTACTGGGTGCTGCAGAGGATAAGGGAAGCCAGTGTGCCTTAGAGATCCCAGTGCTCTAAGTCCTTTTCATTGCCAGATATTATTTATCTTCCTGATTTTTGTCTTGATATATACATGAACTTGTGCACGTTGAGCCCCAGGTTAAGCAGATTGGAACCTGGATCCCCTTGATTCATTGGCAAACTGCTCTTCTGCTCTCAGGTCCCTCTGCAGTAATCTCCCACTACCTCTCTTCACTTGTGGTTCAGAACTGGACAGCATTCAAAACAGCAAATTTGGGCCATTTAAGATTATTTTGTTTGAACAGAACTCACATTGGTTGATTACAAAACTTGGGTGCCAAGCACCATAATATTAATCAATGAGTAAGGGATGAGACTTGGTACCAGGCAAAGGGCTGTGGGCACAAATAGCTGAGGTCTACCTGTGGACAAGGAGCAGCCATTGCCTAAAATCTTGGGTCCCTGTTGACCTAAGTCATCACCTCTTCTTCATGTCATGGAAAGGAATTTTGGTTCCAAAGTACAACGGAGCCACTTCCATCATGAAAGAGCCTTGAGATTCTCCCAGACTGATGGGTTTTAAGATTTGGGGTGGAATTTCAACACACGTGAAATGTTTCTTTCCCTGCATGGCGACAGCAGATGGCTGGAAAGTGTGCGTGGCTCCCATTACTGGATGAGTGCACATCTACCTATCCTATAATGTCTTGTTAGGGCTGGACAGCTGTATGGATTGAACCCCCTTTTTTTTTTAAATCAGCTACCAATGGGATGTTCTGGCACCTAGGAGTCTCTGACCCATCCCTCTTGGTTCAGTGTTAGAGAGAAAAACTCTTGTTCATAAAAGCCATGTATGTGTTAGTCTGGAAGAATTCTTCTCTCCTCACTTTGTAGCCCAATGTGGTCAGTGCTGTGGAAGGTAAAGCTCACCAACACTTTCTAATATGGATCCTAAGAAGACCCATCCATGTAGAGGAGCCAGAACCAGAACAGGCTCTGGAAGAAAAGCTCTTCTTCACTGACAGCGTGGGAAAGATGTGTTATCTCCATCTCAATGCTGGACTCATGTTGTGTATCTGTGGAGCATGCCCTCATTTTGGTTTTGCTGTTTTTAATTAACAAAGCTGCTTTAGTTTTCAATTAAGGACTTGCTCACAACAAAATCTGTATTTTCTTTTCCTTTCTTTTCTCCCTTGTTTTCTCCCCCCTGTAGTTTCCACTGAGCTTTGATCTCGGTGCAGGTTTAATTAGCTGTAATTAGTGGTTTCACTGCATTAACCAAAAATCCCAACTATAAAGGATTAAAAACATCCCTCAGCTTGATGGCTCCTCGCCCTTTCTCCCATTCTTCCCCTGCTTTGGGAGATCAGAGACTGCGTCCCCATATGGTCCTTCACCAGATGGGTGCTGCTGGGTGATGCCCCATGCATCCCAATCAGCCACCCGACTACATGTGCATTAAAACTGTGCTGGAACAAATCACCCATCCACTGAGTTTAATTTCCAGTTAAATCTGCAGCTGCTATGAGTTTTAGTAAGGCATCAATTTACATCTTTGTGACATTTTGTAGAGATGCTTCTTGGGGTTTCTGACTCTGCAATACAGTACATTTGCAATAAGGCGCCAGCTCAAGACTGGAAGAAGAGCGGAGATCACAGATGGATCCCTGTTCGTTGTGAGTCAAGTATTTCTACGTAGCACATCTGTGTCAAAATCAGGTGTTTCAATCTTGTGCATGTACCCCATTTCCTCGTAGGGCCAGGAACCAAAAGTCTCCTTATCCTTTCCTCAGATTAAGAGTTTGATGAAGTTCAGATTTAAGCTTTACATCCATCAGTGTTTAAGAAAAGAGTTCGGACAGTTTTTTCTTGGAATCACTGGGTCGTGGTACTGAGATGTACAGGAAAGGCAGTGCATTTTGAAGTCTGAAAATGGTTTTCAGGTCATCTCACCACAGCAATGGGAACTCATACTCTGAATCCCACATCCTCGCAGGGCTCAGAAGCCATCTCTGTCTGTCCAGGTTCATCATTTTGGGAAAGGAAGCCTTGCCAAGGCCAGGAACTACACTTCTTTTGTGGATTCACAGCCATCATCTCCAGGTATTGCCTCAGAAGCAGACCTGTGCTCAGGGAAGTGGTGGAGTCATCATCACTGGAGGCGTTCAAGAAATGTGGAGATGTGACACTGAGGGACGTGGTTTAGTGGTCATGGTGGGGATGGGTTGACAGTTGGACTGGATGAGGTCTTTTCCAACCTTAGTGATTCTATGATGTCCCCACCTCCTAGAATCCTGATGGACACCAGATGAGAATAGGTCCAAACTCCTCCGCTTTGTCCAAAATGCTCCTCCCCAGAACAGCACTTGGTACTTTCTCTGTCTTATCTCAAAAACTACCTCTGAGATACATTCAATTCTATTACTTGTGCAAAACACATAGATTGTGGATGGTGATTGCATATTGCTCCATGATGCCATCTTCCTCTTCCCATACTTTTGATTGTGTCAGCAAAGCAGGCACTGATGCAACGCAGTAAATTAGAGAGGGGAAATGATCCAGCTTGGGGAGAAGGGATATAGTTTGCTTTTTACATCATTTTTTCCTCATTTTTGGCAGGATCAGCTCCCTGGTCTGGTTCACAGCAGGCCTTGCAAACATCTGTGCTGGCACAATCGAAGGAGAGGGAACAAACAAAGAAATGAGGTGTAATGCTCTGAAATGATAATGTTCCTGAAAATGGAACTTTGCCTTAAATTAGGTGAAGATATCAGGTGTGAATAAGAGAATTGCTGTAGGTAGCACCAGATATGCAGCGGGAGAAACAAACACATCCTTGTGCAGAAGGCATTATTGCTCTTCTCTCCCCATCTTTGGCCTCACTCCAGCCTGAGGATGGACAACTTTTGTTCTCAGGTTTGCTGAGTAGCAGATTTCTTATTCACTGTGTGTATATGGGAAATGCCTTGCCTGCTGCTCTTTCTTCCCATTAGAAAAGATGGTGATTTGCCAGCTGTTCATAAGCAAAGGACCTGACTCTTGGGGGATGACATTTCTCCTGTTTGTCCTTAAGTAATTTTCGCATAATGAGAGCACTTGAGCACATGAAGATGGAAAGAAAGTGGCTGGAACCACCAGGTAATGACAGCATGTCCCTCCCCTTCCTTTGGTGGCTGCATGGATTATGAATTCCTCAAGGAAAGGATTTTGCTAGCTTTGTAATTAAAACACTCACCAGGCATTTTGCTGAAAAAGAGGCCCTAGAAACCCAAAGAACACACACTCATGTCCAGCAAAGCATCCAAGCCTAAACTTTCAGATACATGCATTGACCCACTAAGCTGGTAAATACTTGCTCTTGACTAAAGATCCACCACAGTCATGTCTCCATCAGAGCTGATTACCCTCAGTCCTTTATGGTGAGCGGTGAGAAGTGAGCACCTTTAGGGTGTGATTCTCTAAGCTGCTTTAAACCAATTGAAACGAGATGCAGGGCCACCTCAGCAGCTGCCTGCACAGGGAGGTGACTTTGCAGACGTGCACATCAATCTGTAAGCACCCTTGGGACGATTTACACCAGGTAGCAGCCACCTATTAAAGGGATTAGGGGTCTGAAATTGTTTGGAACTTCCTACATCCCCAGTGTCCAAACGTCATGATGTGCAGAATCACATAACATCCTCTCTTTGCCAGTATTGCTCCATATAGGAGAAGCATCTTAAAATACCCATTGGGTGCTGGAAGGCGGTGGTCATCATAGAATCATAGAATGGCCTGGGTTGAAAAGGACCACAATGATCATCTAGTTTCAACCCCCCTGCTATGTGCAGGGTCACTAACCAGCAGACCAGGCTGCCCAGAGCCACATCCAGCCTGGCCTTGAATGCCTCCAGGGATGGGACAATCACAACATCCTTGGGCAACCTGTTCCAGTGTGTCACCACCCTCTGGGTGAAAAACTTCTTCCTAATATCTAACCTAAACCTCCCCTGTCTCAGTTTAAAACCATTCCCCCTTGTCCTATCTCTATCCGCCCTCGTAAACAGCCATTCCCCCTCCTGTTTATACGCTCCCTTCAAGTACTGGAAGGAAGCTCGGTCCTGCCTGGGCTTTCCACTGTTGACTCAACATTGAATTTTGATCAGCCATTTCGCTTTTTCCCGGAGGTGCTTTTAATCTTCACACTGTAACCTTTAAAGATAGAGGTTTTAGCGGCCTCTGTAATGATTTTCATGTGGTTGTTTGAGTTGCTCCAAGTAAAGAGATTAATTCAATTTTCCTACACTGGAAATGGACTGAAAAACAGAGAGACTTCATTGACTTTCTCCGCTTGGTTCTTGGTGTGTGTTAGTGAAACAATCAATGGAGGTGAACTTCTCAGCCAGCCAAAGCCTGCATTCGCATTTCCAGGGACACAAGCTCAGGAAGATGCAAATAAACATTTTTAAGAAGTGTTTTTGGCTCTTAGACTTGGCCACGGCGCGTTCCCATTCTGCATTAACAGCATCAGGATATATTCTCCTGGAAATGAATTACAAATTCCTCATTTATCCCTGAGGTGACAGTCTTTTGCTGATATGTGGTTTCTTGAGACTAATAAGTTTTGAATGTCGCTGGGAAAAAAAAAAAAAATCAAAGTAATTACTTTATGTTCCCAAGCTCCTTATTTGTGTAGGTGCATGTGTGTTTATCTCTTTCTGTCATGCTGCATTGCTAATGGTAATTAAAGGGAAAGGATTTTTCTTTGTAGAAGTTTTTCTTGTTACTTTTTACCTTTAGTGACTTTGGTCTCCCTGGAAATACTGACCAGTTACGTGTAGAACTGCAGCCACTCCAATGTAAGTTCAGGAAGTTTTGACTGTCCAACTGGAACTGGGTTGTTTTGTTTACTCAGGCCTGCAGTACAGAGCCTTTTGCACTGTCTCCCGCAGTATTCTCTTGGACAAGCTGCAGTCTGTGCCTTGGACATGTACACCCTTTGCTGGGTAAAGAACTGGCTGGATGGCCAGACCTAGAGAGTGGTGGTGAATGGAATTAAGCCCAGCTGGCAAGAAGTCATGAGTGGTGTTCCCTAGGGATTGGTATTGGGTCCCATCCTGTTTAATATCTTTATTGATGACATGAATGAGGAAATTGAGTGCACCCTCAGTAAGTTTGCAAATGGCACCCAGCTGGGGAAAGTGTAGATCTGTCTGAGGGTAGGAAAGCCCTGCAGAAGGGATCTGGACAGGCTGGTTCAATGGGCTGAGACCAGTGGCCTGAAGTTCAGCAAGGCCAACTTCTGGGTCCTATACTTTGATCACAATCCCATGCAATGATACAGGCTTGAGGCAGGGTGGCTGGAAGACTGTGCAGAGGAAAAGGATCAGTGGGTGTTGGTCGATGCTCAGCTGAACATGAGCCAGCAGTGTGCCCAGGTGGCCAAGAAGGCCAGTGGCATCCTGGCTTGTATCAGAAAGAGTGCAGCCAGCAGAGCAGGAGGTGATCGTTCTCTGTACTCAGCACTGGTGAGGCCACACCTTGAGTGCTGTCTTCAGTTTTGGGCCCCTCACTGCAAGAAAGAGATCGAGGCCCTGGAACATGTCGAGAGAAGGACAGCAAAGCTGTGAGGGGTCTGGAGCACAGTCCTATGAGGAGCAGCTGAGGGAACTGAGATTGTTCAATCTGGAGAAGAGGAGGATCAGGGGAGACCTTATTGCCCTCTACAACTCCCTGAAAGGAGGTTGTGGCGAGGTGGGGATCAGCTTCTTCTCCCAGGTAACAGTGACAGGACGAGAGGTGATGGCCTTAAGTTGCATCAGGGGAAATTCAGGTTGGATTTTAGGAAGAACTTCTGCGAAAGAATGGTTGGGCATTGGAACAGGCTGCCCGGGGAAGTGGTTGAGTCACCATCCCTGGAGGTGTTCAAGAACAGTGGAGATGTGGTGCATTAGGGACATGATGCTTTAGTGGGCAATATTGATAGTAGGTGAATGGTTGGACTAGATGATCTTAGAGGTCTTTTCCAACCTCAGTGATTCTATGA
This sequence comes from Pavo muticus, assembly GCA_016647715.1. Classification (NCBI taxonomy): domain Eukaryota; kingdom Metazoa; phylum Chordata; class Aves; order Galliformes; family Phasianidae; genus Pavo; species Pavo muticus. The sequence goes on along the minus strand of JACDJE010000053.1, from coordinate 4,607,308 downwards.
TTCTACGTAGAGTGGGTGTTGATTTTCTTTGCAGACCAGGTTTTGAAAGCACATCCTGTAAAGTGTGTGTCTCGGTATCCAGTGCCTTCTTGCTGGTGCTTCTTGCAAGTCATGGAGTACTTATCAGTGTCTGCTTTCTTCTTGGCTACATAGAACTCAGTAGTGTAGGTGTTTGCAGAAAAATGCAGCTTGAAAACAAGATGTAGGTTGTCAACAATAACGTGGTGTGCGTTCAGCATGTGCGTGCGGCTCCCTGATAAATAAGTAGTCTTCAAACCAGGGCTCAGTCTGGCTCAGAACACCAGAACTACACCCCCCCCACAAGATCCAGAAAGTACCACAGTTAATATGGCCTTTCTTATCCCATAGAAATACAAAGCTGACTGTGGAATCTCATTTCCAGGTTTACATAAGCGCATAACACACAAGGTACCCCACTGGCTTTAGCCATAAAGGCATAGACAGAATTTTCTGTGCACAGACAGCAGTTTTATTTGCTTGGTTTAATCTGCCATAGGGACATTTTACCAATCCTCTTCTGCCAGAGTCCCAAGGCCTTCTCTTCCCTGCTTCCCTTGGTTCCCTGATCCTCTATAGCCTCACAGTGGCCATGTTTCTCAAAAGCCTGATCACAGTGAATGTAGAAAGAGCTGCCCAGGATCCACCTGCGCTGCAGAAATGCAGAAAGCAACAGAAATCACATTGAGCCTCATGTCAGACTTGATGATCCTTGTAGATCCCATCCATCTTAGAATCTTCTCTCCTCTCCTCTCCCCTCCCCTCCCCTCCCCTCCCCTCCCCTCCCCTCC
>JACDJE010000053.1:4496567-4606479 GCA_016647715.1 Pavo muticus | reverse complement strand
CCTCCCCTCCCCAAAAGTCATGGCAGACCCCAGGTCTCCTAAGGGACTCAAGAGAGTCTGGCAAAGGGAAGACCATTCTGCATTTTGCTATTTCAAGGGACAAAGGTCAATTCTGCACAGGCACAGTGCTGCCAAAATAGAAAGCAATGCCATAGAATCATAGAATGGCTTAGGTTGAAAGGGACCTTAAAGATCATCAAGTTCCAACCCCCCCTGCCATAGGTTGGTTGCCCCACACCAGATTTGGTTGCCCAGGGCCCCGTTCAGCCTGATCTTGAGCACCTGCAAGGATGATGAGGCATCCGCAATTTCTCTTCCATCCCTCGTTGAGGACCTCAGCATTTCTCCATTCCTGCATCGCTGCGGCACATCCCTGATACTGCCTGGCAGTGCCCGTTGTCCTGACTCACACGTTGGTGGCAGATGGCTGTCATTCAGCCGGTGCGGCTGTCACCTATGTGCATGCCGCATGGAGTGGCACAGCTCCCCTGCAGAGCAAACACATGCTGGTTTTTAATTCAAGACACAAGCAGAATGGCTGAAAAGGAGGGGTGGGCTTGTAAAGCTGGGCTTGTTTAGCTTGGAGAAGAGAAGGCTCCGGGGAGACCTCATTGTGGCCTTCCAGTACTTGAAGGGAGCAAATGAACAGGAGGGGGAATGACTGTTTGCGAAGGTGGATAGAGATAGGACAAGGGGGAATGGTTTTAAACTGAGACAGGGAAGGTTCAGGTTAGATATTAGGAGGAAGTTTTTCACATAGAGGGTGGTGACACACTGGTTGCCCAAGGAGGTTGTGGATGCCCCATCCCTGGAGGCATTCAAAGCCAGGCTGGATGTGGCTCTGGGCAGCCTGGTCTAGAGGTTGGTGACCCTGCACATAGCAGCGGGTTGAAACTAGGTGATCATTATGGGCCTTCTCAACCCAGGCCATTCTATGATTTTCTGATGATTCTATTCTGTGACACTCTAAAAGAGGTCACAGTTTGGCTCCAGGCTCCAGACTGAGCCTGAAGAAACCTTCAGAGTCATCCCACAGGAACGCATATCCCTATGAGCATACGTGAACGTGAACCCCATGTCTGAGCCCTCACAAATCCTGCTCCAAAAGTAGCTTTTAGAAACTGCCTTCTTCTTCCATGCAGGTTCTGCAGGTGTGCAGTTGTGCTGCAGGCGTGGTTACCTTTTGGGAGACTTTCCACATAAATGCACAGCAAACAGCTATTAGAGAAAGGAGAGATATCATAAGAAGGGAAGTTTGTGTGAGACAAAAAAAAAAAGGCAAGGAAAGGGGGGACCATCAGTACGGAAAGAACAACCTTCCCAGACATTTGTTTGCAGCTGATATAAAGGTAAATATTGGATTGTCAGCTTGAAATGCATCTCTATTGCCTAGCTCCAGCCTGCAAATGGAAGCAATTAGAAAAATATCCTGCCTTTTTCACAGTAGGATGCTTCTTTCTAGCACAAGCCCCACAGATAGAAAGACACACGCAAGTCCTTAAGTAGCAGATTGGTTTACCCTGTCAGTCAGTTCTCGTTAGAAACTGCAATGCTTCATACCCGGTAATCTGCTCAGAAGCCACAGATACTGGTGCAGTGTGATACGTTTTTAAGAGTTGCCACTCATCACTTTTCCATGCACTGAAGTCATATCTTCTGCAGGGGTCTCTGTCTTAGATTGAGCTAGGGAGCAGAGCGTTCCAACCTGCTGGTGCAGTGGCACCCAGGAATCAGAAATGCTTCACCTGGAAGGTGTACCAGTTGGCAGGGAATGGCTGACAGGGGAAGAAAATGGTGCAGAAATGGCCTTTTCTGGAAAGGGTGGCTTTCAGAGTCACATGAGTCAGGACAAAGGAGCAGGGGCACAGGGCCAATTCCTGCAAGAGGGAAAATGAGCAAAGTAGCAGTGTCAAGTCATGCCATACTGATGGGGTTAGGGTGGAGCAAGACATCTGAATGATAGGGTGCAGTGTAGAAATCACACTGCAGAGCCAGACAAGTTTCCAGCTCCTTTAAGTTATGTATGGCAATCTCTCCATGACCAGGAAGTCCAAGGAATGTAGCTCGTACCTATGGAAGTAAGAGCATTTCTCCGTGTATCTTGGAGGCATCCCTCTGACTCCATGCGTCCTCAGCGACTGGGAAAGTGATCCAGGGAATCATCACTGTTATGTATCTATGTTGGATATTAGGAAAAATTTCTCCTCAGGAGTGGTGAGGCATTGGAACAGGCTGCCCAGGGAGCTGGTGGAGTCATCATCCCTGGAGGTGTTCAAGAAAAGGGGAAATGTGGCACAGAGTGGCAGTGCTTAGTGTGCATGGCAGAGATGGATCAATGGTTGGACTTTATCTTAGAGGTCTTTTCCAACCTTAATGATTCTGTGATTCTTTGATCACTGACTGATCTCTGGGCAGGTGCTGTTGGCCACAGACAGAGTTGGGACACCAGGATATGGTAGACCCTGCATTACATGGCAGCTCCCTGGGTGCTTGTCTTCTCCTGCAAGGATGAGCAGACCCTAGGGTCTCTGTGACCAGCAACACTGTGCCAACATGTTCCAACATACATGTGCCAGCATATGTGTTCACCTTGCCATGTGCTCTAGGCATGTCAGTCACACTCAACTGCTTTAGGACTGAACACATAGAACCATAGAATCATAAAGGTTGGAAAAGACCTCTAAGATCATCAAGTCCAACTGTCCACCTACCACCAATGTTGCCCTCTAACCATGTCCCCAAGTACCATATCTACACATTTCATGAACCTCTCCAGGGCAGTGACTCCACCACCTCTCTGGGCAGCCTGTTCCAGTGCCTGACTACTCTTTTGGAGAAGTTTTTCCTAATACCCAGCCTGAATCTCAAGGACCTTAGGTTGTATATGTTTCTTGTGATGCCATCCACAGGATGAGGGTCATTTGAGCCCAGGGATCCGCAGGCCATTCTGGGTGATGTTTCCTACATGGCCAGTAGAGTGTGCAGTACTCTCAGTGTCACACATTATCACTGGGATTTCTTTTCCTGTGCCGTATTTCACATCTGAGTTGGCCAACAAAAGTTCAAAGGCTGTTACTCCACATTTGAGATGCTGAGAGCTGGGGCTGATGCAAAAGTCTTTGATTACGTTGGGAACTTTCCTTTTTCAGCAGTACTAAAGCATTGATGATTAGGGTGGTAATTTGTCTTCCTGCTAGGGAATATTCTTACCTCCAGTTGATTTCATATGGGTTCTACAGTGCCTTTCTCTAGAGCAAGGGACCGCTGATCAGTATACAAAGAAGCCACAGCCTCACACAGAGACCACCAATGAGGCCATCTCCTGGCTTTGGGCTCTAATCAAGCTCTTACAGGCTTGAAGTTGCCTCTTATGAGGACAAGTTGCCTTGCCGCAGCTTTTGATCATGGAAGAGAAGCTCCAGGTCATCACTGAACTCTTCAAGTTCATACAGTAGCATCCTATGTTTTGTATTCTGCCACCTTAGTGGCTTTCATCATGAGCTTTCCCAGAAAAGCTGTGGTCCATGTGAGTTGGATTTTGGTTTGATTGTCCTAACCACCTTCTGGCTTCCAACCTATGAGACAAAAATGCTGACCGCAAAGGGAAGCAGTGATTTTTACAGCTAAATCAGGAAAGAACTGGGTAAATTGAGAGATGGTTCTTCAGCTGCAAAAGGTGACTGGCTCCAGGGCACAGAAACCCACAGGGGAATGCAGATCGGGCAGTTCCTGTCTGCCCAAGGAAGGCCCTGTGGTGAGGCTGACATTAAAAATTCTGACTCAAATGCAGGAAACACAGAGTTAAGGAGCTGAATTATTGATTGAGTGCAACTATTACCATATCTGACAGATGGAGACTGTCTGAGAACGTTTTGCAGAGTGGCATCTGCACTGTGCCTGATTGGCGTCCCTGAACTTTCACACATCAGATGCAGAGTATCAACACACAAACTCTGATGCAGCAATTAAATCTGTCCTGTAATGAACCTGGGCTTGATAGCCAAGAGAAATCCATGCACTCGCTTGAAGACTGAAAGTCTTAATTCTTGTATTTTAGGAAGATATTAAAATAATTACATCCAGACCACTGTGTTTGAATCTACACTTAACGATGCCAGCATACACGACTATGTATCACTTTCAGGAAATGATCTGCAGTGTGTCATCTCTTACTTGGATCTTATTGAAGGCTGTAAATCTTGCCTTGTATTTTACAATTTGTATTCCAGATTTGAGATCAAATAGTACATACAGGATATAAAATTCAGATGGCATGTCATGTCATGGACTCTCAGAGTCATCAAGGTTGGAAAAGACCTCTAAGACCACTTAATCCAACTGTTCACCACCCACCAATATTGCCCACTAAGTGTCCTATAAGTGCATTGACATCTAAAGCTGAAGTCAGTCCCTCCAGTGCGTACAGAAGCCATACATTAGAAATGGATTCCACATTGTGTTGTTTTGTGTGCAAAAACGGAGAGAAAAAGAGAAGAGGTGCAAATAATAGCAAGTTCCATGCTTTCATAAGGAACAGCTTGTATTATGAAGAAGCAATATGTAAAATGCATCGTTTTATAATAAGATTCAGTGTCTTCGTGTTCTTGGTTGTTTTCTTAAGCCCAACACAACTTGGTAAATGATTGTATTTTTTTGCAGTCTGTTAACTGCTTGGCACGCTGCATGAGATTTGTTCTGCCTTCACTTGTAGCATGCAAATGGGCAGATTCTCAGAATCACCAGGAAAATGCACTTTTTGTCTCTGGAGGACGTTCAAAGGTTGAGACTCGTGGTGAAGCTGGCCCTGCTGGGAGGTTACCAGCATGGAGATGGCTTTTACTGGGTTGAACCAGTTTGGATATTCAGAAAAAATGTACTGTTGGGAAGAGTGGTAGAAGAGGCTGCCCAGGGTGATGGTGGAGTTGTCATCTTTGGAGGTGTTCAAGAAACATGGAGATGTGGACTGAGGGACATGGTTAGTGGGCATGGTGGGGATGGGCTGATGGTTGGACTGGATGATCTTAGAGGTCTTTTCCAACTTTAATGATTCTGTTTTCCTATGATATCCAGCCTGTTGCATGCACAAAGGGCATCGGCCTGACCCCTTAATGTCAACGGACCTTCATTTTCTCAACCATAAAGCAACCTTTTCATAAAACAGAGACGTGCTGTAAATGGTATTTAAGTGCTTTGAGATATACAGATTGAATTGAAAGAGAAAGTTAATGAATTAATACAAAGAATTACAGGTCCAGTGTTCACAGCAGCGTTCTTTCAATAGTGTGGAGGTTTTGTACAATGAGAAGATGCATTTCAGGAATGAGATAAAATTAATGATTCAGAGTGATTTCTCTGGTTTGGATGGCTGTGAACTACTCCATCAGTTTAGAAACAGTGCTGGGATTCTCTCCTCGCTCTATAGGGACCAACTGTTTCCCTGGAGCCATAGTCATTTTGCAGTGAGGTCATGACTTTTGCAGCTTGTACCTAAAGAATGGTGATCAAAGACAAGCAAGACCTGTTTTTTTTTTTCCATGCACTGGAGACTGGAGATAGAAAGCACAGCTGTGGCTATCAGTTTTACCTTGCACTGGCATTGCCTTGACAGTGGTTTCATCATACATGCTAAGGATTTGTACTGCCTAGCAAAAAATATTCTGGTGTGGATCTGTTGGCTTAAAAAGTTGAGATTGTTGGAGGAAAAATTTCACCAAGAACAGCCAGGAGAGCCCGCAGTTGTGCTGCACACAGCAGCATCCATACTCGCTTTGGGGTAAGCAAGTGTTCTTCCTTTCAGGAGCAGCAGACTTAAGAAGCAGCAATTGAAAGTGACTTTCTGCTTTGATCCACTACAATGCCTTAGAGAGGCTGTGACTTTCCCCTCTTTTGCGCTAGGTATGTAAGAGAAGGAGAAACAATTTAAACCAAAAATATTGCTGCAAGAGCAAATGAGTAACAGCTGTCCATAAATACATCCAGCCTGCAAATCAGAAGCTTTCCAAGCATCAGAATTATTGAGAACTGGCATATTAAGTGTGATGAGATGTTCATGTGGGCAGTGGCCAATAAACAAGGTTTGGAGAAGAATGCCAAAGCCTTTAAGCTTTAACTCCTTCATTGAGGAGACACATAGGTAAAGTCCACAACTTCTGACCACCTAAAAATCTGGTATTAAATCCACATTGGTTGCCTGGTTTCTTTATAATAACCAATCTCCATACAGCACTTCAACTCAGTATAACTGTACTTTGGTGTAGAATGAATTGGCCTCATGCCATTCCTTGTCCATTCATAGGGGGGAGATTATTGCCCTCAATCCCCTTAGATCACAGTGGTGGCAACTCCTTGCCGATGAGCCCATGGGTAGGGTTTGAGACTGCTGCATGGTTTAGTATCCTGCTTGTTTGGATAGATCTTGCCCAGTGTTGAGCAAGTGGCAATCCATACACTGGATATTAAAAAAAAAAAAACTTAGAAAGAGTGGTGAGGCACTGGACTGCCCAGGGAGGTGGTGGAGTCACTGTCCTTGGAGGTGTTCATGAAGGAGGTAGATGTGGCACTGAGACACGTGGTTTAGTGGACATGGTAAGGATAGGTTGGTGGTTGGACTGGATGATCTTAGTAGTCTTTTCCAACTTTAATGTTTCTATGATTCTGTTCTTCTGTGCTTCCGCAATAACAGAGGTTTCTAGACTGGCACAAGATAATGGATGGTGCTACCAGGAGAAAACACAGTAGTGCTATGAGGCAAGTGAATCCATAAAAAAGGACTCTTGCATGGGAAGCATCAACATGTTCAACAAACAAATGATAACATAAAACCCTATTTCCTAACTCTTGAAGCTACTACAGCATTCAAACCAAGAATGAACGAACAAGGATGGCAAGAAAAAGAAAACATAAAAGGAGTTTTCAAGGATTTTTGGCAATTTGCCTCACCCCAGCGAGTGGTTCAAGCCTCCTTTGAAGCACCGGGGGTCAACCTCAGCCTACTACAGGCAGATATTGGCTTGGTGGACCTCACAGTTCACGTGTTACATCCTGTTCTGCCTAGCAAGCAGATGTGTCCTTCACCCATCGGTAACTACCAAACATTCCCCTTTCTATTAAAAATCAGCAAACATGCACCACTGAACAACTCCCCCATTACAACACTGGGTTTTTTTTAATCTGGTTCCAAGCCACTTGATCCTAAATAAAACTGGTTGTTGGGTTTGGTTGGTTTTTTTGTTGTTTTCTTTTTTCTCACAGTAATGGTTGTTCCCAAAGGGTAGCTAAAATTGTATTATTTTTTGCTGACGGGAGCAATCTTTGCAGTAGTTTCCATTGAACTGCTGACTCTCTCTTCTTTAGGGCTACATTCAATTCCACATCTCCTCTCATTTATGCATGAGGCAAGGGGAAAAATTGTTTAATATTCTTTATAAACCGGCATATGGTATAGATAATTTTTTTTCTTTTTACTATATGCAGTAAAAATGCAAATGTGTGTAGCTTATTTGCAAATGCTGGCATTAATAACTGATATTTGAACAGGCTGGATTAGCACTTTTACTGATATATTAAAAAGATTTTTTCCAATCATTTGCACACTCAAAATCAATTTTAATACAACATGCAAATTGAATTTAATTTTTTTTATTTAAAATTGCATTTATCTGCTTGAACCATTAAATTTACTATTTAATATGTACTTTCCAGCTCACTTGGTTAGAATTTCATTGCTCTTTATCTGTATAAATTTAATTAGCCTTGATATCATCAGTATATTATAGAACTAATTAAAGATTTAGATAAGTGCTGAGGGTGCTTATTTAATACCCTATAAAGTTCCATTTGGAGAGTGAGAAATTCCGTCCTTCCTAGTAGCAGCCAGGATGGAGCTACAAGGAGTGTCTCAGACATTGTTTTTGAAAAATATCATTTAATGGGTTTTAATGGATTTATCCTTCCTTTGAGAAAGCCGTGTAATTACTGTGTATCCCTGCACAGCATGAGGGTGGCTGCTGTCTTTCGGGGAAGGGTTTGTAAATGATCCAGGCGCGCGTTCCCATCCACGATGACTCCGTCTGATGCAGAGATCCCCATATGCCACGTGTCCCCAGTAGGGCATGGAGCCCCAGGGCACGAGGGACAAACTATGGGAAGAAGGAAATATTAACAACAACAAAAGAGATAGTTATGTAATGCATATCTTTACATCACAGCCCTGATTTGTGCCTTTATTAAGGGCTGTGATTTGTGGAGATACCACATGAAGAGCCATTATGCTATCAGTTCACCTTTATTTCTTTCTCTCGTGTTTTATTTTCGATTGCAAACCATTTCACATCCTGGGCACTTGCATATTTTGGCTTTTTAAGTGCTCTTAACGTTCTTAATGTTCTGCTGCTGGAGGAATGCAGCTCGCAGCCTCCTGCCCAAGTTATGGTGCCTGGCAATGGGACATCTCCTTTTGGGCTTCCAAGAGGCTGTGGATGAAGCTGTCCATGGTGCACCTCGAGAACGTGTAGATCACAGCACCACACATACATTTTTGGCTGGTCTAGCCTCATTCTAGGTTCCCTCTACAGCCCACGGAGATAAATAGGTCCGTCTTGGCCATAGTTCACCCTAAGCTGACATGAGAGATGCCCATTTATTTGCATGGTTGTAAGAGGAGCTGAGGTTGACTAGATGGTTGGACTAGGTGTTCTTTGTGGTCTTTTCCAACCAATAACATCTTCGATGTGGACAATTAAACCCATCTGAATTCCCTGTAAGTGCTTTGGGTTCTTCAGGAGGCAGAAAATGGACATTACTATCATTGTGCCCACAACTGGTCCAGATTAATTAAAAATCAAGAAGGAAGTCTTAAAAAAATGACAAACAGGATATAAATTCATCTGTGGAATAGCGTCCTGAGCTTGTAATGATATTCTCTCCTATGTTTTAGGGCTGTGTCCTGCATTGAAGGACATGGTTTAAGACAAGCAGTGTTTAGGGAATGGATATATGTAGTAGGTGCCTTCCAGCAGCAACTCCTATTTTGTTATCATAAGCTCCCAAAATGATTGAAGACCCAGTACCCATGCTTGCAGTCTCTTGTTTTAAAATACTAATCACTGGGTGACCTTATTGCTCTCTGCAACTCCCTGAAAGGAGTTTGTAGCAAGGTGGGGTTCGGCCTCCTTACCCAGGTAACAGCAATAGGACAAGAGGTTGTGCCAGGAGAGGCCCAGGTTGCATATTTGGAAACTTTTCTTCTCAGAAAGAGTGGTGAGGCATTGGAACAGGCTGCCCAGGGGGGTGGTGGAGTCACCGTCCCTGGAGGTGTTCAAGAGAGAGTAGATGTGGCACTGAAGGACATGGTTAGTGGGCATGGTGGAGATGGGTGGGCAGTTGGACTAGATGGTCTAAGTATTTTTTTCCAACCTTAATGACTCCATGATTCTATGCAGACATCATTGCAGTCTTCATGAGGTATGGAAATTACAGTAATTGCGGGTTTATGTGTGTTTTCCATTGACTGGTATTGCAGTTTTTGAGAATTTGCTTTGCAAAATCTAACATGCTGCTGCTTATCCTTCCTGTTCCATCTCTGGTGCCCAAGTAGCCACCAGCTCCATCCCCCATGGGCATCTCTTCTCATTCAACTCAGACCCAAAACTCTGTTTCTTCTGTATTACATGAACCGAAGTTACCTCATTTCTTTCTGCACCTTCCCTTTTTGCACTCACTCACCTCCTCCATATATGTGAATGTAACAGTTCTATTGAGATCTGCCTTTATCAAAATGAAGTGACTTCATTACTTCAGCTTTGGTCTTTTTTTTCCTTTTCAAGTGTATATTCATTGTTCTGTCTTGTGGGTGTTTTTTTATGTGTGTGTGTGTCTAGATTTAGTCTGTAAGTGCTTCATACTTAACCTTTTTTACTTTCTTACTCGATTTCTTATTAGAGTATTGTAAAAGTGACTCCCTAATCCCCCAAAAGCGCAAGAGATAAAGCACAGAACACTTCTTTTTTTTGTTCCCTTTGGGTAAGTCAGCACCCAGATCCAAGTTCTCCCCTTCTGAATCTGTTTCTGTCCACATCATTACGGAGTAGGCACCCAGCTGTATAATGAGTGAATAATTAAAGTAAGATTCTTTATTCTGAAACATCACACTGTTCGTCTGAAGGTCCTTCTCTTAAGAAGAGATCAAGTCATTCTCAGGGAAATCAGACCTGGCCATCTTTTGAAAAACTTTTTTGTGTGCAGGCCTTGGGTTATAGGTTACCATTAGCATTTAAATGGAGAATGGTATTAATAGTCCTCAGAGGATCTTGTCTCAACCTGATTGCCTTTTCAGAGATTTTTTCTTAACGAGGGAGCCTCTTTATTTTTTTCCCTTTCTCCAAGAAAAGAGTCCAAGTTACCATCTTTTTTGACAAATATACTAAAAGTGCATCTTTGCAAAATGCATTCCTTTTAGGCAAGTTGATGTTTTGTTTTAAAACTGATATTTAACATAAGGAAAAGGAAAATTTTGAAATAGGCTGGCCAGGGAGCTGGTGGAGTCACCATCCTTGGAGGTGTTCAAGAAATGTGGAGATGTGGTACTTAAGGGCATGATTTAGTGGGCTATATTGGTGGTAGGTGAATGGTTGGACTAGATGATCTTAGAGGTCTTTTCCATTTTAATGATTCTCTGATTCTATAATTGGCTTTAACAATTTTGATCGCCCATGAGATGTTTTTTGTTTGACCTGGGAACCATTTCCATCTGTGATATGTCTTCATTTATTTGCTGTTAATAAAAAGATGTTCATACGAAGGTAGATATTCCTTGGCCTCCTAAGTCAGCAGAAAGAGTACAGCAGTATTTGAGCTTTGGATTGGGCTGTGAGGGCATTTTCTCTTGATCTTTGGATACCTTACACAGTCCTTCACTCCTTATCTTCTTAAAACACAACCATCAGCCCTGAGGCTGAATGTAAAGGAGGCTTTAGCCAGGTATTTACCATCCTGCCCACAGGAAGCCCTGCCTGTGGAAGAGGGGTTGGAACTTGATTATCCTTGAGATCCCTTCCAACCCAAGCCATTCTATGATTCTGTGATCCTAAAGAACTGAAGTCTTGGAGGCAAATGAATGTTCTCTTCCCTTTGTAGAACAGCAATTGTCGGCACTTCCACAGGAAATTAGGAGAAATCAGGAGAGATCGTGGAATCAAAGAATTGTAGGGGTTGGAAGGAACCTTTGGAGATCATCTAGTCCAGCCTTCTCTGCCAAACCAGGTTCCCTCAAGTAGGTCGTACAGGAAAGCATCCAGGCATGTTTTGAATACCTCCAGAGAAGAAGACTCCACAGCCTCTCTGGGCAGCTTGTGCCAGGGTTCTGTCACCCTCACAGTAAAGAAGTTCTTCCTCGTGTTTGTATGGAACTTCCGGTATTCCAGTTTTTTCCTGTTGCTCCTTGTCCTGTAGCTGCTCACCACCAAAAAGAGCTTGGCCCCATCCATCTGACCTCAGCCCTTTAGATACTTACAGGCATTGACAAGATTCCCTCTCGGACTTCAGCCCCAGATCTTTCAGCCTTTCCTCATAAGAGAGGTGTTCCTCCAGGCCCCTTGTAGTCTTTGTAGCCCTCCAGTGGACTCTCTTCGGCAGTACACCAGCTTTCTTGAACTGAGGAGCCCAGAACTGGACACAGGACTTCAGTTGTGGCTTCACCAGGGCAGAGTAGAGGGAAAGGAGAACCTCCCTCACCCTGCTGGCCACACTTTATTGAATGCACCCCAAGCTGCTATTGGTCTTCTTGGTCAGAAGGGCACACTGCTGGCTCACGGCCAATCTGTTGTCCACCAGGACAGTTAGGTCCTTCTCTGCAGAGCTCCTTTCCAACAGGTCAGCCCCTTAACTTTAGAGATGCATGCTGTTATTTCTGCCCTGGAGAAAGACTCTACACTTGCTCTTGTTGAACCTGATCAGCTTCCACAATGCCCAACTCTCAGCCTGTCTAGGTGTCACTGAATGGAAGCACAGCCTTCTGGTGTGTCAGCCACTCCTCCCAGCTTTATATCATTAGGAAACTTGCTGAGATGGGATTCTATCCCTTCATCCAGATCAGTGATTAAGATGTTGAACAAGACAGACCCAACACCAACCCCTGGGTAACATCACTAGTTACAGGCCTCCGACTGTACTCTGTGCTGCTTATCTCTCTGCTGCTGAGCTACTTTTATCTCATCTAGCCTGCATTTACTAAGCTTCATTACAAGGATGTTGTGGGAGACGGTGTCAAAAGCCTTGCTGAAGTCAAGGTGCACAACATCCACTGTTCTCCTCCCATCTACCCAGACGATGATGACATCACAGTAGTCTACCAGGTTGGTAGGGCATGATTTCCCCTTGGTGCATCCATGTTGACTACTAGTAATCTTCTTTCCTTCCAATTGCTTGAAGATGGCATCCAGAACAAGACACTCTGTAACAACCTGTGCTACATTTATGCATTTGCCTTAGGAATGAACTCAACAAGCCCTATCTACGCTTTTCAGCATAAGGCAAATAAATACTAACAATGCAAGAAGCATACAAATAAGGTTTCCCTGATGAGCTGAGTCACCCAGGTGACTTTGTTCTCATCACCACGTTCCTGACTGAGGTGGGTAAAGATTCCTGAGATCTGTTCTCTTCTTAACCCAAGTATCAGACTGCTCAGTGAATCTTGGTGCTCAAACTCATGATCAGTGTAGGATAAATCAGCTTGCACATGTTTAGCTGTGCTCACATGGAAGCCAACAGAAGGCTTGGGAAACTAAATTCATTTTCCAGTTAGGTATGTTAATCTGCTATTATTATTTATTAACCCATTTGTCAGATGATAGAATCAACTTTTGATAAATATTAATTCTTCTTCCTGGCTTTAAATCTCAACTTTAAAAACCAGAGCAGTATGCCAGCATTTCACTGAATAGAGATCTCCCTCACCTGTCATCCATTTATTTCCCCCTCCCTTACTAACTTGCTTTTCACAACCTCCTCTTGATAATCAAAAGAGCATTTATAATGGCAGGGACAAATACACTTCTGAAAGTAAAATGAAGAGCCTAAATAAAAAATCACAGAACAAGAAGCTCATCCCACTCACTCTTTCATATTTCATTATTTGATAACATCAGAAGATGAGTCCATCAGAGCTGCTTGGGCAAAGGCAAACAGGAGTGTGTCTGATCAATATTTATTAATACTTTCAAAGACAAGGGAGGCAAAGTTGAGCAGACTTCGTAATGGAGTGAATAATTACTCATGCAAATAAGGTTTGGCCAAAGGCAATGCCATGCCAAAGCGGCAGGTTTTTAATTGCTCCCAATTAAAAATGCATACCTTTTGCTCACTCGTACTGTCTCGCTTGCTCTTTTTTTTCTTTTTTTTTTCATTTTGCAGGAAATTTTTAATTAAAAAATAATCTGATCCTGAACAGAGTGACAGATGAGTCCTGTGTTTATTAGGTATGGAATTCATCTGCAGTAACCCAGGATTTGGGACAGGCTAAGAAGAAAGGCAGTTGTAAGGACACAAAGACAAGGTTTGCACTGACTAATGGTGATGCAGACAGAGCAGCTTTAGCATCTCAGGAGAGGCTGTAAAGTGGTATTGGTCACCCAGATGCCCACTGACACCTTGACCAGTCATAGAATCATAGAATCAATAAGGTTGGAAAAGACCTCTAAGATCATCTAGTCCAACCATCCACCTACCACCAATATGGCCCACTAAACCATGTCTTTAAGTACCACATTTCCATGTTTCTTGAACACCTCCAAGGACCATGACTCTACCCCCTCCCTGGGCAGCTGTTCCAATGCCTCACCACTCTTTCAGAGAAGTTTTTCCTAATATCCAACCTGAACCTCCCCTGCCCTTCACCATTACAGAGCCAGCCTGAAGAACCAGGGGAGGCTCAAGGCTGCGCCCCAGAGTGATGCACCCAAAAGGCATTTAAGCAGTAGAGATGGAGTCAGATGGACAGATGCCCAAAGGGGCTGTGGTTGTTTCTTCTCCCTCCTGCTCCCTTGCTGCAAAGGAGAACCAAAATACTGAGAGAGGAATGTTCTGAAGGAAATGTTGTTGTGTATCTTGGAGGAACTGGAAGCTTGTTTAGCACATGAGAGCAAAACTGGTAGCACAGCTCCAGCCTCCGGTTTTCTCTCTGTGTAACTGCGTTCTTGTTGGACATTCTCTGAGTTTAAAGTTTGCCTGATGGGGAAATAATTAGAAACATTCCAGGTATGACAGTTTATGTGTCTCCGAGAATATGGCTGGGGGAATGTGGAAGTAGGAGGGATGTGTTCTTCTGGCTTTTCTTTTAGGATCATCTTGGGAAGACCCATAGTTCCATGCTTTGAGCAGAGCCTTCCATCTTAGAGAGATTTCCCCAGCCAAGATATGCCCTCTGGTGTTTTTCCCAAAATCCCACCAGAACTGGCAAAAGCAAAATTTCATTTCACATCTGTTCAGCATAAAATATCTGAAGGTGATCATTGTTTCCTAAATCTCACTGTTTACTTTGGCAGCTGTACTGTTTTTTCTATACTTTGGGTGTATAACTTTACTTGAGATATTGCCAATACCCTCAGAGTTAACCTAAGAGTAGATTTCTCCCTATGTATTGAAACAGCTTTATAAATAGCTTAATCTTTTTAACACATTGAGGCTCACAGCAGCTTCTGGGCACTCTGTGCTTCACTGAGTGAGCACACCATGGTGCCAGAGGGATGCTATAGAGCCCACTGGTAGGTACTGCTATTTGAATTTGGACTCTTTGGCCTTTCTGCAGCATCTCAGATAAAACTGTTTAACTATGCTCCATCTGTTCAGTGTCTGGAGGTGAGGTTTGGTTTAGTCTTCTGCCTTCTGAATCCAGAACTAAGAAGTGCAGTCCCAGAGTTTAGTGGCTTTTATTATTGATGTTCTATCAAAAGACAAAATTTGATGCTGTGGCTTTCCAAGGGACCAAACCAGCCTTGCAGAATGCTTCTTACCTGAACCACGTAGGTATTTTCAGTCATTCTCTGAAGCACTGGCCTTGTTCGGCATTATCAGCATCACAAAAGCTGATGAGTCTGTAGCTTGTAGGGATTACCCAAATGCCATCTGCAAATAGCAGCTGATATAAGGATGTGCAAGGTCTCTCCCATCCTTACATATCTACCTGCCTTTGGAGATGCAGAGTTTGGAATCCTTCTCTTAAGTTAGGGGGACTTGAGGGATCCCTTTTATCAAAATGGCTGCTGAACAGCTCTTACCAATGCTATTCTTAAGCAGCTTGCATGGTTCCCCTTTCTTTTTGAAGAGAAATCAAAGAATATCTTGTATTGGAGAATCACAGAATATCTTGTGTTCTCAAGAAGCGAAAGTTAGCCTGCCCCATTTTCCCTTGCTTCTATGGAGAGCCATGTGTCCTTGTAGCAGAGCCCAGCTCAAAGTCCCCTGGGGCTGTTGGTGATGCTGGAGAACTCATCCTCCTTCAGTTTCAGGATTTTGTACTCTGTATCTCATTTGTGTGAAGCCTAACTGCTTGATTGGTTTTTCAGCTTATTGTTTATCGCCAGAAGCTATTTTTTATTTGCTTCTTGTTCTTTCTCTGTGTACCTTCACTTGCACTCCCTTCTTCTCTGACCACAGAACACAAATCCTATCAGTCCTTGTTCCTGGAATTGATGGTTTTGGAGTCCCCTTCTTCTAAGTGCAAGCCCTTCATCCCACCTGGTCTCTGATAGCAGTGCTGTTGCTGCAGACTTTCAGCCGCAGGAGCAAAGTCTCAGCTCACAGCAGCAGGCAATGTCTAGAAGGAGACAGAGGGGATGAAAATGCAGAGCTCTGAAGCCCAGGAGCCTTGGCCACGCAACCAGGCACGACCCAGGAAGCTGCAAACACATGGTTTTGTCACAGCCAGCTACAGTCATTGCTGCAGTGATTTGCAGTCTGCTGGCACGCTGCATGCTCTGCAAAAGCACAGCTAAGCCAGACCCAAGAGCCTGCAAAGTAAAGAACAAGAGGAATTTAATATGCATTTTTGCCATGTTTGCCCTGATTGTTATTTTAATGCAGTCAAAGAGCAGAGAGAGGGAACAAGGTGATAACTTTTCCTGGAGCCCTTTCCCTTGGGTTTTAAATAATTGATCCCACCAAGACATAAGGATTAGACTGCAGCCTTCTCCTGCAGAAGCATGGGGGAGTCATGCAAGTGCTGGAAGTTACAGTGTTTGGTTGAAACAATACTTGCTGCAACGTGATGCAAGAAGGGGATATTTTCACTTCTTCCCTAAGCTTTTCAGACCTTTATTTCTTTATAGGGGTCTGTTACATCTGTGCAAGTTATACAGTTTCTTTAGAAAAAGGAGTACTTTCTATCTGTGCACCACTTTTTTTTTTGCTTGTTTTGATGCGCCAAACAGACCAAAACCCACAGCCAAGCTTCACTGCTCCCTGATCTTAGTACTGTGGAGTCATAAAGGAGAACCTTCCTCTTATCCCTGACTTTGAAGGGTCTGCCCAGGTTTGGGACCCCCTCTGCCTAAAAGAGCTTTGTAAGACATTATGTTTGCACAGCTTCCCCTGGACAGGATGCTTTTCTGTTGGTATTATCTAGACCACAGACCTGCAAGAGATCTTTCACCTCGGTACAGATGGGAAAACTGAGGCACAGAGCATAGATGTGTGGCATCTTGGCTGAAGGTAACAACAACTATCAAAGAGGATACATCAGTTCCCCATAATTTGTGTTTTGAGTATGGAAGAGTGTTGGGAGCAGGGAAAGTAAGAGGTTTGCTCCCATGTACTTCTGCACTTTGTATTAACTTCGGGTTAAATAGGAATGCCTCTGTGCTCTGCTTGTCCAGCACTTGATGCAGCCTTCTCAGCTCATGGCACTGCTGAATAAAAAATAATCACTGATGATATCCTATAGAATTAAAGGTCTGGAGCATCAAATATCAATACTCACCAGAGTGGTTGTTTGCTTGCTTTCCAGGCAGTATTATGAGATGCTCTACAACACAGCGGATGAGCTCTTAAACCTGGTGGTGGATCAAGGCGTGAAGTACACAGAGCTGGAATACATCTATGCCCTGAACTTACTGCACCGGAGCCAGACGGGTGTGGGAGACCAAACCACACAGAACATGAGGTTGCAGAGGCTGAAGGAGATCATTTGTGAGCAGGCTGCTATCAAACAGGCCACCAAGGACAAGAAAATCACCACAGTTTAATCTGCTCAGCCACAGTGAGCAGCAGGGGCTGTCAGGTTGCAAGTCCAGATTTCTGTGTTTCTGTTATAATTTATGGTAAAAGAATGTATCTTCTGGGTGACTGTCTGCTAGTGAGAAAGGAAATGCAATTTCAAATTTGGTTTTGGGGTTTCCTTGGGGTAGGGGTTGATGTGTAATCACGTAATGCTTCCTTAATGTGTTCTCCCAGCACTGCAGGAGGAACAGGCATCCTGGTGGAGATTTAGGTGGGGTGTTTGGCTTTGCTTTGTCACTGCTGCTTTGCCTTGGGATGTAAAGCAGGATGGAAAAAGAGATTTCACACTGGGTGAGGCCAGAGCCGTCAGTGAAAGTTCAGACCACACTGAAGTAAAAAGCACCATGACATTACTTGTTGGTAACATGTGGGATCCTGATGATTTTGAAGCTGTTCCAACAGTGTTGCTGCATGGGAAGCCTGTTTCAGCTCTGCCAGTACTTTTTGCAGTGACAGTCATAGATGCATTTAGTTTTCTGCTGTTTCCACTGCAAAGAGATGTAGTTGCTTATTCCTCCAGATAGTAATAAGCCAATTCTCGTAATGGGAGGTAACGTGGGACCATTTGTTTCCACTTCTCCTTTTTCATTATCACGGAGCCATATGGCATCAGTTCCTGCAGCTCATACTGCACTGGCTGATAGTGAATGTAGGAGAAAATTGTCAATATAAAGGTAATAGCTGAACTTTATTCTCTTTTTTCTGAATATATCTTTAGAGTATGCCCAGCTTAGAAGATATTTTCTAATCAGCATTTGATGTGCTGGAAGGACACACAGTAGCTGAGCACTGAATGATCAGCAAGGGCAGGAGGAGGGCACATTCCAGCTCTGCAGTATGAAGAGAGCTCAGGTCACCATTCTGTCCTGCCTTGGCCATTTGTACCTGCCTGGTGAAAGGTTCCTTATTCACTGGGGCTGATAAGTTTATGTCAGCTCTCCAAACCAAGGATACACTGCACTTACATTTGTCAGGTGAATAGCCAACCTGGCTGGGTTTCACATTCTGAGATAGGTTCCCTCTGAGCTGTGTAACTGCTCGTGCATCTGTCTTGAAACTTCAGAATTAAAAGATGTTTGAGGACTCCTCAAAGGCTCTGGTGGTTTGTTTTTTTAAGAACTTTTGTGGTATTGAAAAGATTCTCTTCCAGGTCCAAAGTCATATGGTGTCCTCCAAGAAGTGGTCTTCTGAATCAGTCAGTCTAATTCCCAGCTGCCACACTCCAACTGGACAAGAAGCTTCACAACCTCCATGTTAAAAGTAGAACCCAGGAGTTCTAACTGTTAAGAATCTTCTGATTTCTATTCTCACTTTTTTCATGAACTCAGGTTTTCATGTCACTCTTGGCCATTAAATCCAAGGGTTCATTCCTTTCCATGAGGAATTTGCGTGAGTAAGAGTGGAGAGCAGCCATCATGGTCATGTATGATGATGTGGGATCTTCCCGGGGTAACACGTGAGCTCTGTATTCAGTAACTGTGACATCCAAGATGTGCTGTAGCGAGAATGCCAGAAAGGAGCCTGTTATGCATCCAGACATGGGAGTATGGAAAAGAAGCTGCATGGTAAATGTTAGATTTCAGATCCTTTGAAGTATGTGAGGAGCTCTGAATTCAGGCTGGGCTGTTGTGGCCTAGAGTCAAACTATTTTGGATTCCATTTGTCTCTAATTGCTTAATAATCTGAGACTGTCTCATCTTTACATGGCTGATCTCAAGCTTTGAAGTCCACATTTTCCACCCACTGAGCAGCTGTGCTGGTAGATGCCACAACAAATTATATGAAAACAAGAAAATTTCAAATGTAGGAGTCTGTTTTCTTCCAAAGTAAATTATTTAAAAGAATTTTCTTTGAACTGCACATCACATTGTCCATCACACCACCACAAGCAATAAAGTCCTGGGTCAGGTCTATTCACTGTCTTGAGGTGTTAGAAGGAATCTGTTGGACTGCAAGGTGCAAGAACAGCATGGCATGACTATGAAGAGAGGAGAGGCGGTGACATGCCAGGACTTATCTAGATCATGGGGTCAAGAAACAAAAAGGTTTTGCAATTGAGGTAATTATACCATATATGTGTTTCCAGATAGCAGGGATGGCACAGCAACAACCCTCTTGCTACAACACACCTGGACAAGATGAGCAATGAGGGGGTTCTTTTGGCACCAAGCCTACCTGGAAGAAAGAAGTCCCCTTGTAAGGGGTCTGGCTTGCGTGTTGGCATTTGTTGCAATCCTCTCTCACTAATAGAGGACTGAGTAGGTGGGGGAGAGATCTTTTGGGAACATCTTGTGTTCATTAAGCTGTTATTGTGGGTAGAGTCAAGCTGCTTTATTTAATAGCAAGTGACTATTCAGACAACACGTTGGCTTATCGTCTCGCATGGTCCACACACATTCATACCCATCTGGAGCCACGGTTGGGAGGCCAAATCCAAGGGTGGTACTCACACACCACTGGCTTCTAAATAGGTGTTTGGAAAGGCTCTTGAGAACACGTTGTCTCATCAGATGTCTTTTTAACACTTTACTCATCATCTCCATATAGCAGCCACCACATACCTGGAACAGGTTTCCTGGAGATGTGGTTGGATGCCCCATCCCTGGAGATATTCATGCTCAGGCTGGACCAGGCTATGAGCGACATGGTGTGGTGGTTGGCAACCCTGCACATAGCAGAGGAGTTGAAACTAGATGATCATTATGGTCCTTTTCAACCCAGGCCATTCTATGATTCTATGAATTCACTAGTTCTTGCAAATTCAAGACAAGCACAAGTCATGAGTCCTCAGGAAACTTTCTCACATTACTTTGCCTACATTCCTTCAGCATGTTGTCCTCTGGTAACTATTTCTCCATCTCAACATGTGGAATGCACTCTTGCAAATTCAAAGAGGGCATTCGTAACACATTCAGGGCAAATGATGGGATCCCAAAGGGAACAAACTGTGAAGGTACTGGAAACCGGGCAAAGACCACAGGAACCCCCTTCATCTTAGCAACATGGCTTAGGGTATGGTGGGGATGGTTTGGTGGTTGGACTTGATTATCTTATTGGTCTTTTCCATCCTGAATTATTCTGTGATTCCGTGCACAACTGTATAGGGTGACATACCCTTCTGCCCTGAAGGAAGGACCCATCCTCAGTCTTATACTTTCTTAGGAGACCACAGGTGTCGTTTCCTGTTCTGTTCTCTGCACCACTTCTTGCCTACAGTGGTTTTGCATCCTCATGTAACCCTGCAAGACACAGTGTTTTACGGACAACGCCTAGGGATGTTGTTTGTAATGCATTGTGAAACGCTATCAGCTCCGCCAGCCCTTAGAAAGTAATTGTTATATGAACGTGGCCCTTTGGTGCTTAAAGAGACAAGGAAATACTCCTCCAGACCACAAAATGAAATATTTTCATGGGAGCTGTAAAAGTTCATGAGGGTTTCACAATTTCCCCTTTACAGCCTCGTAATCTTTACTGGGTTTTAATTATCACGCTGTTTTGAAGCCTGTGCCAGACATGGAAATAGAAGGTAAAGTAAATTGCTCCTGTTCCTGCCACAGTTGTGTATCAGTTACCAGCTCATCCTCTCCCAGGTACCTCCTCCCTCTTGGCAGCCTCTTGATTAAGGAGATATAAAGCTGTCTGATCAACAGGTGCATATACAACTATATGGATGTGCACACGCACTTTTCTATGCATATATTATTATATATACATACATACAGATACACAGGGGCCAGGTATATTATGGTGTGGGTCCCTTCAACCTCATAAGCTGCCATAGATGTGATGAGTGCAGCACTGAGAGACAGTGCTGCTGGAAAGGTTTGCTGAGCAGTTGTTCTACAGAGCCTCTCTTTTTGCCTTTAATTGGCTATGCTTTTGTTTTATTAGCACGAGTCATAATTGCAAATTTCTTTTTCAATGTGGTCCTTGGCAATAAAGGGGAGGGCACTCAGACAGAGAGCAGGGGAGAGCTGCCAAGAGGAAATTAGCGTTGCAGTAATGTCAGTCCTATTGCTCTTAGGCAGCCGGGGAACTTTTTGTAGGGGGAAAGGGAGACACTTTCCTGAGCTGAGCTATGGGGAAGCCACACAAATGAGCAGCGGCCGCTTATGCACTGATCCTTAGTCTTGGGGATTAATTCCCATAGCAGGAACACACTATGCTGCCCAAGCCTCATTCATCACTACAGACCTCAGCCCCAAAGCTGACTGTGCTCTCATTTCAGGAATTTATTACCCCAGGCTTCATTTTTTTTTTCCCGACTGCACTTTAAATACCCAGTGACCCATATCAATTATAACAGCAGCAACTTGAGCCTCAGGCAAGGCTGGATGTCCACTGCTGCGTATGTGCATCGCAGGGTATGTTGTGCCCTGAAGAGTTTGTACTCAAAATATCTGTGATAGATGATAAACTCAAAAGGAAGCTGAGATGCAGGGAAGTCAAATGATGTTCTTCAGGTCCCTGGGGTATCAGCCCTGCTCTCATTGCTGGGCAAATCCGTCTTGTCTACCCAAGCTGTATGTGCCCTGCAGTTCACATTTTACCTTTTTTCTTCAAATGGGAAACGTGCTCAGAAATGAGGCATTTTACTTTATTTTCTGTTCCTTCATTTGCTGATTGAAGCTAACAACTGAGCCAGGAAAAAAAAAATGAGGTGGCTGCGGCCAGCATATTATCATTTAATTTGCTTTTGGGTGACCTGTCTGAAATTCATCAGGAGCGATTTATTGGGAAGTTCATTGCATCAGTGTTCATTATTTACTCTGTTAGGCTTAGGCACAGTGGCAATCAGTGGAGAAAATTGGACTGTTAGGGCCTCGGACTCCAGTGTTTGTTATTTCCTCTATGGAGTTGCAGCATGAAATAGATTTGGCGCAGACAAATCGCTCCGCTGCTACAATTCAGTGTGCACTCAGCTATCGCCGTGGCTCTGACAACTGGAGAGGCAAAAGCATGCCTGGGGAAAAGGAAAGAGAAATAAGAAGCAAGTTTTGCACTTAGGCCGGAGGAATCCCAGGCATTGATACAGACTGGGAGGAGCAGTCCTTGAGAGTAGCACTGCAGAGAAGGATCTGGTGGTCCTGATGGACGAAAAACTGAACGTGAGCCAGCAGTGTGTGATTACGGCTCGAAAAGCAAATGGGATCCTGGGCTCCATCAGAAGAGGGGTGGCCAGCAGGGACAGGGAGGTGATTGTCTCTCTCTAGTCTTGTGAGGCCCCATCTGGAGTACTGTGTCCAGGTCTGGAGCCCCCAGTACAAGAGAGAGCTGTTGGAGAGGGTCCAGAGGAGGACCACAAAGATGATCAGGGGGCTGGAGCACCTCCCTTATGAAGACAGGCCGAGGGAGGTGGGCTTGTTGAGCCTGGAGAAAAGAAGGCTGCAGGGTGACCTCATTGCAGCCTTTCAGTACCTGAAGGGAGCCTATAAACAGGAGGGGAGTCAACTCTTTGATAGGGTAGGTAACAGCAGGACAAGGGGAAATGGTTTTAAGTTGAGGGAGGGAAGATTGAGGTTGGATGTCAGGGGGAAGTTCTTTACTATGAGAGTGGTAAGGTGCTGGAACAGCTGCCCAGAGAGGTTGTGGATGCCCCGTCCCTGGAGGTGTTCAAGGCCAGGTTGGATGGGGCCCTAGGCAGCCTGGTCTGGTATTAAATGGGGAGGTTGGTGGCCCTGCCTGGCAGGGGGGTTGGAGATTCGTGAACCTCGAAGCCTCTTCCAACCCGAGCCGTTCTGTGATTCTGTGCAGAAGCAGCCTGAATCGCACCCCCCGGTGTTGAACGCTTCCAAAGCTGTGCCCCATCATCACCATGAAAAGCTGCGCCTGCAAAGTTGGCTGAAGTTGGATCTCAGTGGCATGCACAGTGCCTGCTTTACACTTTGCTTCTCTCCCTGCTCAGGAGCACCTTGGCAGCATTTCAGGTTTCCCCTTTCCCCGTTCATCCAGCTGGGTCCTTTTATTGCCTAGTACTTATCAGTGAATCACCAAGAGAGTTTGCATGGGTTTTTTGTGACTGCAAAGTGCTATCAGAGTGCCAGGGCTCCCTATAAATCTGCTTTGCATGTGGCATGTATTTGGGAGCTGATTGTTTTTATAATTGAATTGTAAATCAATGTGTTTAAGGCCAGCGTTTGCCGTTAACACTTCTGAGTATTAAATGCTCCCTCTGTCGATATTGGGAAGGTTTTATTAGGATAATAACTGCGGATTTAGAGCTGAAATTCTGGATTTTTTTCACATGTTCAGTTCAGTGTTTTCTGTTCCAGAGCCAGGAGAATTTGGGGAACAATTCACGCCGCAGCCACACAACATCTGAAATGCAGCAACGTAAGACTGGATGTGTAGGGAATGTCTCCCACCCTTTTTTGCCACATCAGCCCCTTTGGGCACTAAGAGGCCATCTGAGATCAGCAAATTAATGGGTTCTCCTTCATCAGCAGAACTGGGGCACTGCTCACCTACCTGAACTACTACTACCCCTACCTTGAGCTTTAAGCTTGAGAAGTTGAATGCAATGAGGGCTCTTAAAACATGCTTTTAGTACTGTGGCCACCTCAAAATGTTGATCTTCACTGGGCCAGGCTGGCCATGATGTGGGTTGCCCTTTGTCTTACCCTCCTCTGTTCTCGTTCCCTGGTTGAATATCAGTCTAGAAGATTTATCTCTCCTTGGTGCATCCAGAAATCCCCCTTCTCACATGAAGAACAGGATCATGTCAGATGAGGCTATGAATAACTGAGCCTACACACTGAGCTGTTGCTCATTAATCACTCAGAAGAGAAGCCCAGGCATTTAAGGGAACTGTAAAGTCTCTCATCTGCATGATTAGTTCTTTCCCAGCTGATGATAGAAGGACATTCTTTGAACAGCTCTTGTTTTTAATGACTCCTCAAACATCAGTAGGATGCCCCCAAAGCACTGGGCAAATAGAGACAGTCCTTTTTGCCATCCTATCAGGAGAGTCCTTCCCAATTACTGAATGCAGGGGTTGGATGGGGGGGACCTTGAGACATCTTTGTGCACACAGCTATAAGTGCTCATGGAAGGGTCACCTGTGCTGTGTGCAGAACATGGAGGAAGGGAAGGCTGAATAAGAGGGGCTGAAATACAGAGATGGCAACTCAGCTGACGACTTTGAGGGCATCAGCCCCAAATCAAACCCCACATGTTCTTGCAGAGTCCCTCAGATTGAACTGCTACCCACAGAGGTATCAGCTGGCTGCCAGCAAACGGTTTCTTCAATGTTCCTGTCCAGCCTAGCCTTCCACACATGCAATAACTAAGCAAGCCAGAAGGCCAGGCTAATATTCTGGGGCTGGGAATACCAAACCTTGACAGGGAAATGGTACCTACCAAGGACCATGGGCAAGCTGAAGCTGAAAAGTGATGGCAGCACCTGGAGACATAGGGGGATGAAGAAGAAGCAGAGGGAAATGCACAAATCTTCAGAACTGGGCACAAATCCACGGCATAAAAATAGATGTTGCTCCCAGCAGAAGACGGGCAGACAGTGTTTGGCCATTTGGGTTGGCCATTATAAGATTTTCATGTGCAGTTTGTTCAATGTAATTTCTGTAGGAAAAGCTCAGTTTTTATCTTAGGTGCTAGAGAAGGAGAACGTGTCATATCTAAGGTAATCTCCTGGCTGAACATGCTGTGCTGGACCGAGGGTGCAGCACAGGAAGGGTGACATTTCCCATCACCCCACACATTTTCTGCACCCACCAAAACTACCTTTACCACCTAGCCATTTTCAAATCTGTTTCTTTTTCTTTTTAATAGCCCCATTCAGGAACAATCTGTCTCTGGCCCAAAATACATAAGGCTCATTTCACTCCCATTGCCATCCTCCATGGAGCAGGGTCTTAAAGAAGCCATTTCAACTTGGAGCGCATGAGCCAGCAGCCAGTCCCTGCATCACCAAGCCAAACAGATGGGGTGGGGAGGGGACAAGGAGGGAGGACAAGGGTGGTTCTGAGGTTTTAATAACCCTTACTCCTGTCTGAATCATCGCAAATCCCAGTGGAAGGGCAGGCATTTTCCAGATGGTGGGAAATAAACTCTGGGAGAATTCCATGCAGAGAACTCATTAGCCCTGCTGGCACTGCTCCAAGCTCAATAGCAGCCCATCTAAACTCTGTCTGGACCTGCCCTTTTTTTATCATCTGTTCCCATGAAATCTGCAGCCCCATCTTACATGGACCAGCTGCCCAACTGGCTGTTAATTTGATTACATGTTGCCTTTGCCTCTTGGAGAGCTTGGAGCTCAGGCAAGTATCTTTCCTGCAAACCTACTGCACACTAATCCAAGCATCTCAGCTGCCTTCACACCTCCCATCAGCCCACCACTCTTCTAATGTTAACCTGCCTGTGCAATCTGAGAAATAAAGAGGTATTTGGAGTGAGGTATTGCATGTACATGCATGTAAACAGATTTAAGCACAGCCGCAGCTAATATTATTACTATGCTTTGCATTGGCTGCAGTGATGTTCTCAGTCCCAGCACACATCCCATGCACCCTATGGGTGTTTCTGCTGCTGTAGGTGCTTCTGGATGCAGTAGAGATCTGGCTTAGCTGGCAGTGTGCTCCTCTTTTTGTGACTGCTGGATGTCAGACAGCCAAAGCTGTCGTCTGGAAAAAGAGGTACTCTTTGTCTGAAAGCTTTTCCATAGCACAAAGCTTGCCCAGCTTGTAGATAGCTCAAAGCCCTTTTAAAATCCTTTGAACAAGCCTCACTGAAAGATAAATGTTTCTGCAACTCAACTGGGTTAAAAGTGTGCTACTTCTCTTGGGGCTGACCCAATTGCCCTCTGTTTTAAAATATGGGAGGCAGGGTAAGAAAACCTCCATGACAGTTGAAAGAGGTGGCAGAACTGTCCTATTTCACTGCAGCAGTATTTTCCACCCAGAAAGCTCACAAGAGGCTTGTGCAATATAAAGCTCCATGTAAGTGGTGTTTCAGGTCTGCAGAGAGCAGTTATTTGTACATGCTCAGTGTTTGCTGTTTGTGTGCTGGCTGTTGGTTCTTCTGTGCTTGTTGAATGGGGATGGCAGTGGGAAGCCAGGGAACACTGGTTCGCCAAATGAAGTCAGCCCTCCCATGTTGTTTGCAGCCCAGGGTGTGAATAGAGTAGAGTACAGTAGACTAATAGGACGGGACAGGACAGGACAGGACAGGATAGGACAGGATGGGATGGGATGGGATGGGACGGGACGGGATGGGATGGGATAGGATAGGATAGTTCAGTTGGAACCAACCTAAAAGATCATCAAGTCCAACTGTCTGACCACTTCAAGGCTAACCAAAAGTTAAAGCGCATTATTAAGGGCATAAACCAAATACCTCTTGAACACTGACAGGCATGGCGCATCAACCACCTCTCTAGGAAGCCTGCTCTCGTCAAGCAGCTCCTGCTTGGCTTTGAAGCTCTGGCATCAAAAGAAGCGTGGCCAGCAGGGCGAAGGAGGTGATCCTGTCCCTCTACACTGTACTGGTGAGGTCTCACCTGAAGTAATGCATCCAGATGTGGAATCTTCAGTACAGGAGAGACATGGACCTGCTGGAGCACATCCAGAAGAGGGCCACAAAAATGATCCTAGGGATAGAACACCTCCCCAGGCTGAGAGAGCTGTGGCTGTTCAGCTTGGAGAAGCTGAACAAAGAAAGAGAAGAGGAGGCTCTGGGGAGACCTGATAGCGTCCTTTCAGTATCTAAAGAGGGGCTATGAGAAAGAAGGGGACCAACTCTTTAGCAGGATCTGTTGTGACAGGACACGAGGAAATGGTTTCAAACAAAAAGAGGGAAGATTTGGACTGGATATAAAGAAAAAGTTTCTTATAATAAGGGTGGTGAGGCACTGGCACAGGTTGCCCAGAGGGGTGGTGGATGCCCCATCCCTGGAGGCTCTGAGCACAATGATCCTTGCTCATTGCAGAGGAGTTGGACTAGATGACCTTTCAAGGTCCCTTCCAACTCAATCAATTCTATGACCCTATGATTCTAAAAGCCTCCCAAAACTATGCGTATCCTGACAGGACTCAGCCTTCCCCTTCAGGATTTTCCATCTTTCCACAAGCTCTCCAGCCTGTGCCTTTGCTGCCCTCCTCTGAACACAGCCCCAGCCATGCCCTATCTGGAGAGGAGCCATTGCAGGGCAGCCACTGTGCCCAGAGGGCTCTGGGAGGAGGCACATGGCACTTAGTGTAAAAGGAGTAAATCTCATTAAGGGTTTTAACATTTATGGCCAGCGAGATAATGAAGGAAGGCAATTTGGGGTAGCTTTATTGCAGTTATCATAATGTTTCCCTGAAGCACAGAGATAAAAGTCAGTGGATGGTGTCCATAAGGAGGCTTTTATGTCCCTTTTTTTTTTCTCTCTCTCTCTCTCTTTTTTTTTTTTTTTTAAAGCAACGACAATTGAAATCAAAGACGGGTGTCCTTTAATGAACACAGGTGGAGAAGGCAATTATGTGACAACAAAACACTGAATTTCAGGACTGTCAGCTGGCTGCCATGGCCCATGTTGGAGACCTACTGCAATCAGCACGAATCCGTTGTCTTCCACATTAAATTGTTTTACCATGAGGAGCAGTATTCTCCCCATGGGTCAACACACAAACGGAGAAGGAGTCGGAACAGCCAGAAAATATCTGTGTGAGGAGGGCGGCTGAGGAAAGCGCCTCTGAGGCAGACTACAACTCCCAAGATGCTCTGCGGCACGCCTGCCCCGTGCGGGCGCGTTACACGCAGAGAACTACAGCTCCCAGCGTGCACCGCTCCAACCGCCACTTTCTGATTGGCTGGCTGTCGGGATGGCGCGAATGGGAGGGAGGGGGAGGCGGTGCTTTTCCAGTCTCCATGACAACGAGATAGTAAACAAGATGGCGGCGACCTGGGCTGAGGGCTGAGCTCGGGCGGGAAGCGCCGATAACGCAGCTTTCTCTGCCTCTCTGCTCCTTCTCACAGTTCATGGCGGGGATCGAGGAGAAGCAAGGAGAGGAGCTGCCTGTTCCTTCTCCTGACCGCCAGCACGACCTCTCCCAGGGGCTCTCCGAGGGGCCCGGCCTGCAGCACAGCCCCCCTCAGCAAGAGGATGAAGAGGAGGAGAACGACGATGAGCTCAAGGAGTTGCAGCCCACAGAGGTTCAGCTCAGAGCTTCCCCAGCTCTTTGGGAAGGGGTGTGCCTATAGGGACAGTGTCTTCTCCCTCCTCATCTCTCAGGGTGGTTGTGGGGGGAAAAGTGGGGAGGTGATGAGGGCAAAAGGGAGTGATTTTTCATTTCTCCAACAAGAGAAAAGGATACTTTGGTGCTTCCCTTTTTTTGTTAGGGTCCCTTCCATCCCTACTGTGTCCAGGAGAGTTCTGTATTGCCCCCCTCTCTCTCCTTCTATGAAGATTAAGACAAACTAAAATATGGATTAATTAATTAATCCAATGAATATGAATTAGCAAATTAAGCCCCTTTCTTGCATATACCCCCAGCCCTGAGGTTAAATAAGCTCCTGGACCTACCTTCTTGGCAGGGCTTTCATGTCCACTGCTACAGCAGTCATGAAAATATCTCTGCAGTCACCATTGCTATAACATATAGGTGCTATAATTTAGATGATTGCCATTGGAAACATTATTTATCCTTGTCTGTAGATAAGGGATCATTGTGTGACTTCTCTTGGCTCATAGGAATTTCACAAGCCATTGGCTTATTTTCTCATTAAATCTACGTAGTGGTTCATTAGTGCCATCTGTCAAGTAGCCTCTTTGGCAAAGAGTGTTCTCTGAAGAGTAGCACTAGCTGCTCATGCTGAACGAATGTAAAGGGCCTCCAATAACGCGTGTATTGGGGTACAACACAGGGGTTATGTTAGTGCTGATTTGCTGAGATGTTAACATCCATAATCAATGTGAGTTTCATGGCTCAACATCTCTGAAAACAGGTCCTGCTTAATGCTGAGCCTGTAAATCAGAAAGTTAAAAAAAAATCCCAACAAAAAAAAGCACTGGAAAGATTGACTGTGAACCTTTTTCAGTGTCTGTAGTTAGCATGTAACGTGTTTCTATTTATCAGTTTTGAGGGCTCTATTCATCACTCTTCCTAATGTGTAGTGCCTTAACAAGATGATGGAGCACTTAAAGCAGCATTTGATTGAGATTTTATATTAAACTGTTCCCAGTTGCAGCTCTTAGATTCTATAGATTGGAATTTTGTTTCATAAATCTCCTCTAAACCTATTCCTCTCCCTTTCCCTCCTTCCTGGTGTTTTATAGGAGCGTTTGGAAGGAATGTTGGATGAAGACACCGTGGCTGAGGGTCTCCACAAGCTGGGGCGCTCAGCGCCTGGTACTGAATACGTTTATCTTAATCTGTCACTTTCAGTAAGTATAAGTGAAGAGCATCATTGTAAAGTGCTTCTCCACTCAAGGTTTCTTCTTTCTAACAGAAAATAGTTGGCCTGGTAAAATAATTTTAAGAAATAAAATTGTCTCGACCCATCAATTTCCCATACTTGGGACACTTCATGAAACACAACACGGCTACTGCTCACAACAGCCACATCAGTACAGTTCTTTTCACTTAGTTGCAGCTGTGGTAATGTTTTTCTGTGCTCCATTTTCAGGTGTGGAAATGTATCTTCATTCCTTAATCAGCTAGAGATAAAAACAGAAGAACATGCTAAACATCTAAGAAAGCTGCATTCATTGTCTTCTGGACAGAAAGTTAAAATGGTTGCCTTAAATATTTCTTGCTGTAGGCATCTTTTTGTGGAGCCTTGCTTTTGTGGCACTTTTCCTAGCTGCAGCTGTGTCATGGTTGTGTTCTAAAGCATTCTTTTGACATTGTCTCCATTCGTGGCTGGTCTACTGGTCTAACATGGTCTGCTTTCTGCCATTCTGTTCAGAGAGATCCACCCGGAGGGACCTTGGGGGATGTCTTCCATGTCTTCTGCTACTTTGCATCTCTTGAGAGAGAAGGGTGAGGTTATACAGTTAGTTATTAAAGTCTCTTTGCTTTATTTTTCCAGGGTCGTGAGTTGAGTGACATTAACATTCTCTCCAGATACGTTCACCTACAGAAGTTGGAACTTTCATATAATAAAATTAATGGTATGTAGTAGATACACTAGTAAATTCTTGGGTTGTGAAATCATTTAAGATAAGAAATGCAGCGTACCATGTAGGCTTAATATCACAAACCTTGGTCTACATTTTAATGGCATAACTATGCTGGCTCTACAGACTGAGGCAATGGCTCGATCTTCTCATGGATGATGTATGGACTGTTCAGACAGCTGCACCAGCATATGCTTATCAGTGGGAACATGGAGATTATTGTCCAGTTTATTATCCACAACTAAAATGCAAGCAAGCATATCAGTACAAGATTAAGGTTGAGACTTTGCACATACAAATGTCACAGTGTGTAAAATTATGGCTGGTACAGTTTTGCAAGCCTTGGGCTATCCTTCCTCAAGGTTTTGCATTGCTGACCAAAGAACAAATAGTACACTGGATTTAGAGAGATAACTAATGGAGACTGAAGTAAACCCCGTTGTCTTCTGCTCCCTTCCTCTGCCTTATACCCTCCAACTCATTTTTTTTAATTTAACATGAAAACAAATGAGCTGTAGTAGCAGCCCATTACAGTATTGCTTTCAATTTCATTTCAGTTGGGGTGCTGAGTCGTGTCATAGCAGCACTTTGGTAAGGCAGCACTTCTCTGTTTTACAGACAAACTGTTAGTAAAAGCAAGCCTAGGTCTGAGCAGAGCGTGGACTTTTTTGTAGCACTCGTTATTTAGTTGTCAGTAATGACTCAAATACTTTTCTCCAATAATAAGTTAGGACAGTAGTAGTCTCTCTGTTACTTTAAAGGGAAATAGAGTACAAAACTATATTCTGGCTTACAGACAAATACGTTTCCTAATAGAGATTTAATGGGGATTTGAATATTTGTTCTTTGATGTTTAGTAATCATCTTTTTTCTAGTATGAGGTGTTAATATATCTGATTTCTGCATTTCAAACACTGCTTTCTGAATGTGTAATCACAAGCTAATTTTCGGTTGCTATTGAACATAATTATCGCATTCTGACATGATGACATCTGCATATACCTGTGCATTCATGTAAAGCATTTGGCATTTGTTTTGTTATTAGATCTTTCTTGTGTCAGTCAGATGCCTTATTTACTAGAACTGAATGCTTCCAACAATGAATTGACTACATATTTTGGTTTTAAGCCACCGAAAAATCTCAAGGTAAGTTGCAAAAAGATGCATTTTATAGGTTCAATTCAGAATGGTTTTTAAATCAACTTTAGTCACTGTATTTGGATGTGTGCAAAAGCCAACTTTTGAGCTTTCCTTGTTCTTCTCTGATACTCAGAATCATAGAATCATAGAATCACAAGGTTGGAAACGACCTGCAAGACCATCTAGTCCAACCGTCCTCCCATCCCCATTGCTACCACAAACTACTAAACCAGATCTTGTAGCTCCTC
This sequence comes from Pavo muticus, assembly GCA_016647715.1. Lineage (NCBI taxonomy): Eukaryota > Metazoa > Chordata > Aves > Galliformes > Phasianidae > Pavo > Pavo muticus. The sequence continues at coordinate 4,574,703 of JACDJE010000053.1, read as the reverse complement.
ATCCAGATACCTCTTGAACACTGCCAGGGACGGCGACTCCACCACCTCCTTGGGCAGCCATTGCAGTGCCTGACCACTCTCTGAGAGAAAAAGTTTTTCCTTATGTGCAACCTAAACCTCCTCTGGTACAACTTGCGGCCATTTCCTCGGGTCCTGTCTGTTGCCTGGGAGAAGAGGCCAAACCCTCCTCATCACAGCCTCCCTTCAGGAAGTTGTAGAGTGCAATGAGGTCTCCTCTGAGCCTCAACTTCATTTGACATTTTAGTATATTTCCCAAGCATCTGGGTGTTTTACATTGTATATTTCAGTCTTTTATTTTCTTACACCTTCTGAACCTCAGCATTCCATGGGAAGGTATATTTTTAATACACATGCATAACTGCAGGACCACTAATGATAACTTTGTAAAAAGTAGTTTTGAATTCCTTCTTGTAAAAATGAGTCTTCCTGCTTAGGTCCCAGTATTAACATTGATGTTCTTCTAACTTCTGTATCATTGATCACAAGTTTAATACAACAGCCATTTAATTTCACGAGACATCTATAAGTGGTGAAAAAAGAAAACTAATTTTGTCTTCCTTTCTCTTTAGGAAGTAGATTTTTCACACAATCAAATACCTAAAATGCAAGATTTGTCAGCATACCAGTCACTAACTAAACTCTTGCTGGACTGTATCCTTTATGGAGATTTGAGTGGAAGAAATATTGCTTGTTTGCTTTATGAACAACTTTTTGCTTCAAGTAGCTCTTTGTATTTTTTCCTTCGTGTCATGCTTTTCTTTAGAAGGAAGCTTAAGCGTTGTAATTCTGATTGTGATACTGATCTTAATTTACTGAGTTTAATTTAATGAGTTAAAGGTGTTTGTATGCGTATGTAAAGGTAGCCTGCCAGAGGAACACAGAAAATCCTCAACTTTGCATCATGTAAAACTGAAAATGTGACACGTCACGCTGCCTTCACGTAGCAGAGCTAATGAATAACCCCACTGTTTTATTTAAGATAAGTTAATAGGAAATCAGCCTGGAACACTAAGATCCCTTAAGTGAAAAAGTTGCATGTTCTTTAATCTTAGACTTAGCTGCTATTACTGAGGGCCCATGGAGGCTCTATGGAGAACAAGGCTGTTTAGAACTAGTGAAGGCAATCTTTAAGTGAGAGGAAACTACCTGGAGTATACTATTGTATACACACACAGAGGCAGAGTATTCTGCTACACAGAATCACAGAATGGCTTGGGTTGGAAGGGACCTTAAGGATCATGAATCTCCAACGCCCCCACCACAGGCAGGGCCACCAACCTCCACATTTAATACCAGACCAGGCTACCCAGGGCCCCATCCAGCCTGGCCTTGAACACCTCCAGGGATGGACAGGGCATACACACATGCTACACACTGTCACTGCTTCCTATTTTGCATGACTAAAAACACCATTGTGACAGAAATCGAATAAGTATGAATCTACAGATAGAATTTCTCGATTGCTTACTTTTCTAAGGTTGTCCATAGTGCCCTTAGTCTCTGTATAGATTATATATGCTTCTCTGAGAACTCTTCTGGAGCTTCACAGTGACATGTAGCCTCATCTACAATTGCTTCCTGAAGCCTTGTGACCCTTTCCTCTTTGCTTCATAAGTTGCATCTTGATGTTCTGCTCTCTGAAAAGGAGAAGTCAGCAGGCTGTTGCAGGTTTTTTTTTCTCTGTCTCTTGTCCTTGAAATAGCCCACTAACTAGCAGTATTAATACAATGTCTTTTTAATGCAGGAACAGATAAAGCATTTGCAGGGTTTCCAGGTTACCTTATTCACACGTTTTACAAGGTGTGCAGGTGACATAATTCTTGTCAGAAAATGGCATTGAGATGCTATTCCTTTGCAATTCTAATTTTCCATCACAGTGCAAATATATATATATATATATATGGCAAAAATAAAAAGGGAAAAAGAACAGATATTTATTTTAAAGATCTGAATCAGTATTTCTTCATTAGGTTGGAATGCTACAGCATGCTGTCTTCAGTTTCTTCATTTGCACTGATGCCAATGTAATAGAGATAAAAGCTGTTTCATGTGCACGATTATAATGGGAATCTCAGAAACAGAGGCGAATGAGGACAGAATTTAGAACAGTAAAGTGACACTGTTCCTAAACCATGCCAGGCATTCCTCACGGAAGACATGGCAGACAAAACAAGCTGTTCTTTGTAATCATAAATGAAAAAATAATAAATATCATGCAGTCGTGGAAATGTTCGGCATGCATTTCCTTTTTGACAGCAACTAAGCATTTCTTACCATATTTAAATGAATTCTAATGCAGATGGTAAGGTCATTGTAACTTTCTTTCTGACAGGTGCACGTAGAAGCACACCTGACAGGAGTATAAATGAGTTTTCAAGGAGGAAGCTGCCCAAACTGGAGAGGAGACAGCTTGGGCGATAACAGCTGACAAGGCATTCTAGTGGGCTGTTAGAAAACTGATTATATTAGTTCTTAGTGCTGAGCAATTTGCTGCCTCATATTGATGCTTATGGCTTAAACCTGTTCGTCTCAAAACAGGCTGGTGCTTGTGTTTACTGGCGGTGAATGATTTGTTGATCTCCTTCATATTGACCTTGATTCTTTGCTCACTAAAGCTTTTCCTCCTCAGTTGAAAGAGGAGCAGTCCCATGCTGTATTTGCATCAATGAATATCTGTCAGCTATCAGTGCCTGTGCGTGGTTCTGGTTTCTTTCCTAAGTGTAGGAGACAGCCAAGTGAGGTCCTTTAAAAAGATAAATCTATGCTTACCAGCTCATTTCTCCTCCTCTCCTTTCCTATCTCAGCCTGTGAGTGCAGAACTTAGAGGTAGAATATAATTAAGTCCTCATATAAGATGGCAGCTAAGAAAAAAAACAGTGTAAGGTTATAGTTATTAAAGAGGATTATGTTGGCACTGTCTAAGCTTACATTTCATTTAGATTTATGATATTATTCAGATTTAGAAGAAAAAAATCCAGATAACTTGTCCGCTGCCTGATAAGAGTGAGAACTTATCTGTTTTTGCAGGCAGAGTTCATTATCTTGAGTCAATTAAAAAATGTTTTCTTCTGAGATTGCCTAAGGGCATTTCTCTGTGTCCTGCTTGTTCTGGCTATTTTGCTTGGTTCTATCGCTTGTTTTTCATACGAATAGTTCCACGTTGGACACTTAACCACCAAAAAGGAGGGGAGGGTAAATTAAGTCACTTATTCTGTAGTCCCACAGAAAGTTGTATCATTGAAACAAGGAGGCAGTACACTTCAGAGCAGGCCTGGGCATGAGCAGCTGGGATGTTAAACTCTTTAGCATGAAGCATTTAACGTCCAGCTCCCCATACCATGAACGTCAACCCTAGAGAGTAATGTTGCCACCAACTATTGTATGACTTTTGCATCCAGTTATTTTCCTTGAATTCCAAATCCTTTACCAAGTTAATAACATAGAGGAGATAAGAGGACTGGAGAAGTGTCACAGTCTGACTCATCTTAGTTTGTCACACAACAGACTCACTGCAATCAGGGGCCTTGAGAACTTACCTATCAGAATACTCAATCTGGTAAGAAAGTATTTCTTATTGTTTTGCTGTCAATCTTTATCAATATATTTAGGCTTTAATAAAAGTGAAGGTAATTATATAACAAATTGTCAAAGATGTGTAATACAGGGCTTTTTTTTTTTTTAATACAGAATTACAGAATGATAGGTATTAGGAAGGAGATGTGAAGGGCAGCTGATCCAGCCTGTGGCTCAAAGCATGGCCATCTCTGAATAGAATCATTAAGGTTGGAAGATACCTCTGAGATCATCTACTCCAACTGTCAGCCCATCCTCACTGTGGCCTTTAGTGCCACATCTTCACGTTTCTTGAACACCTCCAGAGATGGTGGCTCCACCACCTCCCTGGGCAGCCTGTTCCAATACTTCACCACTCTTTTTGAGAAGAATTTTTTCCTAATATCCAACTGAACCTCACTTGGCACAACTTAAAGCCATTGCTTCTTGTCCTATCACTGGTTACCTTCAGAGATACATTTCCTCAAAGCTGTGTTTGCGGTGGCAGAGAGCTAGGACATAAGAGAAAAGGGAGGACTGAGCAGCTTGCATTCGTTTTAGAAAACAAGTGGAAGTTTAGTATGCAAATGTGATAAATTATTAAAGGATCTTGGTTTAATTTTTAAGGATTTTGTAATGCGATTAAAAGTCTTACATTGCTAATTTTGTATGAAGATATCAGGGTATCATAGAGTCATCACAGAATGATAGAATGGCTTGGGTTGAAAAGGACCACAATGATAGTCTAGTTTCAACCCCCCTGCTATGTGCAGGGTCACCAGCCACCAGACCAGGCTGCCCAGAGTCACATCCAGCCTGGCCTTGAATGCCTCCAGGGATGGGGCATCCACAGCCTCCTTGGGCAACCTGTTCCAGGGTATATTTGCAATACAGCATTTCTAGGGCATATTTTAGATTTTTAGTGGGATTTATCTCATCTGGTTTCAGATTTCTGCAGTGTAGACCACTGCATCAGAGCTTGTTCTCTGCTGCCTCAAAAATCAGTGGAGAGAAATGGACACCTAAACTACTGCATTATCCTCATCCTCAGTGGATGACATCTCCCTTAACGCAAGATGCATCAGTCCTTGGAAGCATCTCTTCCTCTCTGTTGGTTATAAAGATTGCTGAGGATTAACTAACCCATTGTAGACCTCTATCTGTCAATGCCTACACTTGTTTGAGTGCATCTGGCCCTTTTTCAAGTCTTGGGAAGGTATTTGACTCAGTATTCCTCAGTTCCACGTTAGTAAAATGTTAACACCAACCATTTCTACTAAATTATTTCAAGATGCGTAGTAGGGAGGGCTATCAATATAGAGGTTGCAAAGTACAAGCAAAAACTACTTTTAATGCAATTGCTATAAAAATACAAGTCTACATCTTAATGGGTTTTACTTTGTAATAGTACTTTAAAATAGTAATTTAAAACTGAGTATGAAAAAGCTATACATAGAAATATGTTCATATCTGCTACATTAGTGTTAAGCACCTGCATAAATATTTTAGGTAAAGCGAATGAATCCTTTATTCAAGTATAGAATTCTTTTTCAATCCGTTTAAAACTTTTAAGATTTCTTTATGTGTGTGCTGTAGTAATTGGTGTAGAAGAGCAGAAGTAAGGTCTGTCCCCATCGCTGCCTGATTGTCCTCATGGTTTTTGCTGCTTTGGTACAGGCACTTACATTCATAAGTGGACAGTTGTATATTTTGAGTAATATATTCAAAAATCATTCAGCAGCATATTTGTAATGGATTTATATTTCTATCTAATGCCTTCGGTGGCAATAATACTATTTTTTTCTTATTTTTAGTGGATAAGATTGGCAAAATCTTGTCTAGAAGTTTGGAAATGAACTGTAAGAATAGGAAAATCTAAGCTGACAGGAAAATCTTTTCTCTAAATAACTCTTTTCTCCACTAACTCACTTAGCCTTTGTGTACCTTGATTTCCTCATCTGTTAAAAGGCCTAATAATAATTCTGTTAGTAATGGTTATCTGCTCTGTAAAATGCTGTGGAGATCGTGTTAACAGCTAAAGCTTATTAATATGAACACGTTCTTCAGTTTGGGTTCTTACATGCTGATACGATTATTTATCCAACTGCTTGTCTTTTTTAATTAGCAAAGTAGATAGTCATGTGAAAATTATGTAAATAGACAGATTTTAGCATAGCTACTAATTGGAATAAGATGCAGTTCCTCTTTTTTTTCCGTGGGCAGTCATCCCCCTCTCTTCCCATTGATTCATTTTCCCTTTCTATTTTCCCTTGAGCTTTCAGGCTGAAAGAGTAGTAAAGGTGTGAAGTTTGGAAGAAAGACTTCAGAAACTGTAAATACTGCCTAACTATTGCAAAAAAGCCTCTGTTCTGCTTGAGCTTGCAAAAAATAACAAGTGCAACTCTAATGAACTGGACTCTTAGGAATTTTGTGCTTAGCAAGAAAGGACCTCTACACAAATCTCTTTTGTTCACAGAATTTTATGTGTACCTCTTGCATAGCATTCTGCAACTAGAACTCTGAGCTTTGTCTTATTAAGGAGGTCTAATAACGTACAGAAAGAGAGAGCCTCCATGCTATTAATAACCTAATTAAAGATTTAAAAGTCAGGAAAAATGTCAAGGACAGACAACTGGATTAACATTAGAGTCAGCTGGCTTATTTATTTCCACAGTTCCTAAATATTTATAAATAGAATATGAGGCTTCTAAGGTTTCAGCACAAGGTGATGCTGATGGGAAAATATAACTTGCAAGGTGATACTGAGAGAATCATGTTGAGAGGCCATCTGGGTACATGTAGCCACTGAGACAAAGATGAGTGGAGAATCTTGCATGTTGTATCTGTTTAGAGTTCATAGCAGGAATGAGTATATGATTTGTGAAGTCCTGAAAAAAGAAGCCATCTGGTGTCCCGTGATTAATGTAGTTGTTCTATCTCGTATCTTGTTTGGAAGCAGCGTAAAACAGTGGTAATTGCTTGAGTTCTCAAAAGCTTGGGTCATTTCCTGTCCGGGTGAACTTACAGTAGAGGTGGTTCGGGTTTTTTTTGGAACATTTATGTGCTTGCTGTCACTGACAGCAAATAGTCTGTCTTCACTTTGTACGTATTAATGAACTTGTGTATCCTAAAGAGATTTTATAGGTTTCCTGTAGCCCAAAGAAGACTGTACTGTTTTGTTCTACCTTAATATTTTCATTATTTATTTTCTAATCATAAATGTAAATATATGTAATTATAGAGGGAAATTGTATGTATGTATGAGTTCTATATTTTTATGTGTACGTTTTCTAAATTTTGAATTTCATAGAATCATAGAATCACAAGGTTGGAAACGACCTGCAAGATCATCTAGTCCAACCGTCCTCCCATCCCCATTGCTACCACAAGCACTAAACCAAATCTCGTAGCTCCTCATCCAGATGCCTCTTGAGCACTGCCAGGGACAGCGACTCCCCAACCTCCCTGGGCAGCCATTGCAGTGCCTGACCACTCTCTGAGAGAAAAAGTTTTCCTTATGTCTCACCTGAACCTCCTTTGGTACAACTTGCGGCCATTTCCTCAGGTCCTGTTTGTTGCCTGGGAGAAGAGGCCAAACCCCTCCTCATCACAGCCTCCCTTCAGGAAGTTGTAGAGTGCAATGAGGTCTCCTCTGAGCCTCCTCTTCTCCAGACTAAACAATCCCAGCTTCCTCAGCTGCTCCTCATAAGAACTTGTGCTCCAGACCCCTCACCAGTTTTGTTGCCCTTCTCTGGACATGCTCCAGGGCCTCAATATCTTTCTTGCAGTGAGGGGCCCAAAACTGAACACAGTACTCGAGGTGCAGCCTCACCAGTGCTGAGTACAGGGGGATGATCACCTCCCTGCTCCTGCTGGCCACACTATTTCTAATGCAGGCCAGGATGCCGTTGGCCCTCTTGGCCACCTGGGCACACTGTCGGTTCATGTTCAGCTGAGCTCAACCAACACCCCCAGGTCCCTTTCCTCTTCACAGCCATCCAGCCACTCATCCCCAAGCCTACAGCGCTGCATGGAGTTATTGTGGCCAAAGTGCAGGACCCGGCACTTGGCCTTGTTGAACCTCATCCCATTCACCTCAGCCCAGTGATTCAGCTTATCTAGATCCCTCTGAAGGTCCTCCCTACCCTCAGGCAGATCCACACTTCCTCCCAACTTGGTGTCACCTGCAAACTTACTGAGGGTACACTCAATCCCTTCATCTAATGATGAGGGCAAGGTTTGATAATGGCAAGAGTATTCTCTAGGCAGTATTATCTCAAAAAGAATGCTAGAGCTCTTATACTGTTGTTGTCTCTTGCTGTTATTCAAGGTGAGGAGAAGATAAGTTAATCAGAAGGTAGTTGGTTCTTTTTTCCTTGAGGAGTATGGAAAGCTGCAATATGTCATCTCATGATGGGGCCAATGCATAAAAGGCCTGTTTGTAATAGGATTCTCAATAATAAAGTGAACACTGTTCTTCCGCAGAAATGTTGTTTCCCATCTGTAGAACTTTATCAGACTTCATATGTTTTCCTGTATTCTTAGAGCTCTAACCTGCTTGAGAAGATAACTGGCTTGTATAGCTTGAAAACTCTATGGAAGCTGGACCTTTCTAGCAATAAAATAACTAGTCTAGAAGGCTTGGAGGGACATGATCTACTGGAGGTGATCAATCTAGAGGATAACAAGGTAACATATTTAATATTGATCTCAACTTTTTCTGAGAATGCATCCTTTTTTGTTTCTCCTTAAATCCAGTCCCTTGAAACCTCAGACAATGAATCTTACAATACTGCAAGAAAGGAATATTAGAAAAGATGCCATTTTTCCTTTGGTGTTTTGCTCCAGTATTGTTTCACTTGTTGATTAGTAGTGTATTCCTCAGGCTTTATTTGACATCTCTAGGTTTAGGATTGCTTCTGTCGTATTTAGTGCTTGTGTACATAGAGAACTAACAGAATTCTCTTGGGTAGATATGATAGAGGTGAGTATTGGTGTTTTTTTTTCAGTTTGATTATTCTTGAGGATCTTTACTTACATCACAGCTTTCCCACTGTCAGGAGGGTTTGCTAATATCTCTCAGCCCAATTTTATGACCACAGATTCTTCTGAGCTCTCAAGTGGAAAGTTTCTGTAAGGCAGAACTGCATGTACTCTGCTATAAATTGTGTTTTGTTCTGCAGCAGGATCTTCACAGGGAGTACAATGATACAATCCAACTCATTTGTATTTGAATTTTGAAACCCAAGCTACATATACCTAATGCTTTTGATATTGAGTTCCCGGAGTCTCTAACTGAAAAGGCTGTCAATTCATGAATCATTTTGACATCAAAGATATATCTGCTTGTGGAAAAAAAAAACCAACAAAGAAAATGAGAAATAACAATATAAACCAGGAACTGAACATTTTCTGTAATTTTTCCCCACGCAAGATACATTTATAAGAGAAGAGGAGTACAATACACTATGAATTCTTTTTCTCATGGTGTGTTCAGGTTGACATTTCAAGGTGCATCAGTGTTTGAAATTACACAAGACAGGAAACTATCTAATGGTGTAGTTGTTATTAGTATTAATAACACCACTTCCATTGCCTCATATAGATTCTACTGTTCTTCACGGCACGTAGAAGCTATTAATTTTGCCTCATCAAAATCTACCTCTGTTAATGATGTTGTTGAAGCTGTTTAATGAGTCACCATTTTTGAACATTTCTTTCTGCAGAATAATTTAAAGAGAATATTGGCACAATTGCTTTAGCCTCAAGTTTTATCTGTCTAAAAAAGCTGCATTAAGGGTTCTCACTGGAACTCATTGTTCCAAGGTAAAATTAGGTTGGTCTGCCCGCATCTGTGGTGAGAGTAGGATGCCAGCTGCTTGGTGTCTCTGGAGAGCTGGGTGGACATGATATTCTGCAGATCTGTAGGGCCAGTCAGCAGACGTAGGACAGAACACTCAATATGTTTTATTTCTCTTCTGCATCCACAAGGTGAAATTGTCCCTCTGGAACTATCCCACATGCTGTCAGTTGAGCCGATGAGGACAGTAGGTTTATCTGCAGAATGTAGCTCTCATGTATATCATAGAATCATAGAATGGCTGGAGTTGAAAGGGACCACAACGATCATCTAGTTTCAACCCCCCTGCTATGTGCAGGGTCGCCAACCACCACACCAGGCTGCCCAGAGCCACATCCAGCCTGGCCTTGAATGCCTTCAGGGATGGGGCATCCACAACCTCCTTGGGCAACCTGTTCCAGTGCGTCACCACCCTCTGGGTGAAAAACTTCCTCCTAATATCTAACCTAAACCTCCCCTGTCTCAGTTTAAAACCATTCCCCCTTGTCCTATCACTTTCCACCCTTTTAAACAGCTGTTCCCCTTCCTGTTTATATGCTCCCTTCAAGTACTGGAAGGCTGCAATGAGGTCTCGCCGGAGCCTTCTCTTCTCCAAGCTAAACCAGCCCAGTTCCCTCAACCTTTCTTCATAGGAGAGATGCTCCAGCCTTCTGATCATCTTAGCAGCCCTCCTCTGGACAATTCCAAGAGCTCCTCATCTTTCTTATGCTGGGTGCCCCATATGTAAACAATATATAACCTGTATATATTTAGGGGTTTTCAGTTATGGACTGTTGGTTTTCAATGACTTATCTGGGAACTCCACTCAAATGACAACCTAGTCAAAACTGTTCTGCAGTGGGCTCGTTTCATCAGAAGGAATATTGAATAGGGTGTGGTTGAGATTTATATTCATATTTTTAGAAACCTCACATAAGCTAACTAAAACATGGGGATGGTTCAGGCTTCCAGCATTTGAAGGAAAATTAATATGTTTAGAATTCCATTCATCCTGGCTTTGCATGGGTCATGTCCTCTGAAACTGTCTTTTTCCACTGATTATAAAGTGAAGTCGTTAAGTGGCTGATCTGGGCTAATTAATTTACAGATGGCTAAAATGAGTCAGTAGGAATTCCTTTTTACCAGCTTTGTTTTAACTGATAGCTGTACAACTGTTCACTGGGTGCCGCCGGCGTGACTTCGCTTTGAGCACACAAGCTTTGGTCAGTCCCACATAACTTCTAAAGCTTAATGGATATGGCTGAGTGCAGCCAACCAAGGTTCTCTTTGTGGATAGATGAGACGTTAAGTGGGATGCATTACCCTCTGGACATAAATAGAGGTAAGAATAAGCATGCTGATGCTTTTCAGTTAAGTGCTGCAAGTTAGAGAGGGTGAACTTGAGCTCCAGTGAAAAGAAAATCTCCTTAGAAGGAATTATTTTCGCTAGTCATGAAGCGCAAATATAACTGCAGAATTGCCTCACTTAAGCACATCAGCCACATAAAAGTTAAATGTGTTATGGCTTGACGTTTGAAAGAACAGGAAAAACGCAGGTGGTTCGAAATTACTGTGTTATATTGCTTCTCCAGCTAACATCCAAGTTGTCTGCCTTTTGTGGCTGAAAATGCCTTATTGAGTGCAGTTAACATGTATACCCAGTTTGTGAGTATAACGACTTTTTTTTATTTCCAGATTTTAGGAACAGGAATTAAAAACTTTTTTTTTCCCCCTATAGTTATCATTGACTCGGTTGCTGCTAATTTATGTTCTGTTTTTGTTGCTAATTAGATTGCTGAGCTGAGTGAACTTGAATGTATTCAAGATCTGCCTCTCCTTGGGGCTTTAAATCTTTTGAAAAATCCTGTGCAGGTAAGAAGAAAGTAAAAATGAAGGCAAAAATATGAACATAGAGCTGCTGTTTTGTGTCACGCTAGATTCCATTTAGATTCCTCTTCTGTCTCTGAGAGTGGCCAGCTCATCTCAGGGAATAAGGATAAGAAACAAAGCGGTGATGAGCAGTTGTTCTGCCAGCGTGTTTACCCACCTTTCTTTGGGAACTTCCTTAGCCAAAGCTATATATGAATCATGTTTCATATCCACACAATAAATCCATGAATTTGATCCATTCCATTTGTTAATACTTTTGTATTCATTTTGCTTTGAAGGTACAGTCTTGTTCATGGGAAAAGCTCAAAGGAACTTAATAGTATCCCTTTTCAAATAATGTGTCTCTGGAATCTCTATCATTTTTTCATCTTTAGGATTTACTCAGTTCTCTTTTATGGCTCCCTTAATATTCCTCAACTAATGAATTAAACATCTGTTTTACCCAGGTTTTCAAGAAATGTGTAGATGTGGCACTGAGGGACGTGGTTTAGTGGGCATGATGGTAATATGTGGACAGTTGGACTGGGTGACCTTAGAGGTCGTTTTCAGCCTTAATGATTTTATGATTCACAAAATGTCAGATATACTGACTTTGACTCTGCATTTGTAATTTGTCCTGAGTAATCCAAGATGACTCTCTCCTGACTTTTGTGACTTCCAGATTGTTTGAACTGGTGCTGAATTGACCTTGATTGGCCTCCAGTTGCTCACCAAACCACTCCCTCACTTCCCCTCCTCAGCAAGATGGGGAGAAAATAAGATGAAAACACTCATGACTCAAGATAAAGACAGGGAGAAAACTCACCAATTATGATAACAGGCAAAACAGACTTGACTTGGGGAAGATTAATTTATTACCAATTAAAAGTAGAGTAGGATAGTTAAACAAACAAAAAAAATGACTGAAAACACATCCTCTCCATCTTCTTACACAGCTCAACTTTGCTTTGACTTTTGTTTTGGAATAGGCTGTCCCAGGCCCCCTCGATGTACTGAAAGCCTTTTTCTGTTTATATGATCTTCTCTTAAGCAGATTCTGATCCTATTCCTTTAAACTGGTATTTTAATAACTTACACAAACAGCAATCATCTTAAGACAGCCATTTGAATTTTGGTTATCAATGTCAACTTTTTATTTGATTTATAATTACTCTTTTTTATTGTCTCAGACTTAAATTCATTGTTATATGTGCTTTTATAATTCAAGTTCTCTTCTAAAGTTCCTACAGTCCTTCTAAGGTTGGAAGTATTAGACATAGATGATTATGTAGTCCCAGAATAGATAATGCTTTTGGTTCTCCAGCAGTCTTTTTATATCACATTGTATTAAAACCAACTTAATTTCAGCTGATATATTAAATATTAGATTGATGAATCTAGGTCCTTTTTCCTTCAGGAACAAACAGATTATTGGCTCTTGGTGATTTTCATGTTGCAACAACTAACAGAACTGGATCTCAAGAAGATTTCAGTGGAAGAAAAGGTATGTAAGTGTATCATTCTGAAATTTTCCTAAGTAAAGAATGCAAATACAAAAAAAAACCTGAACAGCTGTGCATGCAAATATAGGTTTGTTGTCATTTGAGATGATGGGTCTTTCAGGCTACAGGATAGACTACAAGTTCAGACACTTTTGCTTCTAAATCCAGATATGTATTCACATACAGGAGCACCTGCATGTAAGTGAAAATGCAGAACTTAGCTAAAAGCTTTGTTTTGTGGAGAAATAGAGTCATAGAATCATAGAATGGCTTGGGTTGGAAGGGACCCCAAGGATCATCAAGCTCCAACCCCCCCCACCATAAGCAGGACCACCAACCTCCGTATCTAATACCAGACCAGGCTGCCCAGGGCCCCATCCCAGCCTGGCCTTGAACACCTGCAGGGATGGGCGGGGCATCCACAGCCTCTCTGGGCAAAATATTTACTTAGCAGCTGTGGTTACTCACACAGTGAATCTGATTAGGCAGTTATGCTCCTGATAACTTGTTTCCAGGTCTACTCAATACAGCTTTAACTGTAAAATCTTCTTCCCTCAGATAACTCCTCAGACTGCTTACAGTAACCTTCTATTGTAATGTAAACCTTTTCTTCTAGTGCTGCTATAGCTAGAACTGTTAGGATTAACAGTTGCATATTGGTGTTGGATTTAAGGGAAGCATCCTTAAAAAAAAATGTATAAAAGATCCTTACAGGAAATTCATCGCTCCTAACTTCAGCTGCATAAACATCAGGGATCAAGGCTCTTGTTTAATGCCAGCCTCTTGCTATCATGAATATGAATGGATGATACCAGAGATGTTGATCTTATTCTTTGTCTTATGTGACAATCTGCTTTCCTTCTACACACATATATTCCAGAAATCTTTCTTTCTGTATGGACTGTGAAAGTAAGCCTGGATGACTGATTGAGACTAGCACACAACTTTTGTGTGGTTGAAGTTACTTCAAAAATCCTTTCCTCGGGGTATTGTAGGAGTGGCAAGCATTAATAACAATAAATAAATAAATAAATAAATACAGCCCATTAGAGGTCAGTACCCTCAATAGAATTTTGACACAATAAATAGGTTGAATCCTTGTAGTTTCAATGCTCTTCCTCCCAGGAAAGGCAGAAATGCTTTGTCAGGAGAAAATTGCAGTTTGCTTACTTTGTTAATACCCATTCTGTTCCTCTTCTAACAAATAAATGAATGGCTTCAGTCCCTAAGGATTTTGATTTGGCATCTTCCACCAGCACTGAGAGGATGCAAATTAATGGTTAATTAAAACCTAAGCAGAATTACCTTGTGTCTTATGTAGCATCCTGTTTTCTTTCCAGTAAAAGGTTGAATATATTAACGATGGTGAGCTACTTCTGGCTACCTTCCATCCATCCATCAGACTGTGTTTAAATCTCCCAAAACGATTTATGTAGCAGAGTGCTTATAGACAAGCCAAACGCAAGGACTGACCCTCACAAATATGAAGCCTTCATTATTCATAGTGATCTTAGAAGCATATTGCAGTTGGGAACAATTACATCACTGCCCTTCTTCTTTCTTTTGTCCCTAAACTCTGGACACAGGTTGCTGCTGTGAATCAATATGACCCTCCTCCAGAAGTTGTTGCTGCTAAAGATCATATGACTCAGCTTATGTATAGCATGCTGCAGCCCCAGAGAATCTTTGACAGGTAAGCTTACCTCCACTTCACATCTGCTCCTGAGGGTGGCACTCATGTAAAGCAGAATATGTTGGCATATTTAGAGGGACATTTTTCTGTCCCTCTCCCACCTTTAAATTAATCTAATGAAGAGGACATGTTCCATCGTATTCTGTTAGCAGTCTGCAAATTAGGCAGATCTTGTTTGGTTGAAATGGATTATGAAATGAAGTTAGTCATTCACCTCTGAAGTCTGAGACAGATTGTCCACAACTCCATTTCTTTTAAACAATCTGTTGAAACAGATGGCCATTTGCACCATAAATGAGAGATGTAAAATTTCTATTTCTAAAAGGCAATTTGAAAGTCTCTAGAGGGAGAAGAGAGCTGTAAAACATTTCTTCCTGTTCTGCTTATTCCTCTTCATGCTACTGGCATACCGGCATGAGCAAAAAGGCTTTATTTTGTGGCTTTGGGGCACATTTTTATATTCATAAGGCAAAAGTTTGTACTTAAGGAAGTCCAACTACTTCTGCCCGTGGGAGGAGATGATGCTGACTGCCATTTAAAGAACAGAAGGGAGAAGCAAATCAGTGTTCTTTTTCTGACATTGCCATTGTCATGCCAGGTGACTTCACTCTGTCTTATTTCTCATTTAGAACATGGAAATCAGCATACTTTGCAGCTCTGTAGATGAATTATGATAGTTGCTTGATAAGTTTGGAAAGTGCTTTGACGTACGCTGATGGAAGATACAATGACATCTAAGTGGTTTGTTACTTTATCAGCTACAGTGGGTGTTGAAATCAGCTTGTGCCCAACATCCTGTCTTAGCACCATTTTGGGCATCTTAATTCATAACTAAGTAACATGATTCAAGATCCATCATTCAGTGACTCAATTTACATTTTTAGAATGCCTGTATTGCAAAGCTGGTTTTCTTTCTGGGCTTGATGATGACAGATAGGAACTATCCCTGTGGCGATGATAGCTCTGAGAATTTGTATCAGCCTATTAAAAAAGAACAACAAAAGAAAAACCAACCAACCAAACCAAAAAGAGTAGTTTTACCTAAGGGCATGGATTTCTTCCAATGCAGACATAGGCCTTATTTAAATATTTGTTTATTGGATTGTGCATGTGTGTCTTCATTGCTAGAAAGGAACAACTCTGTCTTCTGTCAGAGGCATCGTGTACACAAACATATAAATACACAAAGCAATATTTATGGTACTGACCAAAATTGTTAATGATGCTTTGAGTGTTTGCCTGTGCTCAGCTGGAAAACACACAACACAGTCATTAATGACATCTTCCTAATGATGATATGTTGCTGTCTTCCACGCCATAAACTGCTTACTGGAACAAGATTGGTGTAGTTCATTTGCATCTATCTTGTTAGATGAGTTTATAATTAATTCTGTTTTTAGTAATATTTCTATTAAAAATAAAGCCTGAAATCAAAGGAAAAGGTTATACTGTTACTTACTACAGTCAGGAAATATTAGCATAAGTTACTTATGCCATTCCCTCTCTGTGTGCGCCTCCTGATGCTATCTTTAATTACATAGTAACAGACCACTGAACAATATTATGTATATTTTTTCCCTGACTCTAAATGCATGTGACATTTAAAAAGGTGGCTTGACATAGTTATAACTGCTATGGGGAGAGTAGAAATTTAATAACAGAGGGCTCTTCAGTCTATTGGGCAAGCACATGATGAGACTTACTATCTGGCTTTTGAGGATAAATTTATTCAGAGAAAAAAGAGGGCAGGATTATTTTTAACAATGAATATAATTAACCATTGGAACAATTTACCAAGAAATCTCCACAACTGGAACATTTTAATTAAAATGTGCTCTGACAGAACCCTCAGCGTCAGGCTTGCAACAAGAACTGACTTGGGGAAATCCTGGAGCCAGTGTGATGAAGGGGATCTGGCTAGATGATCATGAGTCCCTTCTGGCCTTGAAATCTATTAATCATTCACAGCAGTGTATTGCTCTACTCACTAAAGAAAGTTGAAAGGTGAACATTAAATAAACCAAGGACTCCTCACCAGATCCTGCTTTTACATTTTAGCACAACCAAAACTTCTGAGAATCATTAAGTGGTGATGTAATGAGAAATAGTATTATGGAAATGCTCTCCATGTTCTTCCAATGAAATAATAAATCCAAGGAATATGAAGATATGTTCCTCTATTTTAGCAATGGGAATTTATTTAAAGAGAATGAGAATCCCAAGTAAATAGGCTCTGAGCACCCTGATCTTGCTGTGGATCCCTGTTCCTTGCAGGGAGGTTGGGCTAGAAGACCTTTAAAGATCCCTTCCAACCCAAAATTATTCTATGATTCTGCTAACAAGCTTATTGTGTTAATGTTGTCTAATTTTTGTAAATGTCACAGTACATTTGAAAGCAAAACCACAACAACCTTAGGTCTCCAAATGGTTCTGCTGCTCTCTTGCTTGAAAATAGTCCAGTAAATGGAGCACTGGACCAGGGTCTAGCTTCATTTTACAGTTTAGTAACCCCACATATGTACAGCCTCAAGCCAGCCAATTTATTAGGTGTGTGTGCTATGTCTTCTGTGAGGGTAGTATTTATCTACTTCACTGGAGGATTAGGAGACTGAATTACATTATTATCTCAGTGCTTCTGAAACATTCAGTCCCATTATGTTCGTATAATCTGGTAGAAGATGGAGTTGTTTTGTTGAACCTAAATAGAGGTAAAGCTATTACTGTGATTTTATTTATTTATTTATTTTTATTTCTCCCCATGCTTGTGTTTGATGGCCATCGTTGCTTCTTGTGGATCTTGTCACGTGCGAGGGAAGAGTTAAAAGAAAGGAATCTGTTTTCAGGAATTTATGCTCACCTGCTGTAAATCACATTAAATGTAATCCTAGTGCACAGAGGTGGTTTTCTTCCATTCAAACTGAGGTTGATTTAAAGCTATTCATTAGTTAAAAATGAGTGTTTCTGAAATTATTTCAGCTATTTTTGACACGCTATCAAGTGGCTTGATCTTACAGCCCAACTGAGATTTAAAAATGAGAGTTCAAACTTGCATCCTATTTTTAGATGCTGGACTTTCAGAAATGCAGAAATGCCATTTATTCCAGTATTTAAAGCTGGAAGAGGAAATTCAAGAATCAAACCATCTGCACAGCATGGAGAAAATGGAGCCAAAGTGAAGGCTTTGTGTTTTTGCAACAATTTGGTTTCTTTCATTGCAGTGCTATTTGTCTTCAGTGGAGTTTAAGTTTCTTAGTGTCTCTCATTGTACTGAATTGAAGAGCTCTTTACAAATTACTACCTTCATCTGCCAAGGTTAGCAAGAATATATGCAGGAGTACATAAAGATTTGTTGGACTGAGTTGAGGTTCACTCCAGGCTTATTGTCCCAATCATTAAAATATTACCATCCCTGCAATAGAGTTGGAAAACTCTTAAACAAAACCCAGCAATGCCATAACTGCAGAGGGAACTTCAAAAAGACTGCAAATCAGAGAAGATTATTGTACGCATAATGTTATACCTTCAGCAAAAGAGACCCAGGGGTCTTCATTGTGGCATTCTGCTCTGTTTTTATGTTTAGAGCATATCAAACTGAGCGCACGCTTTTCCTGATCTTTGTCTATGCTGTGAACAATGTGAATAGCGTGATAGATGGAGGAAATTAGTGGAAATGATGATGAAGTCTCTGCAGAGGCTTTATGCAGCGTTGTGAAGACTTTATTTCTAAGGAACCTGATCACAGAATCACAGAATGGCCCGGGTTGGAAGGGACCTCGAGGATCATGAATCTCCATGATGTAATGGGCCACCAACCTCCCCATTTAATACTAGACCAGGTGGCCCAGGGCCCCTCCTAATGCCTCCTTGTTTTCCTTTCTTGTAGCACTCTACCTAGTCTCGATGCTCCCTACCCCATGCTGGTATTGGTTGGCCCTCTCGCCTGTGGGAAGAGAGAGCTTACTCATAGGATCTGCAGACTGTTCAATAATTTCTTCAGATATGGGTAAGTTCACTCCTTGAGGTTAAAAGAACACAAAGAGATCAAGGCTTAAATTGCTGCTGGTTTTTTTATCGTCTTTTTTTTTTCCTCCCCAAAGAAGTTAAAAGTTAAATACAACCAATAAATGTTAGTAGCTGTGCATTTTATCTCTTCATAGTGCTTAATTGCCTGAAGTCATCAAATACTTTCTTTAAAAGAAATGCCATTTAAATTATCTTGTTCTTTTCAAAGGTGAATGGCAAAGAAGCAAACAAAAAAGTGTCATTTATGCTCTGTTTATTGATCTGTTCTATCTACTCTCACACATGCCCTTCAGTCTAAGCATCTGTTTAGATATTATCCATTTCTCTTAAATTTTTATAACGTACCTGCATGTAAACACATTAGCATGCATGTGCACGCTGCATCCAGAAGCTAGGCAAGAAGCAAGTGCAATTGCTGGACCAGTTTATTATCTTGCAAGTAGTGCTATCAAAGTAAATGGCACTTTTCAGCTTTCACCACCTGCTGGGAGGAGTAATTCTCCCACTCTGAAAGGCCTGAATTAGGATCCTTTCTGCCTTGGGCTCCCTGTGTATTTAGTGGAGAGAAACCAGCTCTTTCCAGGGGAGATTCAGCTTTTGTGAATCACATACCTATCTTCAGTGCCCGTAGATAGGAATTGTGGCTAAGTCAAATCACCACTGTCTGGCACCTAAAACTAGGTGGTACAAGCTGTTCCTTGTGTCTACTCATCCCATTATTCATGGTAGCTAACTTCCAGAGATCCTCTTATAGATCCACGTGCCAGATGGCACTGATCTGAAACCCTGTATGCCTGCTATACTGTCTGTCCTCTATTTTATCACTTTTTCTCAGTTATTTGTTGTTTTTATAATCACACAATTTTATCTGTTCATTTTTTTAAATCATACCTTGGCCATAGTTTCGTATGTATGGTATTTGCCACAACATCTTGGATCCATATTCATGCTGTCCTGGGTACTGAGCAGTACGTTGTAAGAAAAGGACCATGGGCATGTGAATATTTGAGAAATATTTCTCAGTTTCACAGCATCATGGAATCATAATCTGCATGTTGATGTAATAACATAGAATCACTGAGGTTGGAAAAGAGGTCATCCAGTCCAACCATCAACCCATCACCACCATGCCCACTAAGCCATGTCCCTCAATATCTGCTATAGCCTTCTTGTCTAACACAGTACTCCACAGTGAAGAAGCTTACATGCCTGCACTGTGCTCAGATTAATCATAGAATCATAGAATCACAAGGTTGGAAACGACCTACAAGACCATCTAGTCCAACCATCCTCCCATCCCCATTGCTACCACAAGCACTAAACCAGATCTTGTAGCTCCTCATCCAGACGCCTCTTGAACACTGCCAGGGATGGCGACTCCACCACCTCCCTGGGCAGCCATTGCAGTGCCTGACCACTCTCTGAGAGAAAAAGTTTTCCTTATGTCTCACCTGAACCTCCTTTGGTACAAGTTGCGGCCATTTCCTCGGGTCCTGTTTGTTGCCTGGGAGAAGAGGCCAAACCCCTCCTCATCACAACCTCCCTTCAGGAAGTTGTAGAGTGCAATGAGGTCTCCTCTCAGCCTCCTTTTCTCCAGACTAAACAATCCCAGCTCCCTCAGCCGCTCCTCATAAGACTTGTGCTCCAGACCCCTCACCAGTTTTGTTGCCCTTCTCTGGACACGCTCCAGGGCCTCAATGTCTTTCTTGTAGTGAGGGGCCCGAAACTGAACAGAGTGCTCGAGGTGCGGCCTCACCAGTGCTGAGTACAGGGGGATGATCACCTCCCTGCTCCTGCTGGCCACACTATTTCTAATGCAGGCCAGGATGCCGTTGGCCCTCTTGGCCACCTGGGCACACTGTCGGTTCATGTTCAGCTGAGCATCAACCAACACCCCCAGGTCCCTTTCCTCTTCACAGCCATCCAGCCACTCATCCCCAAGCCTACAGCGCTGCATGGAGTTATTGTGGCCAAAGTGCAGGACCCGGCACTTGGCCTTGTTGAACCTCATCCCATTCACCTCAGCCCAGCAATCCTGCTTATCTAGATCCCTCTGAAGGGCCTCCCTACCCTCAGGCAGATCCACACTTCCTCCCAACTTGGTGTCATCTGCAAACTTACTGAGGGTAATGACCCAATCCAGCACATGGCTATAAATGGGCAAATCAAAAGGACATTTTAAGAAAAGACCTGAGAGGGTTATGCAATTGGAAAAATGTCTTTTCCTTACCTTAAAAAAACTGCTATGTTTTGAAAGATGAGATGGGAAATTACAAACTAATTGAATGCCAACTGAAATTTTCTAAGCACTGTGTGTTGGGTTTTGTTTTGCTTTGTTTGTTTTTTAGGAGCATTTTTTTTATACTGTTTATACTATTTTATTTCCTAAAGTTTTATGTGCGAGGGGGGGAAAAAAGGGGAATAGAGACAGAATCTTAACAGAGCAGATAATTGCAACCATAAAGCAAAGTTGTATTTTAATTATTCAGTGGAGATTTAAGCAATTTTATGGCTTACTCTTTTAAATTTCAAACATTCCACTCATTAAAAATGTATTTCATGCAAGATACTCTAGCAGTTTGAATGTAAACATGGCCTTGCAATTAAAAAGGGTTGTAATGTTTAAAAGCGTTTCAAAAAATAAAGTGAAATTAGACCCTCAAACCATCTGGCTTGTGCTCAGGATTGACCTTTAAAGCTGGATGCATTCATAGTATCTTAAGAAAAAATCAGGCCTTTGAAGTGATATTTTACAGAGTCCATGTGTAGCACGCTGTTCTCATTTGCCATTGCTTCCTGATGTAAAAAGAAAAGAAAGAAAGAAAATTAATGACACTGAATGGCAATGCTTTGGGCAAATCCTAGGCTAGAAAAGCAAGAGCTGATTCCTTGGCTCATGCTCCAGGCAATACTGACTTGGTGTGAAGTGGCTCCTTGTTCTGTTTTCTATAATTTTCAGCTCTAATCTCTAACTTACCTCTCCCTGTCTTATTAAAACCTTCTCCAGAAATGTGGTAACGTGGGTGAAGCCAGTAGGTGGTATACTAGCACGGTATGCTTTTTGCCATACTTTCTAAAACAGCCCAACAGCAGCTAAGGAGGAAATGCTGTCAGTGTGAACTCCATGTCATGCTTCTATTCCTGTTATCCAACAATGTGAAAATTAAAAACAAAATCAAACCAGAAACAATTAGCAAAATATTTCTGAAGAACATGAGCTGCCAAATAAGCAAAGCTGCTATTAATCCAAGCTTAATCCAAAGTTGCTACATGCATTGACTTTTTGGACTGGTTTTGTTTTAGCGTGTTTCTCTGGTAGTTAAGTTCCCATATCTGAGGCTTATCCCATTATCCTTACATGGTGACAGGCAATTACTTTTCTTGCCTTGTGTCCCACTTATCTCTCTAGTTTCAGGCCTGCATCTCCTCTTGATATTAGGTCACTATTTAAAGATTGGTCTTTGTATCTCTTTCTTAACCTCCCAGTTCAGCCTAACTCCTGGTCTCCTTTTCTGTATTCAGGATTCTACTTTATATCATTCACAAGCTGACATAACTGGAAAAAAATGGTTTCATCGTTTCTCTATTACAGGGTGCTATGACAGCCTCAGCTCTGGCTATCCTGGGCTGGAGGGGATTTATAGCCAAAATGTAATGTTACATTTAAACTTTTTTGTGTGTATTTATGAGTTAATCTTTCAAACATGCAGCATTAGTGGTATGATTTGCACCTCTTTATATTTCTCATATTTCTCCTCTTCTTAAAAATAAAATGATTTGTAGAACTCTCCCTTTTTTTCCCCCCTTCCTATTCCATGGCTGCTTCTGTGATTGAAAACAGGTTATTTCTTTATTACACCATTTATCTTCCAGTCCCTGTCACACCACCAGGGCAGCTTACTTTGGTGAAGAAAACAGACTTGATTATCATTTTGTTTCTCAAGAAGCATTTGACAAAATGCTGAAGGCGGTGAGTACCTCACTAGTATTCTGGCAGGACTGTTTGCTACAGACTGAACTCAACTTTTCCATCCAAGTCATCATTCACAGTTATGTGAATGAATATGAAAGCTCATACAAAACAACCAAAAGTTCATTGTATATTTATGTTGTCTTTTCTTCTGTATGCATACATAGAAACTATTCCGTAGGCCTAATGGTCAGTAGGAATCTTTAAATAGCATTATAAAGTAGAAATAATCTTATTTGCATGTACAAGTATCTAGTGTGGGTACAAGAAACATAAATTCATGAAATATCTGTCATCTCCCCTCTAAATTTTCCAGTAACCCTGCAGGGAATGCAGTCTTTTGAAGTTTAGCAAATTCCCCCTAAAGGCATTTTGCCTCCAGCTAGTCTTTCTGATGTCTTTTGCTGCCTGCAATAAAATTTTGGCTTGAAAAGCCACAACAGAGCTCATTATTTGTACACGTACAAACAAGGGAGCCAACGCAGTCTTAAGCGACTGATTTTAATGGTTCTTAATAGTAACTCTCAGTAATCAAGCAGTTTTGCTTACATTTCTCTAGACATACTGCTGGGAACCAAATTTTCAGTCGTTAGGTATTAACTTTGAAATTTTTTGGCCAATTATGCATTCTCCTTGCAGGATTGTTTCTGTCCTCTTTTCTTTGGCATCTTCTATCTTACATGGCATAGCCATATGGTTTGATGTATTGTCAAAAAAAAGGATGCCCCTTTGTTTTAGATCTTGCTTTTTTACTGAGCAAATGAATAACCAATGAAAGCTGTAACCTGTCAGCAGCTTGTTTTCAAGGCTCTGGTGTTTTATTATCCATGAACAACGTACAAGCCCATACCCTGCAGGCCAGCTATGTGCTCTTCTCTGCAAATGTTGTGTTCCCACTGGCCTTATTATCATTGATGATTTAGTCAGGGAGAAAATCTGTTGGAAAAGCAAGCTAAGAAGTTCACAGTAATTATGCTCCTTTAAGAAAGTGGTTTTCATTAAAATACTTCCTTTGCCATTATACTCACTGTTTTGAATTTCAGGGGAAGTTTATAGCAACCTTTAAATACAGTGGCTATTACTATGGACTTGGAAGAGACACTGTGGATTCAATTGCCAGAGAGGGTCTTGCAACGTGTATTCATTTAGAACTAGAGGTAAGAATTGATCTGGCTTAAACATTTTTGAATAAATAATTTTGTGAGACCTGCTGAGGGGAGGAGTTCATGCATTTTGACTGAGGTTTGTTTCACCAGCCTAGACCTCTCAACTTAGTGGCTTTAGAGGCATTCTAAGGCCTTATGCCAGGCCTGCTGTGGATAGTCAACAACTTCTTTGGGCTTCATTAGTGTCACTGGAGATGCAGTCTTTGGGTCGAATGAATGGTATCTTTAACTCCTCTGCTTGCATCAAGTAGCTCTCCATTGTCTATGCATGAAACAATACCTAACATTTCCTTTACAGATACCCACATTTAGTCACATGCATCCCATGGCTGGCATCTTACAATTTCTTAGTTACTTTTTCCCATCTTCAGTCACCTTATCTCCCCTTCATGTCATTGGTATTTCCATTATGGTGTCCTCAACTTTTCATCCCTATTCTTCCCACCTATCCCCAGCTTAGAGTGGGACTGGTCTAGAGCTGCACATTCCCTAAAACAACGCCATGCTTCTCCTTTCCTGAGGAGGCAACAGACGATGCCATATTTTGGGCAGTACTGTTAAAAGATGGAATCTCTGTAAGGGATTATTTTACCTTCTTTGAGATTTGTCAGGTGCACATGCACAGATGGCAGAATCTCAGAAGTCTTGCTGTGTTAGGAAACGAAGTCACAACAGTGTGCCAAAACCTATCTATTGGAATCCCCAAATAACAACATTTTAGGTCGTTCTCAAATTAAGAACATTTCATTACCTTAGATGGTTTACTAGGTAAGGGTTGAGGAAACAAAGTGGAAGGAGGCTTCATTTCCTTCTAAAATCTTTCTGCAAAGCTCCATCTATCTACATGAGCTTCCAGAGCAAAAGATTCTACAGGCTGCCCAAAACGTGATACTGCGTGTTTCCGTGTTTCACTGTGTTTGTAGCTCTACCTCTAAGGGATTGCTACAAGTTCACAGATGCTACTACACTCCTGAATATTACTGAAGTTGTTGTCAGGGACAGACAGCTAAGAAACTCCTTTGTTTCTGAAGTTTTGAGGTCACATAGTTATTATGTGCACTCTTGTATCACTGTGGACTCTTCTAGCAGATGAGAAACAATAATGCTGAATTATGTACGTGAATAGAAGTTATCCAATTCCATTATCTTCTGCTAGGCTCATAACAAAAGTGATTTAGCACTATTAAAGGAAATTTTAATTATGGTCCATAGGCTGAGACTAAAAATTTAGAGCTGTTCATTCCCTTTAATCTACAGTATATCTTTTACTGATAAAGGAGACTGACGCAGATTTTAACATTTACATCTTGCTGAGTCCACGCTTGCAGTTAGTGAAGCTGCTGCAATTCTGACACACAGTATGTATTGGAGAAAGCACTGCAGTGCTTTTCATTTGCTTATGCAGCCATGAATATCTGGTAGTAACAGAGGAGCTGCATGTTACAACCGAGGGCTTAGTGGCTGAGTGGCTCACATGTTTCATTGTGCTCCCAGAACTGTAAGTAGAATCATACAGTCATTAAGGTTGGAAAAGACTACAAAGATCATCTAGTCCAACCATCAACCAGTCTCAACCATGCCCAGTAAGCTGTGTCCCTTGGTGTGACATCTACCCTTTTCTTGAACACCTCCATGGACAGTGATTCCACCTTGTACACCTTTTCTCCTCCCAAAGACCATACTCCTTTGCATTTGATGCTGGTTATAGATCCAGGCTGTGGAGTCAGAGGAAACGAGGTAAATGTTAGTTATGTCTTTTATATAACCCCATGCTGTTAACTGAAGAAACGGAGCTACATTAAATGGATGGGCATCTTTAACTCACGTAGCCCTTTGGCCTTTCTTGACCTCAGTACAGGAAGGACGTGGAGCTCTTGGAGCAGGTCCAGAGGAGGGCCACTAAGATGATCAGAGGGCTGGAGCACCTCTCCTATGAGGAAAGGTTGAGGGAACTGGGATTGTTCAGCTTGGAGAAGAGAAGGCTCCAGGGATACCTCATTGTGGCCTTCCAGTACTTGAAGGGAGCATATAAACGGGAAGGGGAACGGCTGTTTACGAGGGTGGATAGTGATAAAACAAGGGGGAATGGTTTTAAACTGAGACAGGGGAGGTTTAGGTTGGATATTAGGAGGAAGTTTTTCACCCAGAGGGTGGTGGCGAACTGGAACAGGTTGCCCAAGGAGGTTGCGGATGCCCCATCCCTGGAGGCATTCGAAGCCAGGCTGGATGTGGCTCTGGGCAGCCTGGTCTGGTGGTTGGCGACCCTGCACGTAGCAGGGGGGTTGAAACTGGATGATCATTGTGGTCCTTTTCAACCCAGGCCTTTCTATGATTCTACGATTCTCATATAGAAACTCAGGAAACTCAAGTTATTTTTTTTCTAATTTCCTGAGTATCTCCTTGCTTTCAAACAGCGCCAACTTCTGCATTTTCTCATTCTTAAGGTCACTTTTTCTCATTTCACATTAGACTCAACCTATAGTTGATATAGTTGATAGAGTGAACCTAAAGGTTCACTCAAACTATAGTCTCCATGTAGTAAATTTATTGGGCACACCAAGAACTTTCTATATCTCTTCTTTATTTCTCTTCCCTGTCCATCCCTGATGGGCCGCCTTCCTATTCCGATGTAGTTTGTGGTCATGTTAATTGTTTGTTACATTACTTCCTGATCAGAAAGTGACATAACTCATGGTGCAGCTTGAGATGTGGAGGCTGTTCCTAGGCTGGAATGTGGGGGTGCTTTCTGCTGGTTGTTTCATCTCTGAAAAGTTACAAGCATAGCTGTTTGTAGATGGCCACATGGCCAGATGCCAAAATTTGTGCTCCAAATTCTTCCTTCCACTTTTCACCAAAATTAATAGGATTTTGCCCAGAATCATTCCCTGAAATTTTTTTGAATGGATCAAAGTACAGTTCCAGTGCCACAGCAAATTAAAAACCAGTAAGTGTTCAGCCAGTTATTGCTTGTTGTATGATTTTGCTTATGTTTGACTATGGAATCATTAAGGGGAACCCCAACTTTAAGCATGTGGCTTTCAGTTCTGATGAAACAACAAACAGTGTTCAGTTTTGACATATTAGTTCCTCTCTGTTCCTGCCCACCTTAGCCAAGAAGGATGCCTCAATGAAAACAAAGTAAGCTTCCCTGCACTTTCTGCAGTGCAGTAATGTGTATGCTCTCAAGATAATTTGTTCATCACCATGCAATACAATCATTGTTGGCAGTCCTTGATATTGGTGTTTTTCCAAAATGGTCAAAACAATCCTTTGCCATTCTTTTGTAATCTCTGAAGAATTTTGGCCCTAAAAAGGGAAAGGTGTTTTGCCTTTGGTGTTGTTAGTAGGGGGTTTTTAAAATGAGTTGTCAACATTTGAGTCCTTTGCTCAGAGGATATTTGTGTTAGTAGCTTCTTTTTCTTCCTGGGATCCTCTTGAGAACTTCTTTATGTTTTTGGTAGCACATTTACACCTTTCTCTTTTGTCATTGGTCTGCAGCTCTTGGATTCCTAGTATGTGTGCTAGATACTATTTTTTCTTGTCCCCCTTTTAACCAGTGTTGTCCACCTCCAGATCTACATTTTTTTAATGACCATTACTGGCATGTTTATTGCTGTGGGATCTCTACTGTAAGACCTTTGCCCCATCTGTTATTGTCCTGTGCCTGTAATCCTTTGCACTGTGTCCTGTCTCAACTTTTTCAGGACTCTGCTATTGTGCTAAGCCTGTATTTATCTACTCTACTTTATTATGTTGAGTCATAAACATCCCATAGTACCTGGAACAATTGCTTGTTACTGCTATCTAGATAAAACTATGGTTTTACTACACTAAGAGGAAACAAATCAGATAGATAGATACCACACCTGGTCAACAGAAGAAACTGCTATCACAGCTGAGCCAAGTAAAACAAAGTTATGGGTAAGTTAAGAGATGTCCAGAGGGAGCAGGACAAGCCTGAGTCCTAAAACCCTGAAAACTCTGTGTTACAAGCATATTATAGGGCTCCATGGTTACAGTATTCTGTTTTATGTATGTAGAAGGAGAGAGAAAAGATTATTCAACATATGAGTTGGTGCAAATGAGAGCTGTTGAAAATTCAGGATTGGTACCTAAACCAGAAGTATGATGTAGTATAATGCTTTAAATCGCTGTAAGAATTTGACTGAAATGATTCCTTTATAAGTGTGTTTAGAATGAAGTAGTGCTATTCTTATAACACTTTTCACGTGTAGACATCGTGACACTGCACCTTGAACTTACCTCTTTTGTCAAGCTGGATTCCAGATCTTGAGACCTTGGATTCAGGTTACCAGTACTGCTTTCACAGTGCTTTGTGATAAATAGAGTTGTCCTCAGCTCAGGTATAAATTCAATGGACATTCAGTTTCAGGAACAAAACATTGTGCTTTTCTGTTTCGTTCTAAAGGGTGTGCGTAGCTTGAAAACTACCTACTTTAAACCCAGATATATCCTGGTGGTACCAATGAACAAAGTAAAATATGAGGGACATCTGCGGAGGAAAGGATTATTCAGCAGGCCAGAGATAGAAGAAGCAGTATCCAGAGTGGACATGTACATCAAAACAAGTGAGGATATTCCAGGATACTTCGATGCAGTAATCAGTGCAGGTGAGTTAATCTCTTTTATGCTATAAACCTGACTTCTCATGTTACACCGGTAAATGGACTGTTACAACAACAGGTGGATCCCATCATTGATTTGCTGTGTTCATTTTTGTCCCGGAAATCCAAACACACTGGAGATTTGTCAGGAGTGAATTATTCTGTGTCCAAGTTGTCTCAAGCCCATCTAGAAAGGAAACCAAATAATTGAACTCAGCAACACTATGGGTTGTCTCCTGTAAGAATGTCAAACAGATGTTCGGTGATTTATGTTAATTGTCTGTTAGTTTCCGAGTAGAGGTCAGAGGTGCTTTTGACCTAACAGATCTAATTATCTCTGGACCAGATAGACTTTTGAGTGTTGAATTGACGGCTGATATGCATCTTACTATAAAGGAGAGGCTGCTCCAATGATTTTCCTTGTCGGACTCTTCTAATTAGTAACTTGTTCAAGTCTTCCAGCCTGAGACAGGCAACGTGTGAGTGGTCAATATTTCATTAAAACCAATGTTTGCTCCTTGATATTAAGGGATTGGGGGCAGCAGAAGGTGGAGTGGAATCCTTCTCTAATTCATTCAGCGTGTGCCCTTTTGTTGAGGTCACTTTTCAGTTCATCACAGTGATGGTGAAATATTTATATCATAGTGGTAACAAAAACATTATCTGTAGTCATTGTCAAGGGGTTATGGAGCTTACAGTTAAAATAAAGCATTAAAAAAACCCCTAAAACACAGTAAACCAAACTGTAGAATAGAGTGTAGAAACTTAGAGCTGAATTCCAGATTATTTGCTTGAATGTGCTGCTTATGAAGGGGAAGATTTTTCTCTCAGAGATGAGCTTGGATGAGTTAAGAATGTATGAGTTAAGATTGCATTTTCTGTGATTGGTGACTTTGTACTGATGGAAGCTTGTTTTTTCACCAAATGCTTATCCCTTTCTGCAGATGAATTGGATGAGGCATTTGCAGAGCTGAGTTCCCTGATAAAGGCATACCTGGGTCTGGAGCCACCTGCAGTTTCTGATAGCAGTCAAAACATGAATAGCAAAGCAGGAGCAGGTACTGTGTCTGGGCACATGCTACTACTGCTTTTATCAGCAGAGTATTCCTGCTTATTTGTTATGAGAATTAAAATCTGTGAATGATGCAACCTGTGAGGCCGCTAGTCTCTGAGAGCTCTGTGTGTTTCTCTGCAATGAGTCTCCTGGGCTGTTTCCTCCCTGGAATGTAAATCTTTAATAGAGTACTTTACAGGTACTTTACACTGCTGTGTGCCCTGAGGCAATAATATGCAGAAAGTAAGTTACCAGGCTCTTCTGAGGATGCTTTTGGGCTGAGGATCTCCCATTCATTCCAGATGAATCACAAGCCGGATATGTGTCCCTGGCTGAGAGCTTTGTGCCTATCAAACTCGAACAACAAGGAAAGGGCATGGCATTGAGAGCTTTCTTTTCTCTCTCCCTCAGGATAGCCAGAAGCATGAAGAGATATATGAAAACCAGGATAGTAAGATGAGTGAAGGCATCTTAAAAATTCACTCCAACTGCTTTTGGGGTTACCCACTGCAGCATAAGCCCAGATGATTGGCACTGTGTTTAAAAGAACCCTTTAACTACTTGAATAACTGAAGATGAAGCCTCTTGATCACTTCAGGCTAACCCAAGCACATGCTGCTGCAAAAAGCAGTTCTGCCCAACTTATCTCTCCTGCCTGTGCGTTTCTAGTCCTCCCTTGCTCTCATTCCTCTGATAGTGCAGTCACATGTAATCCATCCAAAAACTAACCCAGAAAAGAACACACCTGACTTTCAGTCAGATCAATTCCTTGATCTACCTCATCGTGTAGCTATAGGGTTGGCTCAAGGAGAGAAGGGTAGGGGAGAAGAGCTACACAAGTGCTTCTGGAAGAAGAGAGGACTGCTCTTGTCAGAGGGAAGTCCTAAGATTAGCTTATGAGAGCCCAGCTCTAGCTCGTGTATTTATTTCAAACAGGACATGTTACCAGCTGAGATAAAAGCAGAATACAGTCTCTAAAGTATGGGAGAAAAAGAAATAAGAAGGAGATATCACAGCAGTAAGATGTTGCACAACACAGGCTAACAACAAGCTCATTTATGTGAACTCTTACCTCTAAGAACCTCTGTGGTTTACGGCTCTCTTGGTTACATCCACTGCAACAGGAGAGTAATTAGTTTCTGAAGTTGCATAGAGCCAATATTCATGACCTTCTGTGTGGCTCAGAAGGCTGCAAATAAAAGTAGATGAAGGAGGGCAAAAACGTTTGAAAATGTTAATGAAAGACAGTGCAAAATTCATCAGTTCATCATTTCAAGTAATTTTGTATCCTGAAAGAATTAATAAATACTAATTTCCCAGGGGGGAAGGAAAAGCTCCTACACATATTGTGGCGTCCCAGTGCTATAGCAGTGGGCACGTTTTCTGAAGAATCTTATTTAATCTTAATCTATATAGATTTTATTCTAATTTCTAGAGCTTGCATATTGTTTGAAGTCAGAGGGAGGAATTCCTTGCCTTACTGCCTATAGTCTTGGTACTTATTTGTCTTAAAACCACTGGAGATGTTTTGTCCTGAGAGGCAGTAAAACCCACCAAGCCCTAACTAGATTATCAGGAAAAAAGGAAAAGGTATAAAGACAAAAGATTTGTATGTAATCAGGGTGTTTTGGAAGATATATGTGTACATACCTGAGGTTTCTTTAAAGGTCTCTGTATTCCACAGAGGTTCTGAGTTCTTTCTGTGAGTGGCTTGTCACTAGTTACAGAAACTTCATTAACAGTGCTACATTTTGGTAATTCTGCTGTCCATAAAGCAACTTCTACATTTACTATGCACCATTAAATTCATTTGGAGCTTCATTTATAGGTGTTTAAATGAATTTAACTCTCCTGTTTCTAGCGATCATCCCTTCTTATGGACTGTGTGAAATAATTTATTTTTAAAAACTTGCCTCAAGGTTGTCTTTAAATGGACATTTTTAGTAAGATAGAAGCGGGGGGAAGATTGGTTGTGTGAGATTATGATAGGTTGTTAATTCTCTCTTTAATGAACTGCTGTGCAAGATCCTTTGCTCATATGCAAAGTGAAAATACTGGGAGAAAATAGATAAGTTCTTCTTTTTAAAAACTTTCTAGGAGAAATTTAATACAGTGCAGAGCTGATAATGCTTTGTACTTGCATTAGCAGCTTTCATCCACAGAACTTGCTACTATACAACTATTAATTATTTCTCACAGCAGTCCTGTGGAGTATGTATTACTATTTGTATTTTACAAGTGGGTAAAGGAACATTTATGTTAAAGACTGATTATTTGTGATGCTGGGCACCAGCAAGCCCACAGAACTTTTTGCAGTGTGAAGCTCTGTGCTTCTCAAGGTTAGATTCTACCACTTACTCAGTGTCAAAATGAGTGATTTACTGTGAGTGAAACAGAGCCTACCAATCTCACGTCTTGTCTCCTCTGTTCTTAACACCAGATCTCCTGGCAGCTACAAACCGGCAGTATATATTTAAGGGCTGGGCTGAAAGTCACCTGATGACTGTTGAAACTTTTTTCTTTTACTAACTGCATATAGTAAGAAAAGTAACCGTATTTAATATACGAACATGCAAATGGATTGGATATCTCTTTGCCTCTCATCTATCCCGACTGTGTGTGATGAAACGTGATATGACACACAATACAGTAAGATTAAATGATTTGGCGCAACTTGAAATGAAATGGCGCAACTTGAGGCCATTTCCCCTGGTCCTGTCACCAGTGAGAAGTGACCAACCCTGCTCTCACTGTAAGCACCTTTCAGATATTGGCAGAGAGCAATAAGGTCTCCCCTCACCCTCCTTTTCCCCAGACTAAACAGCCCCAGTTCCTTCAGTCTCTCCTTATAGGGCATATTCTCCAAGCCCTTCACAAGCCTTGTTGCCCTTCTTTGGACCTGCTTCAGCACCTCAATGTCCTTTCTGTACTGAGGTGCCCAAAACTGAACACAGTACTCGAGGTGAGGCCTCGCCGATGCCGAGTACAGGGGCAGGATTACTTCCCTAGTCCTGCTCACCACACCATTCCTGATCCAAG
This sequence comes from Pavo muticus, assembly GCA_016647715.1. Classification (NCBI taxonomy): domain Eukaryota; kingdom Metazoa; phylum Chordata; class Aves; order Galliformes; family Phasianidae; genus Pavo; species Pavo muticus. The sequence continues at coordinate 4,542,350 of JACDJE010000053.1, read as the reverse complement.
CCAGGATGCCATTGGCCTTCTTGGCCACCTGGGCACACTGCTGGCTCATATTCCCACATTCTCATATGCCCACTGTCCATCAGTACACCAAGGTCTCTTTCCATCAGGCAGCTTTCCAGCCACTCTTCCCCAAGCCTGTAGGGTTGCCTGGGGTTGTTGTGACCAAAATGCAGGACCTGGCACTTGGCCCTGTTGAAACTCGTACAGTTAACCTTCGCCCATCGATCCAGTCTATCCAGGTCCCTCTGTAGTGCCTTTCTCCCCTCAGGCAGATCAACACTCCCTCCCCTTGGTGTCGTCCGCAAACTTACTGAGGGTGCACTCAATCCCCTCATCAAGATCATTAATAAAGATGTTAAATAGAAGCGTCCCCAGTACCGAGCCCTGGGGGACACCATTCTAGATGTCCCATTCTAGCTCCCTATCACATTCTGACCACACTAAGAAAGTCAAAATTCCTAAGTAAGTGGATTTCAGTTAGCTTGGAATGGTTTATATCCTTTGTAACCTTCACAGTTATCTTTTGTAAATCCAAAATGGTACCAAAAGCCAGTTCATAGCTGCAAACGTCCAGGTTCTTTCTGACTGCTGTAAGCAAAGTGCTGTTCAGAATTTTATTTTTTGAGAAGTGTCTTTTCCATATTAGGTTCAAGAATACGTTTCTTGCAAGAGCAAAGATTGTCACCCAGCAGAGGAGTGACTGGCACTACTCAGTCTTCAACTGTCAATGAGTTCTTGGACTCTTCTGCCAAAAATTATTCAGGAGACACTTTGGACAAACTTACTGCACAGCTGAGCACTGTGGTAAGTAGCATTTGCTCTAGTCTTAGGATAGAAGTAACTCACTCAGCCCCAGCAAAAAAACCTATTTGTAGATCAGACTTTTCTTTCTCCAGAAAAGAATTAAGTTCTGTTCTCTGGTTATCTTTCCTTCCAACCATTTACAAGTTACCTAGAGTTCAAGGCAGATGAATAAGGCAAGTAAGGCTAACTTATCTGCTCAATTTCACACCAAAATAAAACGATTTATTGTAATGGATTCCATCCAGTTGTGCCCTGATGTAAGGGAGCTGAATATCATCTCTCTCAGTTCTGTTACACAATATTGAAACTTTCCTGTTCAGAGCAAACAGTTAGAAGCAGTTAATAGGACAATGAAGATTACTTATGAATGCCATCCCATGGCAGTGGAAAAACTCATTCGGCCAAGTGTCTCAGAGTGAGTGCTAGTACTGACTGCCAGAGATCAAATTGAAGCACATTTTTCACCTGCTTTTACTTTTTCAATCAACAAATTCAACAGTGTGCTTGGATTTCAAATAACCTCTTGCAACTTTGGCTTCATCTCTTTTTTTTTTTTTCCTCCTTCTCAATAGTGTTTTCCCTAAAGGCATTCATTCTCCTTGCAGGCAGTGGGGGAGCGGGGACTATGAAGCAGATGTGTCTAATGCTCTTTTTATATGACAATGACAGGAGAAAGAGAAAAAGAAAAATGAAAGCTTTAAACTTTGTTCCATTCCAGGGTTATGATGTCATTATGATGAATGATGGCTTGGCAGGCATGACTTGCTGTACAATTTTGCCACTATCTCTGTATTTATAACTACCTCTGATGTATAGAATTAGTGTTCTAGATGGAGCAAAGTAGAAGACCCCCTCCTGGGCTTCCCAGGCTTTAAAAAAGGCTCTCTTGAGTGTGGGGAAGGGTATGATGGCAAAATGGCTGACATAAATAAGGAACCTCCTACCTTCCAATTTTCTGAAATGAAATGCCTCTGTTCAAGCCTCGCAGAATTCAAAATCTGTCACAAGTGTTGTTCGTTTTCATGTTTCTTTCATGTAAAGGTTTGTTAGTTTAAGGTGAGACAGAAAGCAGAATTTTTCTTACCTTGGTGGCTCTCTGACAGCTCTCCTGCCCCAGCAATTTATTTCTCCCACTTTTTATTTCATCTTTTTTTTATATTATCTTGAAAGTTTACATTTTGTCAAGTCAGGGGGAAGTGGTTTATGGTGAAGGAGGCTATCATTTAATGTGGGTTCTACTTACTTCATGGCTGCAAGGCTCTCTTTCTTATTAGTCTCCTTGTTCGGTGCTGGTAATAACTTTTAGTTATTTACTATGCTAAGTTTCCAATACATTTTTATGTGCAGAGGAAGCTTTATAGCATCAGCTGAAGTGTGAATGTAGTAAAACATTCAAGGTGAAACACAGGTGCCTCTTGGACTGTATTTAATGAGAAGAATATAAATATGCCCGTAGCCTTAAAGTAAAATTTTGTCTAAACCGTTACATCTGAGACTGTGCATTTTTTTTTACTTTAAGCACTGAAATAATTTGCTGTCACTGCAGTAACTGCATTCCACACCCATCATACAGAATGAGAAAGTAAAAAAAATATGAAGAAATTATGGATGTGAGTTGTCCACGAGCAAATTAAGAAGCAGAGTCTGCTGCTCGGAGGAAGACAGCAGATCTGATTCCCTGCAGCCTTATCCCTTGTGAGCGTGCCAACCCTGCACCAATTTCATGTAGCTGCAATTAACTATATAAGGGATGAACATAAAGGAATCTATGCCTGTAATCCACACCAACAAAAACAGGAATGGAACTACATCTTTACCAAAAGAAAGCAAAGCATAACTCAAACTCAGTGAGCTCTTAAACAGATCCTTATTTATCATAAGTAGTGAAAGAAAGTGCAGGAATTCACAGTAGTTGTCATGTGAGCACTTAGCAGATTAACTGAATTCTCTTTCATTCCTCATACCATCACAAAACACCTCTGTTACAGACATGTGATTTAGCTATTAAATTGATAACTATCGATGGCTATCAGTTGATAACAAAGCAGGATGTAATAACTTTGCTCTGAGATTTACATTTCATTTTTTAAGCACGCTGTCGTTCGGCGTTCGTCTGACCTGAGAAATTACTCTGTGCACAGCACATGTTAATTAACACACCCTTGAAACTCGAGACCATATTTTTCAGTCTGCTAAGATCATAATGTGTTCATTGTACAAAATCATTTTACCTTTTGCAAATTTCAGTCGGTTAATTCCAACTCTGAGAGGGGAATATTGGTTTATATAGAAAGAAAGATAGGTTTTCAGTACTGTTGGAGCAAAGAGAGAAAGATGGTGTATTTAAGTTGTAGCAGAAGCAGTTTTTTTCTGTATTCAACCCCGTGCTGGTGAAAATAAGCTTAAGACAAGAGCATAGCTAGAATTATCCCAGCTCTGTTATACTGTGAGGTAGGAATGCATCAAAAGTAGTTCTCTGCAGATACTCCTTCCTGCTATGTCCTGGCACATTTTGAATGTTATATGAAGAAATAGGGCTTCACTGGAGATGAATATCTTCATTATTCAATGCCTGCAAGATTTCAGACCAAAATTTGCTTTGTACAGATTGGTGAATTATACTTAGCATCTTGTTACTTATAGTAAAACTCTATTTTCCCAGAATAAATGCAGGCACTTTAGAAACTTAACAAAAGAGAGGAATATCACAACCAATTAAGTTACCCTACATACTTTTAAGTTCCTGTATGAAGTTAGTCATATTTCTTTATCAGGAAGAAGCTTCTCTCCAAAGACGTCATGCTGCAGCACGTCAGGCTCTGTCAGGAAAGGCACCTAGTGCATACGTCCAGCTGTTTCAAAGGTAATGTAGAACCACAGAATCATTTGAGTTGGAAGGGATCCTTTGAGGTCATCTAGTCCATCTGCCCTGCAATGAACAGAAGTGTCTACAGCTAGATCAGGTGCTCAGAGCCTACTCCAGCTCTACTCCTTGGATGTCTCCAGGGACGGGGCATCCACCACCACTCTGGGCAACCTGTTCCAGTGCCTCACCACCCTCACTGTAAAAGACTTCTTCCTTGTATCTAGCCTAAATCTCCCCTCTTTAAGCTTGAAAACATTTCCCCTTGTTCTATCACAACAGACCCTGCTAAAGACTCTATCCCCTTCTTTCACATAGCCTCCGTTTAGATACTGAAAGGTTGCTTCTGGCAGTGTACAGTCTCCAAGATGTTTTTTAGTGCTTCTGGTGATCAGTGCTGGACCTTGCTCAACACAAGGTTCTTTGCAGTGCACTTCTGTGCATACTTCTGTTTAAAGCAGAATTTCTGAAAGCTGACTCCATTTTCTGGCTCTTTTTCTTTAAAGAAAATGGATCCTATCTTTACTGTCTCTTCTGTCTTTTCTTCTCACAGTCACAGCCCTGCAAAATGGTGTTAAGTCTGTTAATCTTAGTGTACTTTCTTTGGTTGGTCTTTTGTGGGATTTCTGCCTTTCCCTGGAAAATACCGATGCTAATCTTCCTATTTTGGATTCTTTTTTGCTTGCTTTTCCTACCTGTTGTGAAAAGGCTCATCACAATGTTGACATTCAAAAGTAGCACATGGGCCTCTATATCAGCATCTGTCAAAATGAACAGAACAGTGTTTCAGTTCTGTACAAATGCAGTCACTAATTATACATACCACCTTTCCAGTAACGAAGACTGAAGACTGATTCTTTAAAAATAAATAAGGAAATAAATAAACAAATCACTGGATTAAACTATCCTTAGAAAAAACAATGGCAGACGCTTACAGCAGAGATGCATAATTACGATACATTTTCTAAATCTTAAAGAAAAGTTTTTTAAGTAGCTGAAGGAAGACTCTTCTTTCCACTCATTCATTTAAACTATGCTGTACTGAGAAGAAAAATGGAAATCACTGTTTCCTTCTGCTGGATGTTTTGGTTTTGATTTAGCGTGGCAGCGTGAACTGTTCTCTTGCATCCGTTGCTCTTTGCCGCTTTATTCCATAATAGTCATTCCAAGGAAGCTGGTTGAGGAGTTAAATATGAAGCTGTTTCAGCAGAGCTGTCAGGCAAGTGAGAGAAAATCCTGTCACTCCCAATCAGTATTTGCAATTACCAGGCCTCAAGGGATAGATGCACTCAGCAGAATTGGAGGCAAGAGTAGACAATGCACCATTCCATGCAAGAAGTTAAGTCAAGAAATGCCATTAATATGAATGTTATAAAATGATTTAGATTCTGGGAGAGAATCTGATTCCTACAATTAGGTAGTGGAGCCCTTTGATCATTTTCATAGCCCTCCTCTGGCCCCAGTCCAGAAGGTCTGCATTCCTCATGTACTGAGGGACCCAGGCCTGGACACAGTACTCCAGATGGGGCCTCACAAGGGCAGAGTAGAGGGGGGCAATCACCTCCACACCCTGCTGCCTCCCCTCTTTTGATGCAGCCCAGAATGCAGTTGGCCTTCCAGGCTTCAGGAGCACACTGCTGGCTCATGTCCAGCTTTTTGTCCATCAGGACCCCCAGTCCTTCTCAACAGGGCTGCTTGCAATGAATTCTTCCAATCTGTAGACCTATCTGGGATTGCCTCAACCCCAACACTTTGCGTATGGCCTAGTTAGAGCTCATTATGTTCTCATGGGGCCTTGTTTTCAAGCCTCTCCAGGTCACTCTGGATTCCGTCCCTTCCTTCTGTTGTGTCAACTGCACTACTCAACATGGTGTCATCAGAAACTTGCTGAGGGTACACTCAATTCCATCATTGATGTCATTGTTGTTCCCAAGATGGACCCCTGGAGGACACTGCTCGTCACTGCCTCCACCTGAACATCAAACCATTGACTACATCCCTCTGGCTGCAGCCATTCAACCAATTGTTTATCCACCTGACAGTCGACCCTTCAAATCCATGTCTTTTCACCTTTCTCTGCAACCCTGTGCTTAGTAAATTCAGTAATGTTACTCTAAGAAGTTCTAATTTGTTAATTAACTCTCAAAATTGACCAGAGAACGTCAAACATCCTTAGAAGTGCAGGCAAATAAAAGTCAATAGCATGTCTGATGCACACCACTTTTTGTCTCAGCATATGATACTAAAAATGGGCACCAGTCCTTTCATGCAGTCAAATTGCACTAGACATTCAGGTTAGACATCTCATCTCACTGTTATGTCTAGATCCGTCTTGGCTTCAATACTCTCCAGATTTTTCTCTCTAATAGAAAAATACTTATTTTAAGCTATTTCATTTGGAGGTTTTTCTTTCTCTTTTCACTCGGCTATGTAAATAGGACAGAAGTCATGCTGTTTGAAATCTGGTTTTGAAAAACTCTTGCTATTTTTGCTTGAATCTCATCAGCTTTGTCCTAAATAATTATTATTTTTTTTTTTTTAGAATATAATACACCTTTTCTTCATTTCCATTGTCAGCAGCAGTGCATAAAATCCGTCTGCCTAATCTGCTGTTTGTGTAAAAATGATTCCTTTCGCTGGTAAAACATCTCTGACCTTACAGAGGCTTTTAGCTCATGAGTCTTAATGTAGGAAACTTGCTGCCGTAGGCTTTGCAAAGCCAAAAAGGTGGTGAGTTTTGGTGGATTTTGTTGGTTTGTTGTTTTTTTTTTTTTTTTGCTCATAGAATCATAGAATCACAAGGTTGGAAACGACCTACAAGACCATCTAGTCCAACCGTCCTCCCATCCCCATTGCTACCACAAACTACTAAACCATGTCTCGTAGCTCCTCATCCAGATGCCTCTTGAAGACTGCCAGGGACGGTGACTCCACCACCTTCCTGGGCAGCCATTGCAGTGCCTGACCACTCTCTGAGAGAAAAAGTTTTTCCTTATGTCCAACCTAAACCTCCTCTGGTACAACTTGCGGCCATTTCCTCGGGTCCTGTTTGTTGCCTGGGAGAAGAGGCCAAACCCCTCCTCATCACAGCCTCCCTTCAGGAAGTTGTAGAGTGCAACGAGGTCTCCCGTGAGCCTCCTCTTCTCCAGACTAAACAATCCCAGCTCCCTCAGCCGCTCCTCATAAGGCTTGTGCTCCAGACCCCTCACCAGTTTTGTTGCCCTTCTCTGGACACGCTCCAGGGCCTCAATGTCTTTCTTGCAGTGAGGGGCCCGAAACTGAACACAGTACTCGAGGTGTGGCCTCACCAGTGCTGAGTACAGGGGGATGATTAACCCAAGAGCAGACTGGGAGGGTGAGTGAGTGGCTGTGGACCCAAAATGGTGGAGGACAGAAGCATCTCAGCTTGCTTTTGAGCAGTGCTGCTGCAGAGAATGAAAACCCTACTTCAGCTAGGAGTGAATCTAAATACTGTGAGATATATCAAACTGCTGCCAAGAATGATAGATGCAAAAAAGTTCTTAAGGTACTAAACGTTTTGAATTTCTCATGTATCAGTAAATATTAAAAGATTCTTTAATGCTTAATCTCACCATTGCACATTTTAATCCAGACTGATATATATTGCTCAATTTTCCGAAGCATGCATTAGAAAATTTTAAAAGTGGTGTCACACAAGCATCCAACCTGCTTTATTTATTGCAACCCCACAGGGTTATCTACATAAATTTGGATTCTTAAATCTAAATTACTGAAAACCTAGCCTCTTTATTTTTCTGCCCGTGGCTGTGTGTAATTAAAGTCATTTTGATGTCTCATTGCCTGATACAATGTAAGGGCAATGTTTCGTGGTTTGATCTGAATAATTTCACTGTCTCTGTGTCTGAGGGTAATAAATAAGGAGTTGGGTTGAAGTCTCATTCAGATCAGGCCTTTGTCTAATGATTAACTTGTTGATTTTCTTGGAATGTTGCTGAAAGAACTGAAGTAAGCAAGAGCAGACATCACCAAGAGGAAAATTTATGACCTGTGAACTCGCTTTTCTGAGTTGGAAGAGATTCATACACTTCACAGTCTCAACAGAGCTTCCTGCCAGAACTGGAAGAGCAAAGGTGCATGGTCCACCTGTGGTTGAGATGCTCTCTTCAGGCTGGATTTGCTTGCTGTGAGCATAAGATTTGGATGCATGTAGCATACATGTCTTGCAGACCCTGTTGTCTGGCCAGCTTCTGACTTCAATATAATTTCACTTTTCAGTTTTGTTTTTATGCTCATGCTAATGATGAAACTAGGACTGAACAACATGGATATGAACTACATGGGAGCTATTTAACCCATGTTAAATGAAACCCATTTTCATTTGATCTGAGGCATACTAATGCAATTAGAGCTACACTGCAAGTCTTTAAATACCTCTAACAACAGTACAAAACTCAAGACCAAGTGTGAAGAAGATGTTTGGCACCCAGGTAGGTAGTGGAAAAACATCCCTTTCACCTTTAAAAATGCATGTGCTCCTTAACTGTCTGGTAGATTGGTTTAAATTTATTTTTCAGCTGAGATGTAGCTTCTGAGAGTTGATCATAGATTGTGAACACCAAGCTTTACGCCAAGTAGTAGAGACCATTTTATTGTGGAGACCCAGTCCTTAGAGGCGTGGCCTTGAATTCTGCCTTCAGACTTCTGCTTTAATTCTTCTATCCCCCATTGAGCAGAGTTCTTTGTTACAAGAATTTCTTAATTTCTTTTTAATTTTTATTTCCATTATGCTGATGTACACAAATTGATTTCTTAGAGCACTCAGTAGCTCTGGGGGCCGAGTGGAATCGGACCCTTTTTTCCATATATTTGGTTCAGATTTTTATCTGAGCCAATGATGGACAAACACCATTGTCAGCCAGCAGTGGATGGACAGTGAAACAAAAGCTTGAAGCATGGGAAGCTTTAAATAAATGTAAAATTTGAACTTTTGAAGATGGGAGTCATCATCCCTAGAGGTGTTCAAGAAGCATGGAGATGGAGCACTGAGGGACATGGTTAGTGGGCATGGTGGGGATAGGCTGATGGTCAGACTAGATGATCTTAGTGGTCTTTTCCACTGATTCTATGAAACCTTGCTTTTCCCATGGAGCAAGCATTCAGCAGTTGCTACTGCAGTTAAAAATGCTCTTAACAAGCTTCCTAGGGAAAGCAGAAAATGAGCACATGCAGAAGTTAAATGGGCTCTTAACCGTTAGAAAAAAGCTGATTCCTTCCAAGGTTGTTAACCTCTGTTAGTGGGATGGCTCTAGTATGGAGTAGATGTATGGAATCTCCTAAGAGGTGTCATTTTAAAATTCAGCATTTCATTGAGAATGTCTTATTTCTGGCAATCTTCAGTGCTGCTTGTGCTTGGTTTTAGTTCTACAGTGTCCCTGACTAGGCGTCTCTCTTCATTGCAGGGTAGCTGGGCTAAATGACCTTTAAGGGCCCCTTCCAACTCAAACAATTCTATGGTTCAAGCACTAGCTGTTCTGTCACAGTAAATAGAAGCCTGTAACATGCCCTCTATTTTCTTTTTGTGTTTTTTTCCAGGGACCTTGGAATCACTCCTGCACCAGGCAGCTCCCAGCAACAATTACTGGAGCCAGCAACACGTAATTCTCTGGTCTCAGATGGAAAGAGTGTCACCCAAGACCACAGCTTCCCCCTGATTAACACAGAAAGCAGGTGAGTTCCATTTCTGAGACTGCCACTGACTGCAGTGAAGGTTAATGCTGCCATAAGATGTAAAACTACTGTCCAAGCTAATGCAGTTGTCTCATCTGTTACAACAGCCTTATTAAATGTACAGTGTACAGGTCTTGTCATTCACAGGAATGGTTTCATTTAGACACCATAATTCATAAAAAGAGAATTTCCAGAGAGAATTTCTATTAACAGGATATTTGAAGGGGAAATGATGCTGGATGAAACTTGGCCCAGGTATAGAAGAACAGAACTTCAATGAAAACTATTTTTTTTAGACAAATTGCCAAATATTGCTATCAGAATTATTTCGTATCCTCTTTAGAGGATTACCATAGTTAACACTGAATGCCAGTTGTGAGGTGTGGGTAATGGCTCTGGGTAATAGCACAGTCTTCAAATTCATATATCATCAGTGATAACAGCAGACCCTGCCAGGATCCTCTGTAGTACCTTTGCCTTTCCTTACTCAGCCATTGCTGCTATGTGGCATATCTCATCCAATGAGTGATGAGCATCCTCATTTATATGTTCTGCAGCTAAACAGGGTCCAAGGAGTGGAAAGGAGACAGCTCCTATCTCATGTAAAGCTTGTAGAGAGAGAAGGAAAAAAGATTTGAAAAGGCTACATCTACACTGTCTTTCAGGCATCCTGCTATGAAGGGAGCTATATTTTGCTGGCTAGTTTTGCAAGTCCATGTTGCCATCCTGCCAAGATGGCTGTGACTCGCTCTCATTGTCCTGTTCCATAAGAATGTCTGAGCTCTGGCTGCCAACTATTATAGCAAGTGACACTGCAGCTTTTCCGTGCAGAATCCTGAATAAGCCTTTTTTCCCCTCTTCTGGCCATCTGTTGTAATCTCATGCCCAGATGGGATACACAGAAGCAGCCGGATGCCACACAGCATGACCCAGTGCAGTATAACATGCCATATCCACCATCCACACATGGAAATGGGTGTGCACTTGTGGCCATGCCCTGGGCCTCGTTAAAATGAGCTCTTCTCACTCTTATGAACCCATGCAAAGCTCATCTGAAAGCTGCAAATGTGAGCTGATGTCTGTGCTGTATGGCTGTTGAAAAGCTGGAATTAGATCATGGGTTGAATCCCATAGCCGATACCTTATTCTCACTCCAAGCTACCTTTCCTGATGTATTAAAACACCCATACCATGTATTTTCCAACTATTTGTTTTAAGTGAACAAATCACTGCATTAAATAACTAAACCAAAACGCACACTGGACAGCTTTCACATAAGTCAAAGCAATGAGAAATGCTAATATCTTTGTAAGATTTCAACCCATTCACTTCGTTCTTCATCTACCGAAGCAGAATTCTTAGATAAACTTACTGTTGAAAAAAAAAATCTGTGTTCCTATTATATCCTAGGGAGGCTGCCAGTTCCCTCTATGTGATGTACTACCTGCCACTGTAATTACAAGTAGTTAATTAGCATGCTGTAAAGAGGTTGAAACCGTAGGCCTCTGCAGATTCATTTGTCCTGAGTATTTGTGCCCCAGTGGAGTGTGCTGAAGGGGAACAGAGTGAGCATATGAGAGAAACTGAGTGCATAATAGGTTGCAGAGGGATTATGCATCATCTGTCCTTACCAGTAAGTGGCAAGACCTATAACTCAAATGAGTGTGAAGCTATGATGAGTTGTAAAGGTCTCACCCTTCGCATATGGGAATAAATATGTCTTTCCACTCCACCACATTTCGGTGTTTTGACTTTTAACAGTGTTTTCATTTAGCACTGTTAATAACACAGTGGAAAAACAACTGTGAGGAGGGAAAATGCAAACTGCTAATCTGATTCATTTTCTGTGCATGCATCAAGGCCTACCACAAAACTGTACGGAGTCATGTTGTCAGATTCTTTTGCAAGGGAAATAAGGAAAGTTTGGAATAAATTTTCTAATAGGAATAGTTGATGGAAATGCTGTTGTGTAGGTGCATTTGAAATACTGACAAGAATAATCCCCCCCCTTCTGAAGTACTGCAGTAAAACCTGTAGTGATTTTACTTGTCTGAATATTGAGGTGGTTTAATCTTTTCTTTTGCTTTTTCCCAATTTTATGCTGTTCACATTTGGAATGGAAGAAAGAGTAAAATTAAAAAAAACAACAAGGGGTAAGATCATGAATGTTTTGACCTCCAGGCACGGGCAATAAAGCAAATATTGTTTGCCAGGATCAGGGTCTGCAGATTAGTCTGACATCTTGCTGGACAACTGTGTCCAGGTCCCAGTTTTGTTGCTTTATTTCTCAATGCTGAGATCTTTCTTAGTAGGATTTTGTGATGTCCCTGATGATGCTCCATGAACAGAAACCCTAGGGTGCTGGGACTGCAAATAGGACCATAGAGTCATTAAGGTTGGAAAAGACCTCTAAGATCATCAAGTCCAACCATCTACCCATCCCCACCATGCCCACTAACCGTGTCCCTCAGTGCCACATCTCCATGTTTCTTGAACACCTTCAGGGACAGTGAGTTCCCCACCTCCCTGGGCAGCCTGTTCCAATGCCTCAACACTCTTTCTGAGAAGAAATTTTTCCTGATTTCCAACTGAACCTCCCCTGGCACTGCTTAAGTGCCATTACTTCTCATTCTAGAGGGGTACTCACCTGTACCAGTAGAAGTGCTTGTAAGGCTACTGTATAAGCCAGCTATTAAAATGATCTGGTTACAGCATAGCAAGGTGAGGAGAAGAGAGGAGGAGTGAAATACAGAGTGGAGTTAGGAACTAATGAGCAGGTGAGTGGAAACTTCTTAACCTGTTACTGTGCCTTTATCTGTAAGTTTGAGAGTGGAGGCAGAACCTCACCTATAACTGAACTATGCATTTAGCAAGGAGCTATCTCAAAACACAATCAAATGAAGAATATCTGTCAACTGATATATTATGCCAACATGCAATGATGTATGTTAGGGTTTGGCAGTCCATTGCAAGCGTAATCTAAACAGAATGTGTAGCAGTCCAGGGCTTTAGTCCTCTACTCATTACTAATATGATCTATATTTAGTGCACACAGACTCCATTTATCTCATTATTCCATGGGGTATTCAGGTCCTTTTTTTTCTTCATTTCCTTTCCATTTAAATAATGGGAAAATAGAGATAGAGGTAAAAGCTTAAAGTTAGGGCACATACCTACTCCATATGTGGTAGTTTTCTTTTCTGTCATGGGGAAGGTCTAGACATAGATTATTAGCAGCTTTTAAGCTCTAATTTCTCCACTTACTTTTTGATAGTTTTCTTATTCTGAGTAGCATTCCAAGAAACCTTAATCATTTCCCATGATGTTTGTACTAGAGAAGCCTTTTGCTAAACTCTGTGCAACTAAACATGGAAATGAGCATTGCAATAAAGCATCATGTCAAGGTTTATTAAAACTCACTGCCTGGCTAAAACTAAAACAATAGTGAGGCATTTAGTGAAGCACCCAGTCTTCCCCTGTATTAGTTCTGTTATAGCTGCTGTCAGAGCTATCATACTATAACTCCTTAGTCAGAATTATTGAGTATCCTAAGACAAATGTGCTTGTCTGCTGCCACAAGTAAACATGGGTTACACTTGCAAGACTGCAGTTGTCGTTATAATTTACACCACTTCCCTATGTGGAAGAAGGTGCTACATCATAAACACTATTTCCTCACAGAGAAATCATAATTACAACCAACACAGGATAATTATGTTGGTTATTTGGTTTTTATTTTGTGAGTTGCTTGCTTACAAGCTACATGACAGAGATTTCTGCTGTAGTGCTGCATTGGTAGGGTTCTTGTCATTAACCTGTCTGTATTATTTTGAGGGGAACTGGGGTGCCTGCCTTACTGCTACACCCAGGAGTCATCTCCTGCCAAGTGGTAGGTAAATTACTTCCCACAGTTTATCTTGTCCTATGCCCTTTTATAAAGGAACAGCTTGTGAGAAGAGCAATGAAGATGTTTCTTCAACACCAAGTATGCTGGATTTTGATGTCGTTGAATTGTCCAAGCTGTTTTTATGCTGAAGCTGGATTGACTGCTCATAATTTCTTATCCTTCCCACAGTTATGTCTGATGCATATTATGGGCAGCTAAAGTGGGATTACAGCGAGGGTTGAGCACAGGGCTATAGCATTCGGTGTTTGGTGAGCATCCTTGGATTCAGTTGGACCTCAGAGGAAGATACAAACACTCAGTTCATTACAGAATGTAATATTCCTTTACCTTGAAGGCAGTAGAAAAAATCACATAGACTTCTACACCACCTCTAGTTAGAAGATAATTACCTATTTCTCATGGGAGTAACGCACTTTCTAATCTCATTATTCATGATCCCTTCTTCTTACTGCATGGTTTTATTAAAATACCACAGAAATTCTCTCTCTATTCCTTGGAATGCTGTAATCACAGTATTCTCACAAGGTATAATGCATCTTGCAAGAATTAGAGGATGAAATTCTTTTGGCCTGCACTATCAATGAGGTCAGGGTGGGTAATCTTAGAGCTTCCTCGCAGATTCATAAAACCTATGAATCAGTTTCACCTTGTAGATCAGAACAGTGCTTTCTATATGAAGACAGACATTATCAAATGTCTTAGGCATTGCTCCAGAAATATGTTATGGTTTTACATTAAAGAGGTAGTTATTGATCTCTCTATATCAATCAGGGCCTTTTACTTTTCATCAAGTAAATTGATATTATATAGATGGAAATGGAAAGTGGTGCAGTTGATACATTGAAAGGAAGGGAGGCCATCCAGAGGGACCTGGACAGGCTAGAGAAGTTGGCCCATGAAAACCTAGTGAGGTTCAATAAGGCCAAGTGCAGGGTGCTGCATTTGGGTGGGGGCAATCCCAGGTGTTTATACAAACTGAGGGAAGATCTCCTTGAGAGCAGCCCTGCGGAGAAGGACTTGGGGGTCCTGGTAGATGGGAAGCTGGACATGAGCCGGCAGTGAGCGCTTGCAGCTCAGAAGGCCAACTGTGTTCTGGGCTGCATTAAAAAAGGGGTGGGCAGCAGGGAGAGGGAGGTGATTGTCCTCCTCTACTCAGCTCTTGTGAGGCCCCATCTGCAGTACTCCGTCCAGGCCTGGGGCCCCCAGTACAGGAAAGATGTGGAGATCTTGGAGTGGGTCCAGAGGAGGGCCACTAAGATGATCAGAGGGCTGGAGCACCTCTCCTATGAGGAAAGGGTGAGGGAACTGGGATTGTTCAGCTTGGAGAAGAGAAGGCTCTGGGGAGACCTCATTGCAGCCTTCCAGTAATTGAAGGGAGCATATAAACAGGAAGGGGAACGGCTGTTTACGAGGGTGGATAGAGATAGGACAAGGGGAAATGGTTTTAAACTGAGACAGGAAAGGTTTAGGTTAGATATTATGAGGAATCCAGAGCGTGGTGATGCACTGGAACAGGTTGCCCAGGAGGTTGTGGATGTCCCATCCCTGGAGGCATTCAAAGCCAGGCTGGATGTGGCTCTGGGCAGCCTAGTGTGGTGGTTGGTGACCCTGCACATAGCAGAGGGGTTGAAACTAGATGATCATTGTGGTGCTTTTCAACCCAGGCCATTCTATGATTCTACGATTCTATGATTCTATGATTCTATGATATCAGAATAAGCTACAGTCTGGTCATTTTCTTTGTCACATTCACTCATTTTTGCCTTAATATGAAGGGTCTCAGACCACTCAGACTTTGTTTTGTGTTAGTTTTTCTGTAAGACAACTAATAGGTCAGAGGTGCCTTGGTTACAGCTCATTGGTAAATGGCTACTTGTGATCCAGGTTGTCACTGGAGTACTACAGAACCACTTCTTTTCAAGGCAATTCCCATTTTATTTTACTTACCAAAAGAAGCCATTGTCTGCAGATTTGGTAATCATAGACTCATTGAATGGTTGGGTTGGAAGGGATCCTGGCTGCCCCCCACAAGACCAAGCTGCCCAGGGCCCCATCCAACCTGGCCTAGAGTACCTCCATGGATGGGGCATCCACAACTTCCCTAGTCAACCTATTCCAGTTCCTCACCACCATCCGAGTAAAGAATTTCCTTCTAACATCTGACCTAGATCTCACCTCTTTCAGTTTAAAACCATAACCCCTATCCTATCACTAGCAGACTCCAAATAAGGAGCCATGAGTTCTGATCTCAGATCTGGTATTCAAAAGCCATCTGGCCATGGTCCTGGGCAACCTGCTCTAGTTGGCCATGCTTGAGCAGGGGAGTTGGACTAGATAGATCCAGAGGTGCTTTCCACTTTAAACTCTGTGATTCTCTCAAGTTGATTCACCTGTGGCATGAACCTTTTTGTGTGATTAATTAGTTAAATTGATAAATGAAAATGGGGAGAGATAATAGTTGTATTTGCTAGCGCTGGAAGTTTTGAGAGAACTGTAATGTGTGAAAAATCTTTATGTAACTGATAAGCACCGGCATTTATTTCTGACCTCTGGTTGAGTTGTGTGATTGCAACATCAGTAATAGTACCAGACTTGGAGTATATGCTTTTTTATCACTATTTTAAAACATAAATCATTGCTTCTCTCAGCTGCAGAGGATTTGGTCCTGCTAGCAGACTATTTCTAAACTCAACTGGTGCACCTGCTGCTGAAGGTCTGCCCGTTCGGAGCCCTCTTCCCCCTGCTCATCTTCCTGAAGCTGCCGAAGCTCAGCATCGAGGTCCAAGAGGAGCTGAAAATGGAGTGGACAGATTGAAAGGTTTGAAGCTTATTCCAAAGTAACAGTCTTGCTTACGCTTACTATAATGATCATAGAATCATAGAATTTATTTCAGTTGGAAGGGACCTTTGAAGGTCATTTAGTCCAACTACCCTTCAGATATTACGGGTATGTGGAGTCCTCAGTACAGCAGAGACGTGGATCTGTTGGAACGTGTCCAGAGGAGGGCCACAAAAATTATCCAAGGGATGGACCACGTCCCCTATGAGGACAGGCTGAGGGCACTGGGGCTGTTCAGCCTGGAGAAGGGATTGCTCCAGGGTGACCTGAGAGCAGCCTTTCAGTATCTAAAGGGGTGCTGTGAGAAAGAAGAGGACAGACTTCTTAGTAAGTTCTGTTGTGACAGGACAAGGGGAAATGGTTTCAAGCTAAAAGAGGGGAGATTTAGATTGGACGTAAGGAAGAAGTTTTCTACAGTGAGGGTGGTGAGGCACTAGAAGAGGTTGCCCAGAGAGGTGGTGGATGCCCCATCTCTGGGGATAACCAAGGTCAGGCTGGAGCAGGCTTTGAGCACCTGATGTAGCTGTAGATGTCCCTGTTCATTGCAGGGCAGTTGGAATAGATGGCCTTGAGATGGTCTCTTCCATCTCAAACGATTTTATGATTCTATATTAGTTTTATTTGGGTGATAGGGCAGCCTTTGTGCCTCAGTGGTAGTGACACAAAAAGCAACATTCTGATGTGACAGCATCATCACAGTTCAGAGGCAACATGCTTAATGCAGCAGTGAACTTAAGGAGAAATTCAAAATAATGGCTGCTTTGGCATAAAGTTACTCCTCTGTTTACATGAGTTAGCATTGCTGTTAGACTATGTGAATATAGTAGTCTTTCTCCCCTACAAAACACAGGATTTTCAGCTGGAGATGCACTTTGTGATAAATTCTGACTTTTCATTAAAATCAATACCTCTTAAGTTTCTTCATTTATTTATAATTTCTGCAGAGACTGAACTTCATAGTGACAATCTTCAGAGAAAACACAGCAAAGCCAAGACTGGTTCTTCCCATGTGCCTCAGCTCACCAGCTCCAAATCTGTCCTGCCTCCAATCCCCTCTGGGCGAAAGGGCACCAACCCTTGATGGCCATTGCTACCAGTCCTGGTCTCAATCCCACTGAAGCTTTCTGTCTAACAGCAGTACTGAATTTGATAGAATTTCTCTTTGACAAAGCCAAGTCTATCAAAGATTATTTCTAAATCCATTCCTGATTAACTCTCCAAAAAAGTTATTTATTTATAACTTTATTAAAAAGTAATTTCTCTGTTTCCCAATACTAGAAATGATTTCCCTAGGCATTCTCAGCTGGGAAATGCTGTAGAATTTTTCCTCACCACCACAAGTCCGTATCTTCTGTTAATTTATTTATTTCCTCCCCCTCTCATTTTATAGATTTAATTGAGGTGTGGAAGCATAAGAGCTTCTGGTTATATTGCCTGTGCTGTAGGATTAGTGAATTATTTTGAAGAGTGATTTTGGGAAAGGTTCAGGGTTGTTGGTAGTGAAAACTGGTTGCAAGTTGTTAGGTTTTTTTTTAATAAAATGTTTTTTCTTAAGAGAGGAGACAGAATTATTTCATTTGCACATGTATTTATAGAAACAACCTCAGCAAAATTACCAGGATTTGTGAGAACTGGCTGAAGCGGTAAGTGGAGATTTGTTTTTCTATATGTGGAACAGAGCTCTGACAAGTAAATAAAACTCTTGAGTCGATGTATGTCCTGATTAATTTCCATTGCCATCCATTTATAGAGCAGATAGTGTGGCCCTTTTCCTGAGCAGCCTACCCAGGAGAAGGCTGTTTGCTATTTACATTACAGAGGTCCTCAGTAGTCTTTGCGTGCATAGAAGAGGATACATCTCACTGCCACAGTGCAGACTCGTGTCCTTGGAACAGCTTTGCAGTATCTCACTATGCCTGTTCAGAATGTGGCTGAGTGATTATGTTGTTTAAATAGGATGAACTGAGCAAAGTAAGTAACGAGTAGATTCAGATACCCTGACCTTAAATTCCAGGCAAGCTTGTAAAACAGCTCAGCCTTTTATTAAGTAACTTCCTTTCCACACTGCAGCTGGCCATATCCTCAAGCTGAAGCACAGCCCTTCAGAAGCACCAGTTGTTACCACTTTGGGGCAGAACAAAAAGCAGGGCTGCTCTGCTGGGTTCAGGAGGTGTTCAAATAGCTGAGGCTGCAGTTTGAACCTTGATGGCTTTGACCATGACATCACAGCCAGGTGAGTGCCTGTCTGCCACTGCAGTGTCACAGTATCTTCAGCAGATCTCTGCATGGCTGTGTTGTCTCTATAAATACCTTTGCAGATGTTATCCTGGTTGTTACGGCCGACTGCACGCTTGATTGACATGGATGCTGATCAGTGCATCAGTTTGTGCTGTTGTACAGGTGATAGTAGTATTGCTAATGCCATGGTTAATGAATATGTACAAGGTACCTTGTGTTTCACAGCAGAGCCATGGGTGATCACATACAGCTCCTAGCTGAGCCTGGTAACAGAGCTGCTTAAATTAGGAAGGCAGTGCAGATGGATCAGTTGTTTTGTTCTTTGTTTTTTTTCCTGGACACTAATTTCTGTATGTCTGGAAAATAAGGGCAGTGGTGGGTGACACCCCAGCTACATCAGTGTCTCCTTTGGGGTTTTGGTTGGCTTACTTGGGTTTGTATCAAATAATAATAGAACATGTATCAGAATAACATAACTGGAAGAGAATTTGCAAGCAATTACTGAACCCCGAGCTCTCAAATACTTCCAAATGTGGGACATTCCATGGGGTTACTCATCCCCAGTGGGCAAATAGATCATGGGATTTTAAAAATACCAGAGAGAATCTCAGGTTAGAAACATGCTGAAGCCAATTCAGCCAAATATTCAATTTCATAGATTGTTCGAGTTGGAAGGGACCCTTAGAGGTCATCTGGTCCAACTCCACTGCCCTGAACAGGGATACCTACAGCTCAGTCAGTGCTCAGAGCCCTGTCCAACCTGACCCTGAATGTCTCCAGGGGTGTAGCACCTACCACCTCTCTGAGCAACCTGTTCCAATGCTTCACTACCTCACTGTAATCTTTTTCCTCTTATATCTTTACTCCCCTCTTTTAGTTTGAAACCATTTCTTGCCTTCCCTCCCCAACATTTTACCTCCATGCAGTCTTGCTTGCTTTCCTCTCACTTCCCAGCAGATTACAGATCAAGTTGCTCACCCAATTTACAAGATTCCCAGCAAAAACCATGTTATGTGGACTTGTCCTTTGCCCACTGCACCCTGAAGCGTGGAACATCTGGCCCGCTCAGAAGGCAGCAGTGCTGTTGGATTGCCAGCATGCAATATTTATGTTCAGCAGATTGTGAAGCTTTGCAGTTCGGTGTTCTTAGTTTAGAGGGTTTATTTTTGCCTGAAAGTACAGAACTTGCAACTCAGTGCCTTTTTATTTATAGGCTGGCAGATAAAAGCGGGGCTGTTTCAGGGAACTCTGTTTTCATTGGCAGGAAGCGTGTTTGGATTACAGCAGAGTAACACCTTAAGTTAGTCATAGTCAAGTCTCTGAGTCCTGAATTTTACGGAGGGGAGCATAACAAGCTGTTTAATTTCCCTTTTCTTTTTTAAATTAAACATTCAGCATCCAATAAAATCCATACTGGTGCTTTCTGCCACGTGAATGGAAAAGGCTTTACCAGCCTTTGCTCGAAGGATGGAGTGTTGGATCTTTGAGATGAAGCAGAGAAGACTCTGCTTATGCAAAGGTGTTTTGGAAAGTTGAAGGCAGCTCTTCAGATTGGATGTTGGAGGAAAACTTCTCCAGAAGTGTGAGTGGGCATTGGAAGAGGCTGCCCAGGGAGATGCGAGTCCCCGTCCCTGGAGGTGTTCAAGAAATGTGGAATTGTGGCACTGAGGGACATGGCTTAGTGGGCAGTATTGGTGGTAGGTGGATGGTTGGACCAGATGATCTTAGTGGTCTTTTCCAACCTTAATGATTCTATGATTCTGTTATCCCCATTCCTCCCCCAAGCCCATAGCAACATGGTAAGAGTAACCGTGGGTGGCGTAGGACCATGTGGATGCTGTAGGACAAGGAGCTGCTGAATTAAGGAATGATGAGTGTGTTGGATAGATGTAAGAGTAGAGTGTATTAATTCATTTATTAATTCAGACCTCTTCCAAAATGAGGGGATATGAAATTTGTTGGCTAAAAGTTTGTTTTACAACTCAAGAAAGACTTCCAGAGGTCCGTAAGTGTCTCTTCCTGCAAATTGCTGAGCACGTTGAGTGCTAGAGGTGGAGATGCTCCATGGACCAGGAGAATGTAGACAGCCAGGGCAATCAGTTACGGGCTCGGTGGAAGATGAGAACAGGAGACAAGTGCTGGCTCAATTCTCCAGCACCCACCTCCCAAATTAGACAGTTGGACCTGGGAAGAAATGGACATAAGATTGTTTTGCTATGTTTGGACCATCACTGCCTTGCTTCCTCCCCCACTAACGTCACTGATACAGGCTAGTAGAGGCTTGATGTGAGGCTTGATGTGAGGATACTGTGAATCCAGCAGCTACACCTTTTTACTTATACTCTTTTTCTAATATTTTCTGGAAACAGATGGTGAAGAGTTGGTTTGGATTGACCAAAGGGATCCTTATTCCTCTGCCAAATGCCCACATCCATGTCTAAAAATACCTTACTGAAGCACTGCGTCGCATCCCGGCAGCAGCTGGCTGCCCTGCTAGCTCTGCCTGCTCCCTCAGGAGCTTGTCTAATTGAATATGCTGCATAATATGCTGCTAATTTGGCAGCTGTCAAACTTAATTACAGTATGTTTTTTTAACAGTAGAGCAGTGGGGGTGAGAGAAGTTGTTGCGTGGTGTGATTACACCAACTGACCATGTTTCTCTTTGCATCCCTCACTTAAGGGAGATCTAAAAAAGGGTTTGAAGAAGGCCCATTTGGGTCCTTTATTGTTCTCACCCCACACACATTCAACAGCTCCAGCTCTTCCAGCAGTGTTGGGTCTGTTTCCTAGCCACTGTTTCCACATTGCTGCATTTGCAAACCCAACTCAAGTGCCCATTCCATTGGAGCTGGAGCTTAAGCATACGCTTCTTGCTACCCACCATTAGGCTCTGCAGTAAATCCTGCTGCTTGGACATACCCTTTTGGTAACCCTCCTGAAATATTTCAAGCTTCTGAGATATTTGTTCTGTCTCCTGTAAGGTGGAGAGAGAAGAGCCCTCGTTGCTGAGCCTGAATTTCTTTATTGCTGTGGGGAGGAGGGGGAGGCAGCTCCTACATTTTTATCATTCTTGCTTCTCCCCGCTTATACCTCAGAGCAAGTAGAAGCATGAAGGTATAAATCAATGTCCTTCAGAGGCACAAGAGCTCCATGGTGAAAAATCCCCTGTGCCAAAGATACTTCCAGAGATGATATCTTCTCTTTGGACCCACATGGCAATCTTGTGCTTCCCTGCTGATACCAGCACAGAGGCCATTCCTGTCCAGGGTACATCAAGACAAGGAGAGATTTCCTTTGGTTCAAAAGGAGCCTGGAGTGGTTTTTCCTTTATGAATCCCATGTGTTGTGGCTTCCAGTGGTCAGCCATGGAGACCATGGAGGGCTGTGCTGCTTTCCTTCCCTTACTTTTAATATGGTCTGATAGTGACAGGACAACGGGGAATGGTTTTAAACTAAAAGAGGGGAGATTTAGGTGAAATGTGAGGATCAAATTCTTTACTCAGAGGGTGGAGAGCCCTGAAACAGGCTGCATGAAGAAGTTGTGGATGACCCACCCCTGGAGGTGCTCAAGGGCAGGTTGGATGAGGCCCTGGGCAGCCTCATCGGGTAGGGGGCAACCACCCCATGGCAGGGTTTGGATCTGGGTGGGCTTTAAGGCTCCTCCCAACCCACCCATTCTGTGATCCTGATGGAAGACATCTCTGCTTTACGTAACATTCGGTGTCCCCTTGTTGGTTCAAGGCGTCACCAGCCATCAGCTCTGTGCTATGCTTTGGGCAGCTACCAGCCCACGGATTATTTCCACCCATGGTGACTCAAAGCAGTGTTAACCCTTTGTCTGGGCATGGAAGACAACATTCATCTTCCCATGGCTGTCCCCAAGCACCTCCTCCATGGGAAATGGGACCGTGTGTTTCTGACAGATGCTCCTACTTTGCCTCCTCTCTCTGTCTTTAAAAGGGTAAATTAACATGCATTCCCTGCACTGCTGTCCTTTGGTCAGTGCAGGGTCAGCGCATCCATCTTCCAGCTGCTCAGAAAGAGCAGGGGGTGAAGGGTGAAGCCAAGTTGCTTATAATTGTATGGAAGAGAGAAAATAATAATAATTACAAAAAATTTCCAGCACGTTTTGGAGAAGGAAGGGGACCAGAAGGGACCCACGACCCTGGGCCATGCTGGAGGCAAAAATAATGGCTCTATATCCTCCAAGCTGTTCCTCTCCCAGGTTTCCCATGTCAATAAATCTCACCTTCATACTCTCTTGGGCTTCAGCTGCTGATTTATGATTGCTATGATGAAAGATGCTGAACAGAAACTAACTGTGTGGTTCCAAGTGATTTACAGAGACAGCTGTATCCCCCTCCTTCCCCTCTCATTTAATTTAGTTTCGGGAGTAAGTTTTTTACACCTTGGAAGTGACAGAGATCTCATGGAGGTTCCCAAAGGAGTTCAAGACTTTCCCTCTCACTTTAATAGAAAAAATTATCCCTTGTTTTTCTCCATCCCACCGTGGTGGGGCCATGGTGAGGACAGATTGAAAGTATTAATAAACACGAACCTGGATTTACTGAAAGGTAAAGATTTGGAACAGAAATGTTGAGTTGATGAAAGCAGTGCCCAGCCAATGAGGATTTATTAAATGAATGGCTGCCAGAGTCTGGGGAAAGATGACTTGTTGAGTTAGAAATGTATGTACTTGGTAACTGCTTGGGAGTTGTACTCCCATTGACACAGTGAGCTGGGGAGGTTTGAGGGGTTCATTTGCTGTTTCTACACTTTCTGGGATAAAACTGTGGCAAGTGAAGCAATGCAGCATGGACAAGATTTCCAGGAGCCTGAAGCAACCAATGGGTCTAGTCTGGGGTCTTCAAATCCTGCTGGTGTCCTCAGCACCAACTGATTTGGGGTTCCAGCTCAAACTGAGCCATGGCCCCAAGTCCAGAACACGGGCACCTCAGCTGCCCAACTCCGCAGGTCCAGACTTGGCTGCCCAACTCACCCACTGAGTGCAATTAGGACTGTTAGTGGATATCATTTATTATAAATGCAGTTGAATAGGAGCCTTCCCCGTGGCCACCTTTTCCCTCTCCTGCCATCTTCCTCTTCCTGCACTCAGCTCAGATCTCACTTAATTTCCTCCATCAGTAGGAACCAAGGCTAAAAGGGATGGACACAAGGGGACAAGACAGGTGGTCGTGGTTTAGGGCTGCAGAGGAGCAAAACAGCCACCCCACCATTCTGTCGGCACCATAGATGTGTAACTCATTATTGTTTTAGCTGCATTTCCCTTGTGCAAGATGGGAGTGCCCAAAGTGGATGCCCCTTCCCTGGAGGTGCTCAAGGCCAGGTTGGATGGGGCCCTGGGCAGCCTGATCTGATGGGTGGCAACCAGACCATGGCAGGGGGGTTGGAAGTGGATGAACTTTAAGGTCTCTTTCCAACCTAAGCCATTCTCTGCTAAGTAGAGGAGAGGGCAGTTGTCCCCCATGAGCACCAAAGTCTGTCACGGTAAGCCCATGGGCACTGGGAAGGCAAACTGGGCAGACACACAACTGGGGCTGTGTTGATGGGCTCATCCTATGAATCATGGCATAACCAAGAAAGTCCTACAGCATGCTTTGCCACAGGACACCTTGTTGCTGGCATTGTTCCATTAACCATGGCATAACCACTAGCTCAGGAACATCCCAACCATCTCCTTCTGCAGGTCCTTTATTAGGCTTTTCCTTCCAGCAGCGTTGCCAAGAAAAACACATCTCCTGCTGTGTGCCACTGGCAGGGAAAGGAGATAAGGCTGAGTTCTTCCCTTGAAGCTCAGCAAGACTGAGCCATTCCTACCTTTCCTCATATTAAAGGGAGGATAAATTGTGTGTTTTCAGAGCCCCAGTAATTTTCTGATCGCCGTCAACCGACTGCCAGAAGCAAAGTAATGCAAGGAGAAACAAAAGGACCCTCGTGCTTTGAACAGGAGATATTTATTTTGTTCAGCAAAACAAAACCCCAACAACGCTGAAAATACCCCCGAACCCAACCAGCCAACCCAAAAGCTGTCAATCCAAAGCGCTGGTCTAAAAGCATCTTGGCTCATCACTTTGCCTGCCTCTGCTAAAAAACGTGTCCTATCACCATCATTTCTCTTGCAAACGTAAAACCCAAAAAGATCAGCACCCCCATTCTGGGTGGGGAGGATTCAAATACTATTTTTGGCTATTGGGGTGCTTCTGCATGGACCTTCCCTTCACCTCACAGCCAGGGGAGCTCTCCCACAGCAGGAAGGGAATCGCTGACACTTCCACAACAATAAATACTTGGAAACACAGAGAAACACTACAGACAGTTAAAAAAAGGATGGGCTAACAGCAAAAATATGACCCATGATCGATACCTGGTTTGAGAGAATTACAGCTTAAAAAAAGGAACCCAAACATCCCCAGATGTACCATCATCACACAGAAATGGGTGGCAACATGCAATTCTGTTGATACAAAGGGCAACAACCTAGAGAGTAGGCTATGTACAGTATGTTACAGGCACTCAGGCACCTGCTCAGCTGTTGTTTTGCTAACTCCTCAACCCAGGCTGCAAAAACCACAGCCACGAGCAAGAGCTGAGCTGCATGAGATGCAGGGAAGCTGTTGGGGAACAGTTTCCACGTCCAGCAAATCCTTGGAAATATCCCATTTCTGATGCAAAATACAAAAGGTTTTTTCAGGCTCGGGAGAAATCAAACCAGAAGGACAAAACCTTCATCATTCTGGGACCTGAGCTGCAGGTCCCAACAGCTACTGGTTCTGGCTGGGGTGGACTTAATGCTAACAGTAACCAATGTTTAACCTATTGCTGAGCAGCACAGGGTCAATGCTTTTTTTCCCCCACTCTGCCCTCACTGTGATTAGGCCATGGATGGGTAATAAGGTGGTGGACAGCCACACAGCTGCTCTCAGCAGCAATAAAATGGAAGGGAAGGAGTTTTGGGATGGTAGCCATTGCTTGGGGAGTGGTTGGCACTGGTTTAACTGGGAGGCAGCGAGGGGATTGTCTTTGCATCTTGTTTGTTTTTCATTCCTCCTCTTTTCTTTGCTTACTAGCAATACCCACAAGTACTCCAGGTTTTGCTTCTTCTACTTCCCCCTACACCCAGGGCCGTTTGGTGCTTTGTTGTTGACAGGAGCAATTCACAACCAGCGCAACCGCAGCTCTCTTGTTGGAGGGGCTGCAAATACTGTAGCCAAAAGCCATGAGGATGTTGGTGATATCAGAGTTTAACTGCTGTCCTCCCTTGGCCAAGCTTGATGTGATCAGCTTGACACTACCGGATGCTCTCATGGCTGAGTAGGGGAAGCATCACAATGAACTAACCACGGTGCTAAAGGAAAATCAAGACAATAAAATCCATGCATGTGCTCCCCTGCTGCTCCAAGACCAAGAAAGACAAGGCTGCTCTCCAACCTTTGCTCTGCTTAACCATGAACAGCTCCTAGAACAGTGCTGCCCTTCACCTTGCTGGAAGATATGCATCCAAAGCTCTTGCAGGTTTTCCATGTGTCATGCAAGAGGTGATGTTATGGGACACTGGTCCTGCACCAGGTGGATGCATAGAAATGAGTGAAGCTGATCCCCAAGGAGTGGGAGAAGGAAGGGGAGGGCCAGGTGAAGGGACAGGAAAAGCAGCCCTTTCCCAGGAACAGAAGTAAGCTCAGCTGTTCTGGCCCTTCTGAAATGCCTTGGCAATGTTTGTACCCTGAGGTATGTAGTGATGGGGCAAGGGGTAACCATTTTAAAATAAGAGTTAGATTTGATGTTAGAAGGAAATTCTTTACTCTGAGGGTGGGGAGGCACTGGAACAGACTGCCCAGAGAAGCCGTGGAGGCCCCATCCCTCAAAGTGCTCAAGACCAGGTTGGATGGGGCTTTAGGCAACCTCATCTAGTGGGAAGTGTGCCTGTCCATGGCAGGGGGTTGGAATTAAGGGGTTCATAAAAGGTTCCTCCCAAGCCAAATTGTTCCATGATTCTACACTGGGGTGTCCCAGGCACACAGGTGGTTCAGCACAACTCACTGCAGCTGACCGTAGGTAACAGATCCCCCTATGGCCACACTTGGGATGATGGAAAAAGGAGGAAGACATGGCTGAAAAGTGACCTGCACTAAGGACTACCAGAAGCAGGTACCCCTGACACCCTCCACCTCATTAGGTATCAGCACAACATCATGATATTAGTGACAGGAGCTTGGTGGCATAGAGATAAGTCCCCAGAGCCACTCCCTGGTAGAGAGTCTACCAAGCAGACTGGAGAAGGTGGAAGCTATGGGTTGTAACCAATGTCCTCCCAGCAAAAGTGGTAGGATCAGGCAACAAGGACTCTGTTAACAGCCAGGCCTGGCATTTCCAGTGTAACTAAAAACTTGTTCCATAAACAGCAGTGTCTGGTGGCTCCCTGGGGCTCAGCCATCCACTACAGTAACCTGGCTGTTAGAGGACGGCACCAAATGGGCTCAGGGTTCAGCTCAACAAAGCTGGGAGGACTGGAGAAAAGCACGACAAGGTTGGGATCCTAATCAAGAACCGGGTCAGCTTTTAAATTACTTTAAAAGGGTGATTTAAATGTGAAAGGAAAAAAAAAGGGGAGGGAAGCAAAAGGGGTTGCATAAAAAAATGCACCCTGTCAAAAGTAACCGTATCCTCCCACCACGATCCGTTATTCCAGGCAGGTTCCCAGCAGAGGCTCCATGTTTCCCAGGAGCTTGGCACAGCCAACACCTCCCCTGTGTTATAAAAAGGACCCCCTTCGGGGGGATTTCCTGCAGCTCTGCTCTATAAAACAATAAAAAGGTCTCTGCAGAGAGTAACCAGCTGCTACTCCTCCTTCGGCCTCTTCCTCCAGCGGGCCAGGAGGGGCCCGAGGCTGTTCCACACCTCTGTGTACATGAGAGTCCCCACGAAGACGAAGGCAGTGCCCAGCCAGTGCCAGGCCGTGAAGGGGTTGCGGAAGTAGAGGATGGAGAAGATGAGGCTGACAAACTTGCGCAGCGTCACCACCAGCGTGACGGTGAGGGAGGTGCACTCCGTGGTGAGGATGAAGACGCCCCGAATGCAGACGTATCTGAGTGGGTGGGAAGTTAGGGGGCATCAGAGCTGAAAAGGGAGGTTCTCCTAGCCTCAGGAATGCTAAGGCTTGGGCAATGGGTAACCCCAGTTTGGTTATAGAGGGAATAAAAGTCCCTTCTCAGCTAAGCTCTTAACCTCAGGGCCACCCTGGATTCTCAAAATCCCCTTCAGCCTGCTCTATGGGAAAGCAAAACTCCTCCACTAGAGTAGCCAGAGCTGATGTGCTTGCAAAAGGTTAATGGCACACAGGGTTTGCAGTTCTTGCAATGGAGCTAAGGGAAACTAAAATCAGACTTCTCAACCTGTAACTAGTAGTGGATCAGCAGAAGTCCGCTTTCCTACCTAAGGGGGCAAAGGAAAGGCAGATAAATGGGGTGGTCTCATGGAGGGGCATGAGCAGCTATAAGGCACACTAACCTGACAACAGTGAGAAAATTGGTAACCCCGTTTTCCAGGGTATCTTGGCTTCATCAGACTTGCAGATCTGCCCTTGCTGCCTGGGAGACTGCACACAGACATGAGTGGCTGTTACCACTTCTAAATGGCTGGCAGAACCACTGTGAGCTTTTACCAGCCAGCCTGGCCCTGGGGAGGTGGTGGCAGATTTCAGCCATCCTGGAAAACGCTGAAGTTCCAGGTTGAATTCCACTCTGCATTTTCCAAGAGTTACACAAACATCAGCTCCCGATATGCAGGAAAGGCACCAAGGGCTCAGCATCCCCAGCCCATTTCACCTCTCCCATCATGCTGCTATCTCCACAGCTTATCTCAAGCTGCACATTGGAAGGATACTGAGTGATGACATTCATGAGGAGGTAGAACCACATGATTGGCATGGTCAGCCCAATCACTGGGATCTGGAATGGCTCTGTGGGGAGAAAGGACAAGGAGGTCTCTCAGCAGCAATTAGTTCAAGAAAAATGTATCTGCTGTAGGCACACAAAGTGTGGGCCACAAGGGAGCAAGGCTTGCTAATGCTAAGAGGAGATGCAAGGAGAGAGAACGTCCCTCCTGTCCATGAATGACAAAAGATTCATCCAGCACTTTCCAGAGGACAGAAAGGTACAAGAACAAGGCTCCATCTATGCAACACTCACCAGACTGGCTGAAGAGAACTGCATGGTGGTAGATGTTTGGGGCCAGGAGGACAAAGCCAGGGAGTGGTAACGCGTGCTGGGAAGAAAAGGTAAAGAAAGACATGATGTTAATAGATCATGTGAATCCACTCACTTCTCATCCTGAAAAACCAGCCTCACACATCTCTGTGGATGAGAGTGCACGCTTCACTGCTCTACCTTCACAGAATGTGATCCTTTGGATTTCTGCCCCAGGAATATTGCCTGTTTTTAACATGCTCTGTGCACCTATAGCAGCAAAAAAACCTCCTCCCTCTAGGAAGCAAAGGGGGAAGATGGGATCTTAGAATCGTAGAATGGCTTGGGTTGAAAGGGTCCTCAAGGATCATGAAGCTCCAACCCCCCCACCACAGGCAGGGCCACTAACCTCCACATTTAATACCAGACCAGGCTGCCTATCCAACCTGGTCTTGAACACCTCCAGGGATGGATGGGGCATCCACAACCTCTCTGGGCAGCTGTTCCAGCACCTCACCACTCTCTCTGTGAAGAACTTCCCCCTGATGAAGAAGGATCTACTACAGCCCAAGTATACAGGCTGTGAATTCCACCATGCAAAGCACTGTTGTAGAGAAGTCAGCAGTCTGCTGCTGAGCAGGGGAAATTCAGAAAGCCAAGCCTCCCATCTTGTTAAAATTCACTGCATGGGCTGCGCCTCCAAAGGAAACTTTTGGGGTCTGAGGACTACAGGTAGCTGAAACCACTATCATTTGAAGTAGCTCACAGGGCTGCCTGTATGGATCTGAGTGCCGGGTGGGAGTGAAAGGGTCCCTGAGCAGCAATCTCTGCCCAGTAAAAGAAACAGAAAAGATGCAGTGACTCACATTGTAAAAAAGGGCCTCTTTGGAGTGCTTCCCAAACTGCTTGTACAGCGTCTCCTGGAAAATCCCCATTCTTGCAGACATGAGGAGGGCGAAGGTGAGTGCAGCAATACCTGGAAGAGAAGCACAGCATGAAAACATTGCTTAAGCACGGCTCAGCTCAAGTCAACCAGCCTGAGGACTCCTGTGATTTGGCTTTCAGTGAAAGAAAACATCGAGAGAAGACAAAACTCCCAGACTTGGCAAGATGGGCAGAAAACTATTAATGGTCCTTGGGACACAGGTATCTTATTTGCAAAGCCTGAGATGCCAAGACAGTCCTGAATACATCAGCTCTTAAAAGCAGGGACACAGCCCTGGAAAGCAGAGTTGGTGGAATATACAGTTACTTGTAACTGTGGATGAAATATCAATCCCAGGTTCCCTGAAAAGCCATCAGTAAATGTAGGCTGGAGATATAAAAACTCAACTGCCAGACTGTAGTGTCCTCCATGAAGCACTGTGCTGAGTTAAAACTTGAACTGGCAACTGCTCCTCTTCCTCACTGCTGCATAGCTCACAGCCTCGGGTACATCAGGCAGGGAGGAATCAAGAAGGTACCTGCAAACATGCCTGACTGTAGTCTCATTCTCTCACTACACTACTACCTTGCAGCAATCCTTCAGGTGCTGTATTTGACTTGTTGGCCAAATGAACAGCACCTCCTTGCACAAAGCTGTTAACGAGTGCCACAAACTCCCACTTTTTGCAAACCAACACCTACTGGAAGCTCAGCATAACACCAGTACATGGACTTCCACCACAGTCTGCTTTGCTCAACCCACGTGGCCAAGGATGAGACCTCAGAGAGCTGAGCCTTTCCTGCATCTCAGCAGGGTTGGCTGGAGATGTGCTCACATACCTAGCAGCCACCACAAGAAAACATGGAGTCCATCCTCTTCATTCAAGCTGGAGTCGGATGCCTGGTGGAGAGAGACACAGCAGTCACCATGAGCTACTACAGCTCTGCATTCCTTCAGGCCTGCCTCTACCTCATTCCTGCCTTGTGTTATGCTTCAAGCAAGCCCATAAAGAAGAGAATGCCCACTCCAGAGTCGCTTCCTCAGCTGAATGGAGGTGACAGCAACTACAGCACATTTTGTTTTCCACTCTGCTTTGAGGAACAAACCAGATTCCAGTTAAAAATATAAATGTCTGATCAAGGAAGGCGTTTTTCTTAAAGGAATCACCTGGCTTGGCCAGAGATTGAACTCTTCAACAATAAAAATTATCAGTACTGCTTAGAAAGCTCTCAGAGATGGCCCACTGGCAGTCTCTGCTGTCCACATGTCAGAGTGGGCATAGAGGAAAGAACAAGGGCTCTGGCCAAGTCCCACTTAGGTACTAAAACTGGCCGGTACTTAGGTACTAAAACACACCCATTAAAGGTTAATCTGGACTAATACAGAGTAAGGCTGTAAAGCACAGACCCTAACCCTCAGACACCCTGAGAGTATAAGTAGCTATGAAATGATGGCATTCTTTGTGCTTGACAGCTATCCAGTCCCTCAGAGCTGGATGAAGTGAAACCAGTTTTCACTTGACTGCCACTTTATACCACTCTTCTGTCTCCAGCTGACAAGATCAGGCTGTGGATGCTGACCCAAAGAAAGCCCAAACTGGTGCTACCCATGGATTTTCTTCACTCCCTCCTGTTCTCCAAGCTTATGTACTTCATTTCAAGGGTCAGAGAAAGTCATGTTGGATGACAGCAGATCTGGAAAACTGTGAAACCTGACAGGCTCTTCCAAGATAAAGAGAGCAAGGAATTAAAATGGCTCACTTTTGTTAAGGATTTTCTTGCTCCTAACACACTGCAGTAAGGGGAAGAGAAAATAGCTCCTAGCTGTTATCTGTGTGGCAAAAAAATAATGGATTATTCTCAGCAAAAAGCAACCTGAGTAACACAGGGCAAGGCATCTGTAATTAAGCCACATGCACGTGTTTTCCTTCCCTCTGGCCCACTGAAAAATGAGGAGACTGCAGGAACAAATCATTTCAGGGAGCAGATCTAGGAGACATCTTGCCTCTCCATTAACACTCAGGCAAAGGGAATTACTGATGAAGGTGCCCAGGGCAGCTCCTCCTGTCAAAAAGGTTCATAGCTGTGACTTCAGGCCCCTTCCAATCCTTACCACTTGCTTTGCAGACATGAAAGTGCAGGTAAAGATCCCCATGGAAACCAGGGCTATGGACATGTATTTTGACAAACTGTATCTGCACAGGAGAGAAGAGAAATGTCAGTGATCCAGCTCAGATTTTCATGGTTCATCTATTTCTCCCTTGCTTTGTATTTTGTTCTATTACACTGTTATGGACTTGGCACAGTGGGCACAAACCCTTTACCCAATGCTGGACATTGCTGGGGACAGAAGGCCAACTTACTGAGCAGAGTTCATAAAGAAGCAGCAGCCCAGACACGTTGGTGTGTTATCAACACTGTCTTATGGGCTGCTATGAAGAAAGTTAACTCCATCTCAGCCAGTGTCAGTAAACCAAGTAGAAGAGAAGTAAATGTGAGATGGAAGAGGAAAGAAAAGAGCTAACAGTGGTCTGCAGCCATGTTTAGAAACTCTCTCTCCAGTCTACACTTGCCTTACGTGAAGGAGTGAGGGGCAGTGGGAGTGTTGAAAAGGACCTTTAGTCCAGGCATACCCTGTGCCTCATCTTCACTATCAGTAAAACAAGGATATTTATGCGGAAAGGGGAAGGCACTTAACATCAGTCAGGATTAAACCAATGGCAGTGCACTGTGTGATGGTGTAAGAAAAGTGCTTGTGATTTACCTTTTCTTCAAGATGATGATGCCTAGAGCCATGCTTGCTATGAGAGAGCCCTGGGGAAAGGAAAAGAAAGAGAGAAAAACAAAACATAAGGTCAGCATGATAGAATTCCTTGCACTGAGGCGCCTGCCTCAGACAAATAACCTTGAGCTCAGTACAACCACCATGAAAACACCAAGTGAAATGGCAGAACGGGATCAGGGAGTCTGACAGGGGAAAGGGAGTCTCACTTCAACTATCAGAAAGGGAGAAATCAAGCCAGGTGTTTTGGGAACAAGGATCTCCTGGCCCATGGACCTTCCCTTTCTTGGCCCACTCCCAACACTCCATGTGCTACAGAGCAGCATGCAGCCAAGCCACTGTGTTTTTAATTGGGAACAGGAGTGCAGCTGCAGAGATGGACTGCAGGGCTGCAATACACGAATCCCTCGTGGTTAATGCAGGACAGGGCTCCTACAGCACTGCCTGTTTTTCTTCTTTTTAATGTCTCTTGACTGCACGTATCTCACTGCTGTGACAAGTTGTGGAAGAAAAGCCTCCAGCCAGCAGATGTGCCCAGCAGATTTTGTTATTCCCAGCAACCAGGGCTATATTTTCTTTGGTTTTAATAGATATTTTTAGCCAGATGCTCACGTGCAAACACTTAAGTGAAGATGCATTTTAATAGCATCTTATAAAGCAGAGGCCCAGAGAGGAACAGTACATATGGCCAAATCCATCCTCTCTGACCTAAGGCATTTAACAAAGGCACCTACTCTAGAACATGAACCATTCTGTTTAATTATGAGGTGGAAAGGAAAGCTGAGTCCCTCCGGCCAGCAACTGAGCCCATGCAAGTCTGACAGACAGATCTTGGGCTTGGTTTTGTCACTCTTAGTTCCTCATCACCTCAGGGAAGATGATGTTCCAGCTTCAGTTTCCTCATCTGTCTAGGGACATTTAATGGTTAACATTATGAAAGTAAGACTTAGAGCTGAGCCATCACAGCAAGGTTGCTCTCCCCACAGTTAAGCTGGAACTTAGTTTTTGCATAGGATTTTGTCATCAGGTGAATCAGAACACATGCACCAGAGACGGTGCTTGCAGAGGTGATGGGAAGAGATGTCACATGAGGTAGGAAAGGACAGCACGGCAGTACTCACTGATCTGAAGATCATGTGCAGTGGCATGGCAATATTTAAGTTCAAAGCATAGTTATTCACCACACTGACAGTGAAGAACATGGCCACCATGATGAGGTAGTACCTGGAACACAGACACAAAGTGGTGGGCAGCAATATCAGTCCACGGCTGTGCACGCTGGGACACACCTGGAACAGGCTGCCCAAGGACATCGTGGATGCCCCATCCCTGGAGGCATTCAAGGCCAGGCTGGATGTGGCTCTGGGCAGCCTGGTCTGCTGGTTGGCGACCCTGCACATAGCAGGGGGGTTGAAACTAGATGATCACTGTGGTCCTTTTCAACCCAGGCTATTCTATGATATGGTACTGTGGTATAAGAGACAAGTGGCACAAAGAGAGGCCTGGAGCTGAGGAGGAACCCACCTAACTCTTGGTCTGTGACAAGAACAAAGAGATCAGTACAAGAAAGTGAAATTGGAAGAGGGCTGATCTACACCAGCTCCCTTGTGCCAACTGCAGAAGCAAAAGGGAGCTGAGGATACCCCAGCTGGAATCTCTTAGCGTGGACTTCACCCAGACCCCTTTTACCAAAGGACTATGGTTTAAGAGAGGGCTTGATTTGAGGAATTCAATTTCTGCCAGCAGTCATCACTACCCTGAACAAAAGGAGAAACCATTCAGATCTAGGCTGAACACATCCACGGTCCCACACCTAAGCTAGGGAGCTCCTTGCTGTCATGCAGCCATGAATGGCACTTGCCCTGCATGAGGATCTCTGTCCCAAGTGCTGAGCACAGCATTCTGCTAAGGAACCCCACAAAACTTCCCCATGTCACTCCAATTACAGAGTGCCAGAGAGGAGAGCATGAACTTACCAGGCTATACCTGGGACAAATTAAGTCCCAGTGAAGAAAAGTGAAAGTGAATCCAGCTAGATTTCCAGTCCAGCTCTCCCTTCCACATCCACTGCCCCTGAGAGACAGCGAGCTCCTCAACCACAACAGATCCTTAAAAGTACAGAATACTGCCCTGTTTCTCAGACAGGTGCATATCTGACAGCAATTTCCTATTAAGTATTCTCACTAAAAAAAGGGAGTTTGTATTTTACGAGGCATGACAGGTCCTCAATGAGGCTTTGCAAATGCTGCAGAATGGATAGGATTTAGACAGGATAAACGGATAAGCCATTTTATTAAACACTCCTTGAGATAACTGAGCCAGTCAATTTGCAACAAGTGAAAACATTCAGGTCCACTGTACCTCATTGGTATGGCTGGTTGCTTCCTCCCAAAGTTGGCTTCGAAGATAAAGCCTTCCGCTGCAATAAATAGGAACTGGGAGAATGTCACTATGTTCCCACATCCTGGAAACTGCCTGCAGGTGTGGAGAAGAAAGACAAGCATCAGAGCAATGTCACAGAGCATTGGGCTGGAATAAAATCTGGCTAGCAGCTCGCAATCCCACAGTGAGCATCAACCTGGAGGGGCTCCACTGTTTTATCTGCCCAGATATTGCTTTTGTTAAATGCTTCCCTGCAGGCACCGACTCACCTGTATTTGTGTAGATGAATGTGCAGCAATCCCTTCCCCTTCCATTTCCAAAGATGAAGGAAGCAACCGCTCCCTTCAGGGCGGACGCAGTGAAATAGGTCAGGAAGTGAAAGAAGAAACTGCTCTGATCTGGGTCTGCGTAGTGTCCCACCATGGTATAGGGTCTGAATGCACAACATCAGGCACTGACATAACCATACTGAAACAGGGTCTCCATTCTCATGGGGAAGTGGTTTTGATAGGGCTGCCCCTCACTACATGCACACTGCTGTGTGTGCTACAGGCCAGGTGAAACGATGACCACGACTGCAAGGAAGGCAGCAGGATTTCTCATGACCCCTATTTCCACCATGGGAAGGAAGAGCTGAGGTCCATGTCAGCAAAGCAGAGCTTTGTGGCCTTGGTTCTGCACGTACCCCATCCCCACAACACACAAACATCAGCTTGGAGCTGCTTTTAACTCACCCAGCAAACTTCAGCTTTCTGCCCTGCTGCATTTGCCATAGGCAGGGAGCCTACAACAGCTCATCACTGGAGCCCCAAAAGGTCACAGCACTGAATGTCACAGGACAGTCAGCAAGAAAGTGAGTTTGCTAATGTGATGTGCTTTGAAAGGCACAAAATGGTATCTGACCTCAAAGAAGAGACCCTGGTAGCTGAGCACCCCTGTTGGGTGTGCCTGCTGCAGGCTCTGCCTTCTTCCTAAGAAGCTTACATGGAACAGGAGAGGATTTCCCAGCAGGCACACAGTCAGCTGTTGAGAGGCTATGAGATGTCAGATGATCAGAAAGCTTGTTGTTATTTGCAGCAGGAGACACAGGGAGGACTTCTCCTTCCTCTGCTGCAAGACAGAAGCTGAGGCCAAGGACTTAATGGAGGGAATGCACGCTGCCAAGTCCCTGCTGCACCAGCATGCAGCTTGCTCATGTAAATGTCCTACCACATAACAGCTCCTGGAAAGGCCATCTTCTCCCTGTATTTTTCATGGCACCAGCCTGAGTGCCTCCCCTCTACCCACCTGCCAACTTCCACATTTTCCAGAGATTAATGATCCACACAACTCCAATCCCTGCTGTCCAATGTGGTTAAGAGGTTCAGAAGTTAAACAGACAACAGAGTGAACCTGAGACAGAAGCCAGGTTGCACGAGGGAAAA
This sequence comes from Pavo muticus, assembly GCA_016647715.1. Taxonomy (NCBI): domain Eukaryota; kingdom Metazoa; phylum Chordata; class Aves; order Galliformes; family Phasianidae; genus Pavo; species Pavo muticus. Next base: position 4,506,276 of record JACDJE010000053.1, on the reverse strand, counting down.
GAGAGACTGAACCACAGACAGAGGCCAGGCTGCAGGATTATAACCCATATATCTGCAGGAAAACATAAAACAAGAGTAAACCTGGGCTGAAAACAAGCCAAGAGTGTTTTCAAGCACTAGCCTTTGTTTCCTCCCAGTTCACAGATCCTTGCATCCAGCTGCTTGCTGTACATCTCACCTTACATCAGCAATAAAACATTGACAGAGGGTTATGTGTTGACAGATAATAAAAAGGCAAACAAAAAGAACCCAAAATAAACAAACCCAGGCTGTATCCTCCCATATGCTCAACTCACAATCCCAGCACACTGATAGGCTTAAAAGAAACAGCCAGTAGGCTGCGTATATCAACCAAAGAAGTTCTTCAGCTGTAGACAACTGATTGAGAGACCTTCAGAAGCAAAGCATCGCCAACCTATGGTGCTTCCTAGGACTGAACTGCCTGGGCTAACAGCATCCAGCAGCCTCAGCAGACAGTGGATCACAAGGGGAGAAACCCTGTTGAGATCTACCATGCAATGCTTCAAATATCTGTACAGTGAAGACACCTCCCAAGGACACAACTTCAGAAGGTCACGTGCATATCATGGGCTTTCTAAGCAAGCCTGTATGGCTCAAGGACAGTCCCACAGCATCCACGAGGAAAGGATGCCAGCAGAAAAGGCTCTGAATGCAGGAGATGGGAAGAACTGAGGTGTTTCTTGCCCTACTCAAGCCCCCTTTCTTCAGACAGCAGATTGCTTAATATGCCCTTGAAAACATCCAACAAGGAGTTTCCCTGCCCTCCCTCTTAGGGACCCACTTCACTACACTGAGAGGGAGCAAACCTGTTTGTTTGGCCTGCTTTGCATCACTTTCATAGCAATTGAAACCCGTTGTTTCTTGTCCTGTCTCCTCTTCTCCACAGCCATTTTCCATACATTTCAAGTTTTCTGTCTGTCCTTCAGCATCTTTAGACTTAACAGTCCTCATTCTTTTACTCTTTCCACGTAAATCCTAAGCAAATTTCTTTCCATCACCTTTGTCATTCCCCACTAGACTTTGTCTGGTTACTGCATTTTCCTGTTGTTCAGCTCCAAGATCTCCTTTGTTACTGGCAGGTTCATTTTCAAGAAGGCCTCTTCCCTTCAGACAACAGCAAGACCCAAAGAAACAGCCAGTATTGCCCCAGTTTGGGGACTGAAGGTGAACAGGGGAAAGGAGGCCACAGGAACTGGACTGTTAGGAACAGGGTAATTTCTACAGTGGATATGAGGCATGGCTCAAGAGAAGCTTACTTGTGAAAAGCTGCTTTTCCTAGATATATTTGAGTAGCCTTTGAGCAGGGCCAAATGGCTGGAGGAAACACAAGTCTGGTGGCAAGCAAATGGAAAAACCCCAATCCCAAGCTCTTTTTGTCTTGGGGGGGTGGGGAGGAAGGGTCATTCCTTCTCCCTCAGTGATGCTGTAGCACAGATTAGAGCAGTCCTCAAGAGGAAGGGCACATTTTGTTATGCAAGGTCTCTCCCTCCAAGAACTGCTTCTTGATTTATCCAGTGATTGCTGAGTGATTGTGCAATCTTGTGTTACTGGTCTTCCACTTTGAAGCAATTAACCCTACTACTGGAATTAGCCAGGCTCTCTTTCCCACTTCCTTTTCTCTAATATCTGGGACAATAATGGGTGGGGAGGAATTAAGGACAGGTTTTAAGGCTTATTATTTTAAAGCCTGGGCACTATTACTGTGCACATAGTACCCAATAGTCAGCCAGGGAATGCCACTCCATGCTGACTAAGTATGATTGTAGACACACAACCAATTCAATCCTTATTTTTTCCAGTCAGATCTAGCACTTTTGCTGGCGGACTTGACCTGGAAACAAAACCAACAGACCACCACTTCCTCCAAGCTGCAGCAGCCTTCCTCCATCAGGGAGAGGAAGGTGATGCATTGCTCAGATGTATCCCAAACATCATCCCTCCTTTCTCTGCCACATGACAGTTCACCCTGAGAACTCCTCATCCTCACTGCCTTGGCTTTGCTGCCGTGTGAGGCTGTTGAAGATGGTATGTGCAGATGGATGGCATTCCCTTGGCTTTGCCTGCTGTCCCTAGCCAGCTCCTGTGCATCTTCTCTTTGGGATTTCCACTGTATGAGGAGCTGGGGGCAGAGAGAAAGGGTTGAAGGGACATTCTGGGAACGATGCGTGGTGGTCTCCATATCCAGGATGGGATGCTGAGGTGTGCCTGCACCAACAAAACCAACCCAGGCACACGTAGAGCTGGACAACCCCCAGAACACCATAAAACCCATCACTACCACTGCATAGCATTGTGCATCCAGGCTCTGCTGGGGGCCCTGAGGATGCCAACGAGCAGCCCCAGGGTCTGGGGGTCTGTCCCCAGAGCTGTGGTGGGTCCAGCCATCCCTTCAGGGCCGCAGAACCCCTCAGAGCCAACCTCAGGCCGGCTCCCAGTCCCAAGTGCCCCCCAAATCCCCTCAGACCCTCCCAGATCCCTCAGAGAGAGCCCCGAGGGGCAGCTGCCGGCTCTCTCCTATCTCAAGGCCCTAAAGCTGAGGTGGGAACCGCTGCGATGCCCAACCTCAAAAGGGCCATCCCTAACCCTGTCCATACCCCTCGTTCTGACCCCAAAACCCCTCCCCCCCGCCCTCACCTGACCAGCAGCTCCAGGAACACCACGTTGCTGCAGCAGCCGCAGAACACCAAACACACCGCCACGGCCGGGTGCATAGCGCAACCCCAAGCAACGAAGCGGCCTTCCCGGGCCTCCACCGCATCCCGCTCCCGGGCCTCTGCCCCGCTGCCGGCCCCAACACCCCCGCTTCCTCCCGGGCGCCGGTAGTTCGCTCTCCGCCCGCTGCACGTTCGCAATCACCGCCGCTCCGTCACGGTCCGGCCTACAAATCCCAGCAGCCCACGCGGCGCCTTCCCGTCTCCTCCCATGGGGATGGCCGCGCGGTGCATGATGGCAGTTGTAGTTCCACGCTGGGGGGGGGCGGGCTGTAATGGCGGCGCTGATGTGGCTGATGAGAACGAGTAAAGGGAACCGGCTGGAACGCCGTTCCCCGTCGAGGAGCAGCTGCCCGTGGCCGTTTTGGGTTTTAGACAATGAAATTATTTGCTGAGATGTGAAATCGAGCTGACCCGATGCTGGTGGTGTGATCCTCTGAGTGTGTTTTGGGGACCTACCAAACCCAGTGGCACCATGAGGTGCTAACTGCTTCATGGAGAAGACAGAGGAAAAAATAACGTGTTCTGCTTGTATTTCTGACTGTAACACATGGAAGAATCTGCAGTGAATAATTTACCCTCATGTCTTGGTGCTTTGGCTTTTCTCATCAAGGGTGAAGACACTGTTGTGTCAATGATGGGAGAAACACAAATCAAAACAGCGCAACTGCTGATAAGGTTGGAAAAGAGCACTGAGATCATTTGCTCCGACCACTGGCCTATCACTGCCATGCCCACACAACCATGGCCCCGCTCCAAAGATCCTATGATTCTATCACTCTATGATCCTGTCCCAGTAGATAGAATCTCCAGGTTCTCTCTCTTTTGTGATCCTGTTCAGAATCTTCACTGCTTGGTAAGTTGTCATCCCAGTGTCCTTCTTCAGGCTAGAAGGGAATATCAGGTGAGAAGATTGCTGGAGTTTTAGGTGAACCAAACACCAAGCATGAGCCTTCACTAGCAGACGAGAAATGGGAAGGACCAGCAGTAATTACAGACAAAAGATTCGTTTCGGTCTCCTCTGGAAACTGATTGTAAAAAGAAAAAAGGATATTGAATTTCTACAGGTATTTTGCATTGCATTGTTGCTCTCCTACTCTTCATCCCTTTTCCTAATGTGTGTTTTTTTTTTCATTCCTGATCCCTGTTCTTGCATTCCTGCAGTTGGAGCAATGTAAGTTTAATGTTATTAACACAGCTGTGTATGTATATTCATTATGGGTGTAGGGTCTTCTTTCCTAAGCTTGTGTGGAGCCCTATTGAGATGTACCAGCATCTGCCCGAGCCCTCTGTGATATATAGCCAGAAGGATCAAAAAATGGGATTTTTATCCTGTAGATGTTTCATTTTGATTTTAATAAAGTTTTTATTTGAATCAGACCCAAGTCTTTTATTGTTTCTCTCCCTTCCCTTCCCTTCCCTTCCCTTCCCTTCCCTTCCCTTCCCTTCCCTTCCCTTCCCTTCCCTTCCCTTCCCTTCCCTCTTTCTCTCCTTTTCCCTTTCTTTCTCTTTCTTTGTTCCTTTTCTTTCCTTCCATTCATTCTTTATTTCTTTTTTCCTTTCTTTCCCACAAGTGTGAAATCCCATGAAAACACTGCAAAGGCCTATGGTGAGTTCAAAAATGATTTTTCTTTTTTTAATGAATTCCAGATCTTTGAGAAATGCCAGACTTGGCAGTTTCTCTGTTATCAAAATCAACTAATGACAGTGATGAAATCGGCAGGATTTCCCATTTTATTTGCTCACTGTGAGAGTTTCTAGGTTCCTTGACTCCAAGCTGATGATCTCAGGGCTTCCAAGCTCCTTATTAGGATCTGGAAACCAAGACTGGTTGGAGCATGGGTTTGATGGTTGGACTAGATGATCTTAGTGGTCTTTTCCAACCTTTATGATTCTATGTGACCTCAGGGCTTACACAACCTGTGGCTGAAAGCCTGGAAACTATAGCAATGACATCCAGGAATCCTTGGGTACCTGCTGGGCTTTGCTTACAGATAGATACCCTGCATTTCCTGATAAAAGTACCAGAGACCCAAGGAATCTGGGGCCTCTCTTGTGATGTTTCCAGGAATCCTGGCTGATGATATGTTGTCTAGGAGAACAGTCTGCCAGAAGACAGTACTTTGGGGATCCAACCATCAGACCCTCTGGGAACCCCTGTGATTTTACTTAGTTCTTTGCTCTGTGGTTGGTTAAAATTCATTGTTCCCCACTTTTACAAAAAAATATCAGTGTTTTCTGACCTTGCTCCAGGTAGAAATGCCTTGGCTTACTTTCTTGAGCTTCCTATCAAGTCCTTTTAAATGGCTTATATATTATTAAAAAGCACCATGGTTCATTAGCAACAAACAAAGAAGATTGCTCAGGCTTGCTGGCTCTCTGTAACGTCTCCAGGGTTTCCTGCTTCCACATCCTCAGCTGCTGCATAGGTCAGAATGATCGATTTTTATGTTCCCTTCACTAATAAGATTTTGCTACCGTAGGTGCTCACTTCCTCGCCTTTCATTTGCTTTTTTTGTGCTTCAAAGGGTAGGGGGGCTGAGGTTGTTTTTCTGCCACAATAAATGTGCCGCGCCTTCGTTGCTAAAAGCATTAAGCCACAGAACAAATTGCTTCTTTTGAACTGCTCCAGTGTAACAGTAAAACCCAAATCTCAGCTCATAAAGCATTTTGAGCTGTGCATTGTAGCCTGACACCTCTGGGAGGGCAGTTCTGTACGGCTTAGTGAGTACTCAACATCCTTTCTAATGTTATAACTACAGGGTAGGTTCTGGGATGAATTGTCAGGCTGAGTTTATGCTCTAATTCTTTGGGGATGGAGGCTCACATCTCTGCAGAAACTTCGAGGTCATCTCAATGCAGGGACAGAGAGTGTCATTCCTGGACTTGCTTTTTTCCCTTGGTTCATCCCAGCTGTGACGCTGGACCAACTTGATGAGCTCCCTGTTTGCAGGTTCATGTGTTCCTCACAAGCAATCCCAGTCACAGACCTGGGAGTACATCTCTCTCTCATTAAAATCAAAATTCACTTTGTTGAAAACTCATATCAATTATAGTATTCTGTGATTCTTTATCATATTGCAATGAATGACAAATAATGTCAGAAAACAGGGGGAAAAAAAACATATTACATAATAAATAACGATTTCAGAAGTTATTTAAATTCAGTTCAACTACATTGTATTGAAAAGGCACAAGCCCAGTGATGTCAATGTAAGTGTCTGATGATCAGGAGTGATTTTTCAGCCCCGTCTCTCCACCAGAAGCACATAGTAACTTATTCAACTCTTTACAAGGGTTGATAATAGCACGACAAGGGGAAATGGTTTTAAGTTGTGGCAAGGAAGATTCAGGTTGGATGTCAGGGGGAAGTTCTTTACTATGAGAGTGGTGAGGTGCTGGAACAGCTGCCCAGAGAGGTTGTGGATGCCCCATCCATCCCTGGAGGTGTTCAAGGCCAGGTTGGATGGGACCCTGGGCAGCCTGGTCTAGTATTAAATGTGGAGGTTGGTGGCCCTGCCTGCGGTGGGGGGGTTTGGAGCTTCATGATCCTTGAGGTCCCTTCCAACCCAAGCCATTCTGTGATTCTATGATTCTTGCATACCATGACTGGACAGTGTTGCTCTCGAGGCCTTGTTCTGCAGCTGGAACAGTCTAAACACACAGACAAGCTGAGGTTTGTAGGTCATAATAATATAGATGGAAAATTAAATAAGCTTTCAGCTATAGGACAGAAGCTTTTCTTTACTGCCCAGGGCTTATCTGTATTTTTTTTTCCCAACAACAGCAGATGCTTGGAAAAGATATTACTTCTACCTACAAACATCACCTTGCCACTGTTATTTGGATTTCCTTCCGAGGTGGCTAAAATAAAATAAAATGTGTTTTCACATCATGGAAACACTGGGGAGTCTGTTTCTGCCTGGAAAGCAGGCAGGCCGAGTGCACGGCGGTGTTTTCTGTAGTACCAATCTGCAGCACTTCAAGGTTTGTGTAAACATTTTGAATTCCTGTCTTCTGAAACACAGCTCAAAGCAGAATTGCGGACTCTTTGCTGGGGGAAAGAGTCGACTCTTTGGTGTTGACTTGCTGAATACATCACAAATCTGTCCTTCAGCTCTGTCTGGAAACTGCATTGTGAGTGCTTGCCTGTGTTATCAGCAAGAAAATGAAAACAAAGCATGTAAGAAGCCAGTTCTGTTTGGTAGTTTATTTGCCCCAATACACAGTCAGTCCTTGACTCCCCAAAGGGACATAGATATTCAGTCTTTGCTTTAGGAATACACACAGTGATGAACAAAACCAGACAAAGCTGCAAGCTCCAGCATGAAAAGTTCTTGTTTCATTTCCAGGAAGAATAAAAAATTAAAAAAAAAAAAAAAAAGAAGTAAACTGACTGCATTCTCAATGCATGGGCAATAGATCAATCGAAGCAATTTTTCCTGTTCTGCAGTCAATGCACGTGGAAAAGCCAGGAAAGGCTTTCCTCCTCATTCAGACATGGACACTGCTCTGCAGAGGCTGCAGGACATAAGCAATCCATGAATCCGTAACAGACCTTTGGCTCAGCCTGAAACTGTATGTTCTTTCAGTGCTGCAAGTGCCCATTGGAGCCCCAGGATATCAGTGGTGGTGGGGCTGTCACCAATGGGGGTGTTGTGTGTCTATCTGTGAAATAGACCTGCCAAGGCAGCATGTTTAATTGAAGCATCTCTGAGACAGTGAATTCTGCAGTCCTGGCCAGTCATGATTTCATAGACTATTTCACCTTTGACTTTGTGGTCAAATGGAGATACCATGGGATACCCCATTTAAATACATAGGATACATAAGGATATGCCATTTATTAGACAGAACTACTGCAAATGGAGACATTAATTGGGCAGCCTGGTCTGGTGGTTGGCGATCCTGCACATAGCAGGGGAGTTGAAACTGGATGATCATTGTGGTCCTTTTCAACCTAGGCTATTCTATGATTCTATGATTCTTGTTTACCAGGATCTTTGGTGTATCTGAAACAAAAATCAGCTCCATCCCAGCTAAAGCCAGAACAAGCAATTTGGTGAGCACTGCGCTGGTCTGATTTTAGATATATACATCATCAAATTAGATATATACATAGGTGAGCATGTATATATTAATGATAAGTGTCTACGCTGCTTCACCAGTCACTAGGTTGGATATAAGGAAAAATTTCTTCTCTGAAAGAGTGGTGATGCATTGGAGCAGGCTGCCCAGGGAGGTGGTGGAGTCACCGTCCCTGGAGGTGTTCATGAACCATGGAGATGTGGCACTGAGGGACATGGATCGGTAGGCATGGTGGGGCTGGGTTGGCAGCTGTGCTTGATGATCTTCAGAGGTCTTTGCCAACCGTAATGATTCTGTGATTCTATGTATTACACAGTTCATTCAAACCTCTCAACTCCCTTCCAGGAATGATGTCTCTGCTGAAATGGAGTGTGATGATGTATCATCTCTAAGGGCAATGTCATTTCGACAACAATAATGTTGGGCAGTGGTGACCCTGCTTAGGTCTGAATCAAATCCTGCTGTTGAGGTATTTGGCTGTGCTAGCAAAGCTGGACTCATTTTCTCTTCCAGGCAGTTATTTCATAGAGTCATAGAATGGTTTGAGTTGGAAGGGACCTTCAAAGGCCATCTAGTCCAACTCCCATGTAATGAATAGGGACACCTATAGCCAGATCAGGTGCTCACAGCCCCATCCAGCCTGTCTCCAGGGATGGGACATCCACCACCTCTTTGGTCAACCTGTTCCAGTGCCTCACTACCCTTATAATTTTTTTTGTCTTTATATCCAGTCTAAATCTCCCCTCTTTTAGTTTGAAACCCTTTGTCTTATCACAAGGATTCAATTCCCTTGTTTCCTGTAACTGAATTCCCTGAAAGGTAAAGATGAGATTTCAGGTTTTAAACCAACATCAGTTCTGTCAATTTGGGGAAGAAAATGCAGAGGGTGAACTCATGGGTTTATTTCCACTATTTTTCAAGCATGTTCTCTAAATAGTGTGTTGGCAAGGTGAGAAAGTGGATTTAGTAGGATAGCAAGAAGTGGTGTGTTGAGAGTCTCACTCCAAGAGGAAGCATTACTCTGATCTCCTGATCTCCTTAGCACCTGTGAGCAAATATGGTCATCCTATGACCAAGATTCCATTACTGCTCATCTGAGTACTTCTCAAAGGGCAAACCCTTCAATTGTAACCCACTGTAGAGGGGGCTGAGCTGCATCTCTTTGGCTACATACTAGGAGTTTTCAGGACATGGCAGTGGAAACCTTCAAGAAGCGCTACTCTACTTTCACCAGTTTTGTTTGAAGTGCCCTCAACCTTTGGGCGTTTATAGCTTTGGCCAGGGGAGGAGTCCTTTCCTACTCTGTTGGGAAGGTTTTTGCGGTAGTCAGCTTAAAATTTCCTTTTCCTTTGTGATATCTCATCACTTCAAAATAACTTAAATTAATCACTGATGCATTTTTACTTGCATTAGAAGAGGCATACCTCTCTCCTTTCCTTAAATTGTCACATTCCTTGGATTTACGTGTTCAATCAACTTCCAGGTCCCCCAAACATTCCTCCCTTCCCCAGTAGATACTTTCTCAGCAATTTCAGGTATTTGCTAAACTCATCCCAGCTCAGCAACATGCACATTCCTGTTCAGATCAGAAACGATCACCATTTCTCTGAACAGAGCAGGAGACATTCCTGCTGGCTCAACCATTTCATTTTCAGTGAGTGTCATGAGCTGGTTTTCTCACAAATGTTTTTCTGCATGCTCAGAACTTGCCACTTAGTAGTGTAAAGCAGCAGGGCTCCCTTGACAAAGAAGAGACACTCTGCTGAGGATCCGGCCTCCCTTCTCCTCTTTGTCACTTCTTAAACTCCCCCTCCCTTCTTTTTCTTTTTCTTTTTCTTTTTCTTTTTCTTTTTCTTTTTCTTTTTCTTTTTCTTTTTCTTTTTCTTTTT